>JARGYF010000093.1:0-302723 GCA_029203975.1 Mycena vitilis | reverse complement strand
GCCCGCCATTGGCCCCGCTCCGCCGATCGCTCCGGTCCTCCGACTCGGCCGACGTCCTCCGGTCCGCCGAGCCGAGCCGATGCTGCCTGGCATTCGGCATGCGATCATGCGCGTGACCTCGGCATCCGTTCCCGATCACTCCGGTCCCGTGCACCTGTCCAGTAGACTATTATACTCACGGCCTAGCGTGGGAATCCTCAGAGTTTCTTCTCTTCGGATTCCCCTCGCTAGGTGCGTTACTCAATGTCTGTAGCTACTGTTTATTCATCTTCGGATTCCCCTCGCTAGGACTCTTGAGTATTCTCGGGCCTCGAGGTTGCCCTTACAGACCTCGTCAGCATAAAAAACGCACTCGACCGCTTCATCAGGAAAAGCCTCCCCAGGTATTTTCGCATATTTTTGGACAATTTTCTCGAAAATATCTTGAATTCCTGGAGTATGATAAAATGACCAAAACTATGTTAGTCCCCCCGAGAATTTCAGAATTTGTGCAACTTTTTGGCAATTTTCCTCGGCGTATATGCGGCCAATTTGGTTCCAAATAGGCTGCTTTTCATTGGGAAATCTCGACACAAAGCACAGTAGAGAAGATTCAGCCACATATATTGCATTCAGACTACGGAGTACAGGTGTATGTAGTGGTGGAAGTAAGACGACCAGACAATGCCATACCCAAGTACCATATCGCAAACGATACACCGTGCCATGCATACCGCTCTTCTGCGTGACGTGTAACGAGGAAAGCTATATGAGATACCAGTTGAATAAGAGGAGCACAATGACGAATCCTTGCGACGTACCACAGCGGCAGATTCCAGGCGTGTTCTTGACCTTGTTATACTTTAAACTCACAAGACGAGAGAGCGACCTAGTAGGAGTTAGACCCATGAAACGAGCGAGTAACATGGTACAAACCTGACAAGATAAGATGTTGCGGATGTAGGGACCGTGATGGGGTACAAGGCGTACTATGTACACTGCCCAACAATGAGTACACGCTGTGAGGAGCGGAGAGGGCAACATACCTGTAGTCGGTCGCGGCTTGTGGATGTCGGGCCCACAGACATGTACTGCGTGATGAGAAGCAGGTACCAGGTGCCCGAGCAAAGTCAGATGGGCTAGTGTCAGACGGGAGATCTTAAACAATAGGAGAAATACACGCACCGAAAAAGCTCCCCACGACGATATCCCTGGCCAGCGATGACGAGCAGCTGAAGCTGCAAAGGTGAATCAGTCGCCAAAGGACAGGAAGTGGGTTAACGGACGTACTTCTTATAGCTCGGTACTTTGAGGGGAAGACGTGAGAGCTGGAAGAAGGGAGGTGTCGATACGGGAGCAAGGGAAGAGGAGATGGTGGGGGAAGGGAAGCAAGAGACGTGGCCTGTGTGCGGGTGTTGTGACAGCATCAAAACCAACCATTTTACGCGCTCACGTGGCCTGACACGTTGTCTGCGGGCCCTTCGCGGGCCTGGCCGGTTGACATCGGCAAAGGTGAGTTTAGGGCAGGTTCTGATAGATCTGATCCTGGACTTGGGGGAAATTTGGGAGAACTTGTAGTCGAAGATTTGGGTCTTTCCGGCGGTTCACGATGTCCCAACCGTCGACGCTCCCACCTCCTAGTTTGCGACGCCAAATTTGGCCGAAAGCTTTTTATGCTGGACACCAAGTGGATTGCTTTGTGAACTGTTGGAAATTGCTAGCAGAAGTTGACCAGAAGTTGACCATAAGTTATGGGAAATGACAAGAAAATGAGCAACATTATTACCCACAGCTGAGAAATGTGTGAAATGTGGGATATTATTCTACAAATTTCACGAATGTTGAGAAAATTGCCGAAATTTTCAAGGGCCAAGATATTTTAGGTAAAAATTTTGGGGGAGGTTTTCCCTGATGTTCCATCAGTACCGCGCCATTTTCATCGAATGCGGTGTCCGCACCAGTATATCACTCCCTCGCCAGCACTCCCTACTCCACTACCCACGTTCCATTCGGCTCTTTGGGTCTCCCAACGGGCTCTGTTCGTCAATCACCGAGTCGAAGCATATCAAAGCCGTCAAGGAGCCGTGGCGCCGGTCGAGCCGCCACCGTCCTTTGGCACAGATGCTGGTGACGCTCACCCGCCTGGACAAGCTCGCTGCGGCGAAGTGCGAGTTCGCAGACCGCGGCATGATGACCGGGACGACGTCATCGTACACAGCGAGCGTGCTCGCCGGAAATCAGCCCCAAGTAGTGGCCGTACAGGCAGCTGCCGAGCTCGCCGCTGCCAGGAGGAAGACGATGAGGAGGAGGATGGCGTGGTACATGGGCCGAAGTCGGATGTCGAGCTCGCGCCTACAGCTCGTGCGTACTCTCTGTCTTCTGCATGTGTACAACTAACTCTTTTACAGAGCGCGGATATCCTAAATACCTTCAAGATCTCGCCGCGCATGTGCATCAGCCCACCCTTGCCCTTCTGCTTCGCCGCTTCCTGCATGCGGAAGTGCACGGCCAGCCCGCGGACCCTGTACCGCTTGACGCCTGTCCCACTTTCGAAGGCCCCATCACCGTCCATCACTCGGCAATCGCACGCTTCTATGCCCCTAGCGATCTCGGAGGTGCTTGTCAGGGGAACCCCCCTTTCGCACGGCTCCGCCCGCCGTCGACCCCGCTCCGCCGATCGCTCCGGTCCTCCGACTCGGCCGACGTCCTCCGGTCCGCCGAGCCGAGCCGATGCTGCCTGGCATTCGGCATGCGATCATGCGCGTGACCTCGGCATCCGCTCCCGATCACTCCGGTCCCGTGCACCTGTCCAGTAGACTATTATACTCACGGCCTAGCGTGGGAATCCTCAGAGTTTCTTCTCTTCGGATTCCCCTCGCTAGGTGCGTTACTCAATGTCTGTAGCTACTGTTTGTTCATCTTCGGATTCCCCTCGCTAGGACTCTTGAGTATTCTCGGGCCTTGAGGTTGCCCTTACAGCAGAAGAAACTCTCTAAGGGATTAACCGGCCAAGATTGCGAAGTTTGGACTTGAAGGCTCGGACGGATACGTCAGCGCCCTGCCTCTCCCATTCGAATCTGCCCCCTCCTCCCTGTCCCTGCTCTCGACGCCGACATGTCCGACGCTGCCGCTGCACAAGCCGAAGCCCGGATGTCCGCTATTGAGGGTACACTAGAGCGCCTCACCAGGTTGATTGAAAATTCCACCACCCAACGCGCTGTTTCGCCTGCCCCGTCCCTTGCCGCTTCGGCTCCGGACCCGGGTCCACGGCTTTTCGAAAACGTCACCCCCGGAACGAAAACGGTCCTTCGGCCGAACCCTCCGTTCGTCTTCGACGGCGACCGGACCAAGGGCCGGGCGTTCCTTCACGCTGTCCGGTCCTACGCCGGCTCGTCCCGGAGGCGTTCACGGAGGCCGGAGAACCCTCGGAGGAGAAGGTGGTCAGGTACGCCATGTCCTTTATGGCCACCGACACGGCGCAGCGCTGGGCCGAACGCTACGCCGCCAAGAGCCCCTTCCCTTCCCGACCTGGGACTTGTTCCTGGTCGAGTTTCCGCCAGCGCTTCGTCCAGGAGAACGAGCAGGATCACGCCCTGATCAAGCTCGAGTCCCGTGCCTACCACATGGGCACCGGGACGTCTTCCGGTACACCGACGACTTCGAAGACCTCGTCGACCTCGCCGGCTTCAGTGACCCCATTGTCAAGGTCACGAAGTACCGCACCGGACTCGACCAGGCGATTAACCTCGCCATAACCGGGTCGAGCGACCCTCCTCCGCTCACGGACTACGTCGCGTGGCGCGTCCGGGCCTACCGGCAGTACGAGTCCCAGCTCCGGGCTCGCAATGTCCCCTCCGGCCGCTCCGGTGCACCCTCCGGTCGCACGACGTTTCCCGACCGGAAGGCCTCCGGTGTCCTCCGGCCTCGCCTCTGGCCGCGCCGCGGTCCCTGCCGCCGCTCCGCCGACGCGCGCTTCCGCTCCGGCTCTTCCTCCGGGCATCCCTATGGAGGTCGACCGTGCCCGAGCTCGGGGCGTCTCCCGCCGCGCCTGCTTCCGCTGCGGCGACCCCAACCACCTCGCCCGGGACTGCACGACCCCGGCCGACGTCCGGTCGATCGACGTCCTTGACGAGGTGATCCAGCAGCTGAGTGGAGATCTGCTGGAGGAGCTATTGGCGCGGCTCGCCTCGGCCGAGGCCGTAGCCGAGCACGCCGCGGCCGTAACCGAGCACGCCGCCACCGTCCCGGAGGATTTTCCCCTCCGCGACGAGTGAGCGGTGCGCCCTCCGTCGCGTCCCCTAACCGTTTCGATGTCCTATGTAATGAGTCCGACAATATATCTCATGCTTGGTCGAAACGGAAGACGCACCCCCAGGACCCGCACGACGCTCCGGTCGTCCCGGTCCGACCCGACCGGCTCCGGCTCCGGTCAAGCCTGATCTCCCTGGGACCGCCTCCGCCGCAAGCCGATGTGGAGCGCAAGCTTCCCAAACGCTTCACCATCGCCGCGGACGCCTCCCCCAACTCCCTCTTCCTTCCGGTCGAGATCGAGTCCGCCGACGACGCCACGAGGCTCTCCGTGTCCGGACTACTGGACTCCGGAGCGACCAGCGAGTTCATCGACACTGAGTACGTCGCGGCCAACCGGATTCCGGTCCGTAAGCTCTCCCGACCCATTCCGGTTTTCAACGTCGACGGCACTCCCAATGAAGCCGGAGGCATCCGGGAAGTGGCGGACCTCATCCTCCGCTACAAGTCGCACAGTGAGCGCGTCGTGTTCGCTGTCACCCGCCTCGGCAAGCAGAAGCTTATCCTCGGGTTCTCCTGGCTCCGGAAGCACAACCCGGAGATCGACTGGGAGACCCGAGAGGTCAAGATGAGCCGCTGCCCCTCCGTCTGCACCACCTGTCCGACGAGGCGCGCCGCCACCTCCACCCGGATTCTCCGCCAGCTCCGAGCCGGTCCGGTCCCCACCATCTGCGCGGTTGACACGGACGAGCGCTCCGGCGAAGACGGCGACGAGTTCGACGATGAGGAGCTTCCGGAGCTCTTCCCGGACGACTCCGACGAGTCCGACGACGAGGAGGATCCAATCGGAGACGGCGACCGGATCTTCTACACGGCGTTCTCCCCTCCGGAAACCATCCGCGCCACCAGTACCGTTTCACAGCGACTGGCCGAAGCACATGCGAAGAACTCCGCGTCCGGTACGGAAGCAATTCCCGAGTGGGCCCGCGAGTTCGACGATGTCTTCAACCAGGAGTCGTTCGACTCGTTGCCGGAGCGCCGTAGCTGGGATCACGCCATCGAGCTCGTCCCGGACTCGAAGCCGGCCAACTGTAAGGTCTACCCCATCTCGCCCCTCGAGCAACGTGAGCTCGACACGTTCATCGAGGAGGGTCTGGCCACCGGCCGAATTCGGCCGTCGAAATCTCCGATGGCGTCTCCGGTCTTCTTCGTCAAGAAGAAGGACGGAGCGCTCCGGTTTGTCCAGGACATCGAGGAGGGTCTGGCCACCGGCCGAATTCGGCCGTCGAAATCTCCGATGGCGTCTCTGGTCTTCTTCGTCAAGAAGAAGGACGGAGCGCTCCGGTTTGTCCAGGACTACCGGGCTCTCAACGCGATGACCGTGAAGAACCGGTACCCGCTCCCTCTAATCAACGACCTTATTAACCGTTTGAAGGGAGCCCGGTTCTTCACGAAACTCGACATCCGGTGGGGCTTCAACAACGTCCGGATCCGGAGGGGCGACGAGTGGAAGGCCGCCTTCCGGACTAACCGAGGGCTGTTCGAACCCCTGGTGATGTACTTCGGCCTGACCAACTCCCCCGCGACCTTCCAGACCATGATGAACGACATCTTCCAGGACCTCATCCTGTCCGGAGATGTCATGGTCTACCTCGACGACATTCTCATCGCGCACTCGGACCTCGGCCGACACCGGGAGGTCGTCCGAGAGGTCCTCCGACGGCTCCGGGAGCACAAGCTCTACCTGCGCCCGGAGAAGTGCGAGTTCGAGAAGTCGTCCATCGAGTACCTCGGCGTGATTATCTCCCACAACCACGTCGAGATGGACCCGGTCAAGGTCGCCGGAGTCACCGCCTGGCCGACCCCCGAGAACAAGAAGGACGTGCAGCAGTTCGTCGGCTTCACCAACTTCTACCGGCGCTTCATCCGGGACTTCTCCGACCTCGCTCGGCCGCTCTTCGACCTGACTCGGAAGGGCCAGGCCTGGGTTTGGGCCGAGAAGGAGGCCGGTGCGTTCCAAGCGCTGAAGGACGCGGTCACCTCCGACCCGGTTCTCATCCTTCCGGACGAGACCCGGATGTACCGCCTCGAAGCCGACAGCTCCGACTTCGCCTCCGGCGCCGTCCTCTCGCAGGAGTCCGACGACGGGAAGTGGCACCCGGTCGCGTTCTTCTCCAAGAGCTTGTCTCCGGTCCAGCGCAACTACGAGATCCACGACAAGGAGATGCTCGCGATCGTCCGTTCCCTCGAGGAGTGGCGACACTTCCTCGAGGGGTCGCAGCTTCCGGTCGAGATCTGGACGGACCACAAGAACCTGGAGTACTTCCGGAAGTCGCAGAACCTCAACCGGAGGCAGGCGCGGTGGTCGCTGTACCTGTCCCGGTTCGACTTCACCCTCCACCACAAGCCCGGGCGCTTGATGGGTCGGCCGGACGCCCTCTCTCGGCGGCCGGACCACGGAGCAGCTTCGGATAATCAAATGGCGTCGTATCCGTGGGCCTCCGGAAGCTCCACGACGAAGTCGACCGAGACCGTGTGCCAGCGGTCCGGAGGGACCTCGGTCGGGTGAAGCTCTCCGACCGGAAACTTCCGAAGCGCCTTCGTCCGGCAGCACAGGTCACAGGTGGCGACATACCGGCCGACGTGACGGGACATCTGGGGCCACCAGTAGTTCCGGGAGACAAGCTCCAACGTCTTGAAGCGGCCGGCGTGCCCGGCGACCCACGTGTCGTGGTGCTGCTCGAGGATTCGGCGGCGGAGGTCCTTGTCCCGGGGGACAACGACCTTGCCGCGGAAGTAGAGGAGGCCGCCCGAGACGTTCCACTCGGCGTTCCGAGCCGAGCGGGCGCCGCGCACCTTGAGGAGTTCTCGGGCCGCACGAGCGACCGGATCCTCGAGGTCCGGGGCGCCGGCCAAGGCGTCGCGGATGTCTCGGAGGAGGGAGACCTCCGGGCCGGAGACGGCAATACCTTCCAGCGCGCGGACATGGAAGAGCTCCGGAGTCACTGTATTACCGGAACGTCTGGAGGCACCACGGCACCCCGGAAAGGTACATCTCCGACCGGGGCGTCCAGTTCATCGCGGAGTTCACCCGAGAACTGTGGCGGCTCATCGGTATCGAGCCGGCGACCTCCACCGCGTGGCACCCGCAGACCGACGGTCAGACCGAGCGCGTTAACCAGGAGATGGAGCAGTTCCTGCGCATCTTCACTAACTACAAGCAGGATGACTGGGACTACCTCCTCCCGGCCGCGGAGTTCGCGTACAACAACCACGTCCACTCCTCCACGCAGCAGGTCCCGTTCATGACCGACTCCGGCCGCCTCCCTCGGATGGGGTTCGAGCGGACCGGAGTACGCTCGACGGTGGAGTCCGCGAACGAGTTCCGTGACCGGATCGCCTCCGGGGTCTCGGAAGCTCGGTCCGCCCTGGTGAAAGCCAAGGAGGAGTACAAGCGGTACTACGACCAACGCCGCACCCCCGCTCCGGACATCAAGGTCGGAGACCGAGTCTGGCTCGACGCGTCAGACATCCAGACCACCCGTCCGTCGCCGGGCCTCTCCCACCGTCGGCTCGGCCCCTTTCGGGTGATTAAGGTCGTCGGGAAGGGGGCATTCAAGCTCGAGCTCCCGCCCCACTACTCTCGGCTTCATCCGGTCTTTCCGGTCGTGAAGCTGGAGCTCGCGGAGGACGACCCGTTTCCGGGCCGCCCGGGGTACGACGAGCCCGCTCCGGTGCTTCCGGACGCGCCCGGAGACGCTGCGGTGTGCTGTCGTAAAGGAATTTACTTCGCGTATCGATTAGATGTATCGTTTATCACAATACACGAATGGCGGAAGGTTTTTGATCAACTCTTGCAAAGCGCACAAGTATTGACTGCCTTCCAGACAAACGAAGAATCACGAATGTCTTTTGGGAGTGGCGTAGAATTCGGAGGATAGGGGAAAATGTGGACGAGTTCCACCGGGAACGAGTCCTGGGTACGGATGCCTGTAAACGCTAAACGGTCAGTAAGTACAGCCAATTCGGAGTGTTCAGTGGCGAAAGGTGGTCGACGGCCAGAGGTAAGAGTTCGTAGTGAAGACTGCTTCACTACGAGAGGTTTTGAGGCGAGAGACGGTGTTCAGAAAAGCAGACAGTTTGGGTGCACTTGAGTGTAATTCTTATACGCAGATTACGGGGACAAAATGCAGCAGCCTAACTACGAGTTCTACTGAGCATTATAAGGGATTTGGAACCGATAAGCATGGGAAGATTGGAGTACAAATAAGGAGAATTGGTCATGTAACCGATCACAATGGATACGACCATATGTAGAGAATATAATTAGAAGCAATGTGAAACGAGGTGATAAAGAAATAAATGTCCGAACCGCATGGTTCAAGTGTCCAGGTGATTATGCCGTGTGATTTGCATATCCAGGCCAATTCAGTAGGCTTCAGAGTTTATCCAGGTGAGAGAGGTTAACTTGATATGGCCAAAAGAAGCATGTGGTGCATTATTGCGAAGGGTTTCAACGAAAAATGATAAGGCAACGGAAGATGAGTGGTCCCGGGGTATTGGTATAATCTTCTGGACTGAGTCTGGGTGGAGAAAGTGGGATGGATGGACCACAAATTTGGTGTTTTTGAACTGCGTGGAAGCGTCGCGCGCATTTGATTGTATTATTCCCTTTTTAGGACGGTCCCGGTGATCTCGGAAGTCCAGAAGTAAGTTCGAAAAGGAAACTGGGAGTTCCTTCGCGGATCTTCATATTCCACAAGGAGGGACTGTAGTGTGAACATTGGGCATTAATTGGGATTGAACGGCTTCCGTTTGGCATGAAAATGTAGGTGATTAAACCAATTTCATCCATGTGGTATCACATCCGCGGGGCACGGAAATTTCGACCGTCCTCGGTCGGTCCAGAGTAAACGTAGGGGTGGAATTGAGATCACATCCATAGTTGGAAATGGACAAGGAAAATCAAAAAGGGATGGGGAAATTGGTATCTTCAAAGGTCTTCTTCATTGAGTGCTTCAAGTCGTGCTTCTTCATCCTCGTCAACATCCATTTCGTTGTCCGCATCATCATTTTCAATGCGTCCATCGGTTGGAAGCCCTTGTGCAAGCTCCATAAGTCGAGGATCATTTCGAGAAATGTAAGGCAAGAGACGAGTTGCAGAAATTCCGTGGGTGCTCATAGCGCCTGAGAGTTCTCGTAGGACGTATGATCCGCCCTTGGTGCGACGAACAATGGCATAAGGACCAAGCCATTTTGCCTTGGCCTTCCGTCCTAAATCATTGGCAATACGGGAGTTGCGGACCAAGACAAGTTCGTCAGGATGGTATTCTTCGCGGTAGAATCTGGCCTCGTAACGGCGCTCAAACTCTGCTTTGGAACGGAAGCGGCTAGCGCGGAGACGTTCAGCTGCTTGTTGCATGTCCATTGGCCGTTTTTCGATCTGTCGAGTGCGAAGAGCGAGAAGTTCAGAAGGGGACATATGTGTTTTCCATCCCTCAACCAAAAAGGTCTGCTCCGTGAGATCGAATGGGAGAATGGGCCAAAATCCATGAAGAGTGAAGTATGGGCTCTGTCCTGTGGCGCGACGGACAGTAACACGATCTGCGAATACGGCTGCGGCAAGTTTGAGTGGCCAAAGGTTTATGTTTCCTTCGCATGCCTTGATCACGGATTCTCGGAGGATGAAGTGTCCACGCTCAACAACACCATTTGCGCGAGAGTTGTAGGGAGATATTTTGACGTGAGGAACACCAAGAGTTTCCATGAGTATCGCAAAGGCCTCCTTGACTTCTGAGCCATTGTCCGTAGTGACCTCCATGACCACTCCATATCTGCAATAAATCTCCTCCCAGAAAAACTTTGCAAGGGCTTTGGCTGTTGCACGTCGTAAAGGCCGTGCTTCTGACACTCCAGACAAGTCGTCTTTGGCAGCCACGATATAGCGAAATCCGCGAGCTCGGGGCATGAACATGATGTCGATGTACACCTTCTGGAATATTGTGGTTGGAACGGACACGGTGAGAGGCATCTGCATTGGGACTCTGGTGCGGATTTGGCATTCATGGCATGATTTAACATGCTTGTCAACCTGCATCCTGTAGTGGGGCCAGAAGAAGCGAATTTTAATTGTCTCGAATGTCGCATCTGCTCCACGGTGTCCAAGTAGCTCGTGAGCTTGCTGCATGATCTCTATGCGCTTCCTGGGATCAAATATTACAAGTTTTGGCGACTCGTTCCCATTGCGCTTGAACATACGCTCGCCGGCCATGTAATACTCGGAAGATTTCTTGAGGAAGCGACGCTTGGCTTGGAGACGGCGGTCAGGCTCGCCATGGAACTCTGGCAGTTGTAAAGTGACCAGGAAGTGTCGAATTTCGAATAGGGTAGCGTCAAAAGGGGAAAGAGGAGGAATAGTCTGGTTGATGTACACTGAAGCAGTCGGATGCGCAGGTGGAGGAGAAATAGGTGCAAAGTGACGGGTATAAAATGAGATGAATGAGGGAGCGGGGATATTGGTTGAATCCGCCAGAAGAACAATATCATCCAACCAGGAATCATCATGAACTTCGACGGTTTCACCTTCTCCGAGACCGCGGCGGGAGAGAGCATCGGGAGCGTGGAAGGTTTTTCCTGGGACGTGAATGAGGTTGAAATCAAATAAGAGAATGCCCTGGATCCAGCGATTGATGGCGGCGTTGGGTTGCAAGTCAGGGGCATTAAGCATCCCCTTGATGTACTTTGCATCAACCTCAACGTTCAGGTTTTTAATACCGAACAGGAAATTACGCCAGTGCCGCAAGGCGCGATATAATCCGTAAAGCTCGAGTTTGGGTTGAGAATATCTGCCCTCCTGTTCGTTGAATGGAAGAGAGCCATATCGCGCAATCCTTCGTCGTCCCTTTTCGTCCAATTGGGAGAGTACAAAGCCGGTACCATGTAGGCTGGAATCCACCGAGAAATAAACCGCTAGCCAGGACGAATAATCGATATTGATAAGTGCTGGGGCAGATGTGACGAGTCGCTTGATTGTGGTGAAGGCATGTTCCTGTTCAACACCCCACACAAATTCCTTGTCTTTGTGGAAAAGCATGGATAATGGCCGGACAAGATTTGAGTAGTCCTCAATCCAAATTCGCACGCCACCACACAGTCCTAAGAATCTGCGTGCTGATTTTCCGTCTGTGAGGGTAGGCCAATTCATAATTTTGTCGATGCGGTTGGGATCGGGAAGTCGTCCGTCCTGGTTACAAATTTGGCCGAGGATTAACACCTCGCTGCGTGCAATCTGGGTTTTCTTGGCTGAGAAAGTTCCGCCTGCATGGCTGATGCGGTGCATGATTCGGTGAACATCGAGTGCATGCTCCCACACAAATCTGCGAATGCCGGGATTCTGTTTCATAGTCTCGGGTATTCCAGTTGGGTCCAGGTATTGTGTCGTAGGCCCTTTGATGGGTAGATCATCGATGAAAACATTCGCAACCTTTGGAATTTCATGCTGCAAAATGAACACCATGCATTGTTGGAACTCCGTTGGAGAATTGGTGAAGCCCTGAGGTAGGCAGGTGAGGCGAAGAAGGCCGAGTGGTGTCATGAATGCAGTGATATCTCGAGAACGTACGTCCACGGTGCGTGCATCGAATCCCGAGAACAAGTCAAACACCGTAAAGATCTGGCATCCTGCATAGGGCTGCACAAATTCGTCAAGGAGGGGTGGGACACCGGCGTCTCGTACGGAGTCTTTGTTGAGAGGCTGTAAATCATGCACTATTCGGAGGGACCCGTTCTTCTTCAGCACGCAAAACCATCTGGATCGATATGCACTCTGTGAATGCTCGTAGACTCCGTGCGTGATTTTCAGCTTCAAGAGGTCAATAACTTTGTCGAGGATACCAGGAGGGATAGGGATGTTTTTGTAGATCCACGGTGTGTGTTCCATGACGGGATAAATGTAGTCAGAGAAGTAATCTTCCCTGAACGATCCGCGGTCTGTTTCAACGAATGCGAGAGCATCTTGATTCAATCTCATCACATGCTCGAAGAGTTTCTCCTCTTCCGAGGTGAGAAATCCATCCTTGTTGATTTCGAGACTATCCATCCGTTCCCTGCTCAATTTTTCGGTGGGATAAAAGTCGGGAGGATTTATGGGGAGTGAAGGAAGGGATTGAAGAGGGTCCTCTGGGAATCCCCTTCGCGTTCTAGCGTACTCCGGAAAGGCCTGTGCAAGGGGTTTGATTTTCTGTGCAACTTTCTTGTACGCGGTGAGCACTTCTGCGTGCCCATTTTCGTCGCAAGTCATAGGCAGCAAAATATCCCCATCTTCCAGGTCTTCCATGGAGGTGTAGAGCGATTCGAGTGGGTCTATGTGGGGGGAGAGTAGCGAAACCCGTGGTGATTTCGTAGTGTGTGTCAATGTCGAACTCGGGTTTGGTGGATTTGTGATTGTTTGGCAAAGGCTTCTGGTTCGAACCAAGGTTGTCGGATGTAACGATTCCAGAGTAGTGGACATAGACGCGGCCTGGGACATGGAATCGTTGGGTAGTAGAGGGATATCGAGAGGGATTCGAGGCAGTTAAAAGCCGGGAAATGTCCGTTGGATTCAGATACATAAAGTAACAGAAAAAGAAGATGATGCATAATTTTGCCAGTTTTACGCCGTAGCGGGCGAAGAGCTCGAACAGTAGAGGTAGGTATGACGCCGGAGTAAGCAGGATAGTAAAAACGAGTCCAAGTAGGAGAGTGGAGAGGGGATAATGAGGTTTTGAGGCCATCATAGCAAAATTTTAGGTCGCTTGCCACGACCAAGGGTGAAGGGGAGGTAAAGTACATAAATCGTCGACAGAATGGGTACGATTCGCGTCCAAGAGTCTAGGTATATGCGCCCGCGGGGCACGGAAAAAGATATCCGGATCACGAAGGGGGGAAGTGGCACGGAATCATATCATGAATCGTAAGTGCGGATGGGATGGAAGAGAGGATATATGAATGAATGGAATTACTCGTACTCGGAAATGTAGAGGCTCAAATCAAATTCTGCACCAGCGTCGTGCTGAGCAAGCTCCAGGCGTTCGTGAGAACTCAATTCGCTCTCCGAGTCATCGCCATCCGTGATGTTGGCATAGAGCTGGTATTCCCCAACGTCCGCCAACATGCCGGAGTGCAGCATATGAAGCGCCGGGACGTGATGAGTGAAGCGAGTGTAGAGAAGCTGCTGAGCCAATCGCGAAAGGTGTTTGACTGGGCCACGGCGCGTGCTGAAGTACTGAATGCAATGAATGAGGAAATCCCGCTCGAATTTGAAGATGAGTGGATGCCACGTCGCATATGACATCTCGCGATCAGCTGGAAGCACAGGAGTTGGGCGTTTAACGGGAGAGAAGAGGTAGGTCTGGGGGACGCATTCGGAACCCCCATATTCGATGCGCACGCGGACTTGATCATCGTAACGAGCCACTGCAGCGGGATGAAAGCCGTAGTGAAGGCGACGAAGGTTGGCAATGAATTCGACGATTTGGGCGCGGATTATGCCTAACATGGTGGTTAGGGGATCGCCGTGCCCAAGCACGTAGTCCGGGGAGTATGGAATGCACTGCAGGTGGAAAGGAGTGCGATTGCGGCTGTATTTCAAGAGCTGCATGCTGAAGCCATTTCGGTGCGTAGACATGATCTCGTAAAGGAGGCGGTGGACAATGAGCCAGGAGCTAGTGGACTGGTAATCCGGGTGGTCGTGAAGAGCTGAAAGCTCGTGCGGCATCTCCGTCAAATTGAGATAAGACTGGAGGATACGAAATCCGGGCGGGAACGTTTCAGGGACTCCATTGTCGTGCTCAAACTTCGCCTGCATCGCGAGAATGTGCAGACCTTCGACGGGGACAAAACCCGGACGACCAACGTTGCAGTATCGCTCCAAGGCGCCAAGGTGTAGAAAACGTTGGTTGTCGCGGTGAGCCCGGTTGCGATCGCTCAAACGTGGGTCGTCTTCAAAGCGGTTGTCAGCAACATAGGGGAACGATAGCGCCATAGCCATCTCGACTGACTGCCGAGTCGCGGAATATAAACCGCTGGCACGAGTCGGAAGGATCCAAGAGATAGGATGCATAGGGCCCGGCGGCGGAAATTCAACCACAGCCGCGTCAGAGCACGATAGAATCAACGGTGGAGGAGAGACCGAAGGGGCTGGAGAGAGGAGCCTGGGGCGTTTAGCCGCAGGACTGGAAGGGGGAGAGTCAAGGATGTAGGGATCCTCGAAGGAGCCTGCAGAAGAGTCGAAAATGCGCTTCATATTGAGCGCGTCCGGACCAACAAGAGTGGTGTCCTGGCCATTGAGTTCGATGAGTCTACCCTCATCGGGCACGAGACGCTGCGGCGCCGGCTCAGGGTCCGAAACTGTGGTTGCATTGTGGTTAGTCTCATCCAGCATGCCCTCGACGGGTTTCAAGCTCGTACTGAAATTGCCCTGGGCCGTGTATGGCTGAGCAGGGGAATCAATCCCGTCCGAATCGTCACCACCTCCAGGAATATAGCGAGGAGACTCGGGCAAGAACTGGGGGAAAGAAGGAGCGAAAGAGTTGTAGGAAGGCATGGTTGAAAGTGGACGTTCGGCCGGCGACGTGGAAATATGGTTGAGCAAAGTTTGGAGGAGCAGTAAAGGCTGAGTGGAATTGTGGATGGAGTGGGGAATCAGGGACGAGTTCTCCCCCAGATAGGTTCTTATCTGGGCGAGTTGTTCCTCTGTTACCAACGCTTTATTGGCGCTACCATCGAATTGCGCGAAGAAGCGGAATGGATTTGTGCCGAGAACATTGATATTTGGGCCGGCGCGGGGATCCGAGATTGAATCATTGATGGTTTCCGCTTCTGTGAATCCATTTAAATGGCCATCGTCCCCGAAATGCAGGTCATGGGCTCGGAGGAGGTCCGATGTTCGCTTCAGAAACGCATTCGGGGTTAGACGAAGCTGGGTTGCGAGCCAAATTAATTCCGGATGCATCCGGAGAAAGCCGTGTAAATTGGATCGTTGCTCTTTGGTTTCCAAATATCTGGACCCTGTAAAATTCCAGAGAATCACAGGATCGGACTGCAGTGATGCCAAAAGGTCAGAAGACGCCTGCACGCGCTCGGGGCTTGTTCCTGTGTCCAAAGTTTCCCAATTCTCGAGTTTTTGGAACCCCGTGTAAAAGGTATGCACAGAGATGTCCTGGAGGTTCGGATTCTCGTTCTGCTGAGCCTCTCGAGCTGCTGAAATCAACGCGTTCCCTTCGGCGACAATTTCATCAACGTCGCTGTCCTGGTTCTCCAATTTTTGGAAGACATTTTCACGAAGCAAGACTTCGCAAGTAGCACAGAGAGGACTGCGGGTATAAGGCGAATGAAATTTGGGGTCTGCGTCCGTGTGTGAGCATGGGGGATGTGAATGCGGTGAGGTTATAATGGTCTCCTCGTCTGAATCTGACGCTTCGCTGCCAAAGATTTCCCGCTCCAGGTCTGCTTGGGATTCCGAGACATATCCCTCATACAACGAGTCGTCCGAATTCAACTCGGTAGATGGAGATTCCGAAGCGGTGGGCTCAACGACCTGCATCATATATGCTCCAGGCATTGGAAGAGTGTGGTATTGTGCGAGGCTCATGGATAGAGTGGGCAAGTCATCGCCGTCATCAACGAGCAACTCGTGTCGATTACCGCCAGTTTCTGGATCACGGAATACCAGGTAAGTTCCGTCTTTTCTTTCATCGATGGAGACAAAGTTTCCCCGCTGCCAGGGGCGTCCAAGGAGTATCTCGAATGGTACTTTATCGCCGATCCAAAAGCTGGCCCGTGATTCGACTCCTCCTGTAAGAAGCAGAACATCTTTGAGGTACCCGCGAAGCTGAGATTGGCCTCCATTTGCGTCTCCCATATTGATATGCTTTGTGACATCCATGGAATAATTTGTGAGGTATGTCCGCCATGCATTCCTCGAAGCCACATTCAACATAGATCCAGTGTCGACAATTGCAACCACAGTTTTGCCGTTGATTTCAACTTGAAGTTGAATGAGACGTTGGCGATCCTTCGTGACAAATGTAGCCCCGACAATATTCTCGGGAGAAAAAGGGAGACTGGGTGAGTCGCAAGATGTGTCTGCCATGTTCACTGTGACTGTGGCCGCATGTGCAGCAGGGCGGGGTGCATTCTTCAGCTTCAACACTTCGATGATGGCATTTGCGATGGCTGGGGAAACTGCCATGATTTGACCAGTGGATAAAGTGACGGGTGAGTTCAAAATAGCATTCACAACGTCCTGTGGATTGACGTGTGAAGATACCGCAGATTGACGTGGCCCGGGCTTCTTCGACATTTTAGGCGGACTCGGTGCGTGATTGGCTTTCAAAACAGTCTCTGTAGCAATATCGTCTTCCATGATAACATCATCACGGGAAAAATCAACTCGCAACTCGATAGGGTCTGCCGGAACCGGTTCTGGGATGCTGGCTTCATTCATAGCCTCTTGTTTCACTCGGATGCTGGTTGGTCCGTCCATGGGAATGGATTCGAGTTGAGCACCAGTGCGCTTAACTTCAGAACGGGTCGCAGGCTGATTCCGAGTAGCGGGAACGGAGTATGGTGCTGGCCGCGGGGCACGATCAGAAGAGCGTGTCACTGCAAATATTTTGAACAGCTCTTCATCAGTGGTAACCGCCTGGACAAAAACTGGGTGTATTTCTTCTTCATCCTCTGGGAGACCCTGATCACAATCGGCAGGAATCTGCCCAGCGAAAACAAGATTGTTTTGAGCCGCCGGCGCAGCAGGTGCATTTGCTTGAACGTGATTTTGGCGTTGACGCTGATATGCAGCTATGAGGGTTTCTCCCTGCTGATTGAATCTGCGAAGAAGATTTCCATCTGACCATTCGATTCCTCGTTCACCACGGCGAAGTTCACCGGTGGCTAATGCTTCAGCCATTTTGGCACATTCCCAAAGACCGTGGCCTCTATCTCCACATCCAAAACAGGTTCTGTCCTGTGGCTGCAGAGGCGGGCGGTTGACATTGGCATTTGGGTTGGCACCAAATTGGTCTGCTGGAGGTGCGTACTGGTTATTGCGGAAGTTATTGGGAGGCAACGGAGGCAGCGGCGGAGCTGCGGGAGCCTTGACGTGAGTGACAGGTGCACGAACACATCTCGCAACGTGGGGATCGAGAGTGGTGGCGCGATAATAGAGGTAATTGTAATCCGCATCATCGATGTTCATCCGTGCAAGCTGTTTAACCAGTTCCCCAACTTCCGTTGTGTTGTCTGTGGCTGCTGCAGGTTTTGCTGGTTCCTTGGCAGCAGCAGCAGTGGAGGCAGCAGCGGAGGTGGATTTATGATGACTAGAGGAGGTATGCTTCTTCCTCCCTTTGCCCTTCGATTTCTTCTTGGATTTACGATGAGTCGGCAGATCATCATCAGAGTCAGACATTTCAGAGTCCGAGCTCGAATCAGAATCCGAACTAGAAGAGAAGTCGGTGTCCGAATCGCTGGCAAGATCAGCGTCGAAGCGGCCACGTTTGAAACGAGCACTGATTACAGCAGTGACTTCATCTCGAGTGAAGGGTATGGACATGTCACGGGTTGGTTCCTTGGCCAGTAAACGATTTTCAACAATGAGTCGAAGGCTTGGATGCAGCCCCTGCCAGAGGTAGCGTGCAGCTTCACTCTCCTCCATGAGTTTGTGGCTGATCAACCATCCGGCGATCATCGTAAATTCCTGCTGATAACGGCGCCAATGGGTCATAGATTTCATGTGGCGCTTGCGCCACACGTCGGTGAGCTTCTTCAAATCCTGAGGACGATGACGCCGCTCATCCTTGTCTGCGTCGAACATAGTGTTCATGTCGGTTACTAGCAACGGCCAGTTGGGTGTGATGTAGTGGGTCATGCCATCGAGGATCTGGATGACCGAGCGAGAGCAATAGTCCCGCATGGATTCAATCTTGTCAACACCGTCGTTGACATTATTTTGAGCGAAGAGTTTCTCGAGGTGAGCCAGAAACTTGGCAACCTCATGCGGGCTTCCTTTAAACTTTTTAGGAGCGCCGCGGGTGCGGAGTGCAGGCATATCGAGACGGCCACGGGCCCGGGGAAGAGGTGGTCCTTGGGTAGTGGACATCACGGCGAGGGGAGTAACGATAGGTGGGGTTTGTGGGTTCGGAGGTGATGCGGAAGGAGAGGTTGTGCTAACTGGAGCTGAACCGAAGTCAATCGAACTGGTCGATGTGGTATCAGGGATAAAGCGGGTGTTATCGTCGGAAGATTCGGAATCCGAGCGCATTCAACGGATGAATGGTAAGCAAATCAGCTCGTGGATTGCAAGAGCTGATGGAAAAACCCCCCCTGCGGTGGTCACCAGATGTGCTGTCGTAAAGGAATTTACTTCGCGTATCGATTAGATGTATCGTTTATCACAATACACGAATGGCGGAAGGTTTTTGATCAACTCTTGCAAAGCGCACAAGTATTGACTGCCTTCCAGACAAACGAAGAATCACGAATGTCTTTTGGGAGTGGCGTAGAATTCGGAGGATAGGGGAAAATGTGGACGAGTTCCACCGGGAACGAGTCCTGGGTACGGATGCCTGTAAACGCTAAACGGTCAGTAAGTACAGCCAATTCGGAGTGTTCAGTGGCGAAAGGTGGTCGACGGCCAGAGGTAAGAGTTCGTAGTGAAGACTGCTTCACTACGAGAGGTTTTGAGGCGAGAGACGGTGTTCAGAAAAGCAGACAGTTTGGGTGCACTTGAGTGTAATTCTTATACGCAGATTACGGGGACAAAATGCAGCAGCCTAACTACGAGTTCTACTGAGCATTATAAGGGATTTGGAACCGATAAGCATGGGAAGATTGGAGTACAAATAAGGAGAATTGGTCATGTAACCGATCACAATGGATACGACCATATGTAGAGAATATAATTAGAAGCAATGTGAAACGAGGTGATAAAGAAATAAATGTCCGAACCGCATGGTTCAAGTGTCCAGGTGATTATGCCGTGTGATTTGCATATCCAGGCCAATTCAGTAGGCTTCAGAGTTTATCCAGGTGAGAGAGGTTAACTTGATATGGCCAAAAGAAGCATGTGGTGCATTATTGCGAAGGGTTTCAACGAAAAATGATAAGGCAACGGAAGATGAGTGGTCCCGGGGTATTGGTATAATCTTCTGGACTGAGTCTGGGTGGAGAAAGTGGGATGGATGGACCACAAATTTGGTGTTTTTGAACTGCGTGGAAGCGTCGCGCGCATTTGATTGTATTATTCCCTTTTTAGGACGGTCCCGGTGATCTCGGAAGTCCAGAAGTAAGTTCGAAAAGGAAACTGGGAGTTCCTTCGCGGATCTTCATATTCCACAAGGAGGGACTGTAGTGTGAACATTGGGCATTAATTGGGATTGAACGGCTTCCGTTTGGCATGAAAATGTAGGTGATTAAACCAATTTCATCCATGTGGTATCACAGCGGAGTGGGAAGTTGACGCGGTCCTGGACGCCAAGGTCCGCTGGAAGAGCCTGTACTACTTCGATTCTTCAAGCGGTACGGGCGGGCAATAATAACGATCCAGGAGCTGTGCCTCCTCCATTAGAAGACTGGCGAAATAATGTCGGTACTGGGCAAGCCAGGCGCGGGTCATCGAAGGAGGAGTATGCCGCTAAGCGGTGAGACGGGAAAAATAATGATCGACCAAGTGCCTCCTTATATGGCCACAACGATTATCGGGCTAGCGATCCTCATCAAAGCGGAATCTTTGGCCACTTCTCTCCGGACGAAATATCCAGGCACCCCGGACAACTTGCCCCTTCACGTGTACTTCCTCGGGCGTAAATTCCGGTCTCATACACACCCCATACGCCATATCCAGGATGGAAATTTTATTCAGGAACAACTACTACTCGAATCTTACACCGTGGTGGACCCGCCGGTCACGGAAGGCGTCACCAAGGAAGGCATCGAATCACTCGAGCACTCGCTAAGGGCGCGTTCCTCCTCCTTCACAAAGAATTCGTCGGGCGGCAGGGATTCTCCGGACAACTGCGACGCAAGGACACGATAACTGCGCCTGGTGGGCATCTTCTTGATGAACCGGAAAGACGTGTCGAGTGCTGCGATAATGCCGGCAGCCGCTGCGACGTCCTCGGCCTCATGAACGGTCGGAAGAACCGGACAAGACACAATTTCATGCGGCTTCTCCCCGCAGTCGTGCGAAGATTCCATAGGCGTGTGGCCAGCATGCGTACATGGCGGCCGGGCCTCTGCCTGTCTGCGATTCCTTTCTCGCCGCTCCTCCTCGTGGATACGGGAAAGAATCAAATTATAGTCGAAGGGATCGGCGAGAGTGTCGACAATAGGGATGGGATGGAAGGAGGAAGGGCGAGCACGGTAGTGAATATTGCCGGACACCCAGCGCGCCTGATCGTACGCAGGGAAGTCTAGCTGGGCGTCATCGGAACCGTTTTCCTTGTTCGAAACGAAAGTGGCGAGCGCTGCCCCCAGGAAGAACGATGCTTGGGACTGAGCAAGCGCTGCCTCCGTGGTCACGTTAACCGAAGGAGCAGGGACCAAGGCCAACTCTTCACCCTCGAACCCCACCACGATCAGGAGAACGAGAATTACATGGAACATCCACGCCGCCTCCGAAGGAACGACCCCGCTCTCGTAGTGAACCCGGAATTCGTTCTGTCTGATCTGCGCTGCGTGAAACTGGGGAAATGAGTAAAGCGGAAATAATGTCCGGGAAGAACGACTCTCACCATATGACGGACGATGTCTCGCACGCGGAAACGAATGGCCAGGCGCTCCCCCGTTGTCAACGATTGGACGGTGTCGAAGGCGTACGCATCAGTGAAGACGGCCGTCATAACAAGGAAAACCTTGAATCGAAGATTGTCGCACAAGAAGTTCGTTAAACCTGGATTTGGGACGCTTGGAAGGATGAATTGGTGGATTCCCCTTTTTATAGGTTTTCTGACCAGGGTGGTCAGGAGTAAAACTACCGAGGAGGTGTGAGGCTGGTGTTGGTGCTACGCCCTGCACACCGCCTCATGGCCCCTCCAAACGAAGCTGAAGAAGACACTTACCGGAACACGCTCGATTAGGAAACGTGGATACCGCATTCAGGACAAATCGTCCAGACACTCAGCAAAGCACTATACACCCCCGGAAACAAGGTGCAGACGTTCGCTACTCGCACAGGACGCCGTTCCCCTCCTTCTCGCTCCTCGAGATCCCGCAGACGGTACTTCCCCCGAAACCTACAAACCGAGCCCCACCAGCCGAATCGCAGCGTACCGAAGCTACCTGGACGAACTTACCACCACCCCTACTGCGCGACGAAACACGTTTCTCCCATGAATGACGCCTCCACGCGGTCCCGCAGCGCCTCACCCCGCCCTCGCACCTAATTATACCGTAATACTTCCCCGGACAAAATGGACGGAAAGCGCTCCACATGGCGCACTCTCGGCAAACCAAGGAAAATATCAAATACCGTCTTCGGACGAATCCTCCAGCTATCAAATCACCTAATAACCGTCCGGCCAAAACTTCCAGGCAGCTACCGTTCCCAGAAACCCTCAGCACCGCGTGCTACAAGGCGTTTCCAGGCACGAGAGGCGCCTCGAGGCAAGGATAGAGGGATATAAAAGGAGAAGCGAAAGTAGGAGGTAGTGAGTCAATTACTGGGCTTCGTTCCCTCCCCCACTTGTACCCCCACAAGTAATTCAGTCCTCGTTCACGCATTTGACCACTCTCACTTGTCCCTCACCGGGCCACTTTACTCTCATACCCCCTTTCTGCAAGGTGCCCCCATCACAGGCATCCCAAGTCTAAACACCAGCAAATCCTCATAATCGACACTACCTTTGCAGGCATCACGCCGTGTAGAAGACAAGACGAGGGCGATTTGCACCAGAAATCATCACGGATAAACCGCCGCCCGCACCACCGAATAATCGAGACTCAGGCGTCGTCGTAGACTATCGCGGTACCTCCTACGGGTTTTACCAAGCCATCGAATCAGCGCACGTTCAACAGGGGAGAAGCGCGGAAGAGATAGCGAGCGAGAGCTACGGGATCCAGGAGACTAGGAGACCCTGATAGGAATTCTAGGACGAAGGAAACAAGTATTCTCATTCTAACCATTCAATAGCTAACACAGGCCAATACAAGAAGAACGAGATCGGTATCACGGATATAATTTCCAGGAACGTTCCGAGTCGCAAAGCAACGACCGACCGCCCGGATTTAACGAGATAGAGCTACCTGGAAACATCTTCCAAGGAGCCCTTCCCCCCCACACACACACAATCCAGCCTTCTCTTGGCACCCCACACACACACACACACACTTCACGAGGCATTAGTCTAAACCAGAATTCCCTACTATAATCACACTATATAAAATCCCCAGAGGCCGAGCACGTCGTTATTGAAGAGGAAAGTCGCACAACCCTCCAATAGCTACACCGCGGTCTGCATTACACCGGACGAGACCCGGATGTACCGCCTCGAAGCCGACAGCTCCGACTTCGCCTCCGGCGCCGTCCTCTCGCAGGAGTCCGACGACGGGAAGTGGCACCCGGTCGCGTTCTTCTCCAAGAGCTTGTCTCCGGTCCAGCGCAACTACGAGATCCACGACAAGGAGATGCTCGCGATCGTCCGTTCCCTCGAGGAGTGGCGACACTTCCTCGAGGGGTCGCAGCTTCCGGTCGAGATCTGGACGGACCACAAGAACCTGGAGTACTTCCGGAAGTCGCAGGACCTCAACCGGAGGCAGGCGCGGTGGTCGCTGTACCTGTCCCGGTTCGACTTCACCCTCCACCACAAGCCCGGGCGCTTGATGGGTCGGCCGGACGCCCTTTCTCGGCGGCCGGACCACGGAGCAGCTTCGGATAATCAGGATGTGACGCTCCTGACTCCGGAGCTCTTCCATGTCCGCGCGCTGGAGGGTATCGCCGTCTCCGGCCAGGAGGTCTCCCTCCTCCGAGACATCCGCGACGCCTTGGCCGGCGCCCCGGACCTCGAGGATCCGGTCGCTCGTGCGGCCCGGGAACTCCTCAAGGTGCGCGGCGCCCGCTCGGCTCGGAACGCCGAGTGGAACGTCTCGGGCGGCCTCCTCTACTTCCGCGGCAAGGTCGTTGTCCCCCGGGACAAGGACCTCCGCCGCCGAATCCTCGAGCAGCACCACGACACGCGGGTCGCCGGGCACGCCGGCCGCTTCAAGACGTTGGAGCTTGTCTCCCGGAACTACTGGTGGCCCCAGATGTCCCGTCACGTCGGCCGGTATGTCGCCACCTGCGACCTGTGCTGCCGGACGAAGGCGCTTCGGAGGCTTCCGGTCGGAGAGCTTCACCCGACCGAGGTCCCTCCGGACCGCTGGCACACGGTCTCGGTCGACTTCGTCGTGGAGCTTCCGGAGGCCCACGGATACGACACCATTATGGTCGTAGTCGACGTCCTCGGTAAGCGCGGGCACTTCAACGAGTGCACGACCCACATCGACGCCGTCGGCGCCGCTCGGTTGTATTACTGGAACGTCTGGAGGCACCACGGCACCCCGGAAAGGTACATCTCCGACCGGGGCGTCCAGTTCATCGCGGAGTTCACCCGAGAACTGTGGCGGCTCATTGGTATCGAGCCGGCGACCTCCACCGCGTGGCACCCGCAGACCGACGGTCAGACCGAGCGCGTTAACCAGGAGATGGAGCAGTTCCTGCGCATCTTCACTAACTACAAGCAGGATGACTGGGACTACCTCCTCCCGGCCGCGGAGTTCGCGTACAACAACCACGTCCACTCCTCCACGCAGCAGGTCCCGTTCATGACCGACTCCGGCCGCCTCCCTCGGATGGGATTCGAGCCGACCGGAGTACGCTCCACGGTGGAGTCCGCGAACGAGTTCCGCGACCGGATCGCCTCCGGGGTCTCGGAAGCTCGGTCCGCCCTGGTGAAAGCCAAAGAGGAGTACAAGCGGTACTACGACCAACGCCGCACCCCCGCTCCGGACATCAAGGTCGGAGACCGAGTCTGGCTCGACGCGTCGGACATTGTGACGCCTGGGTAGTCGTACACTTGTAGCATGCCCATAGGCCTTAGCATCTTAATTTGGTAGCTTAGTCAGGATTCCGCAGAACACACAGCTTTGTACATTATGTAATCTAATCAATCTTACATGCATACTACGACCTAGAAACCCAGAGGTCGTACGTGCGAGTCACCCTTGAGCCATCTACTCGGCTTAGCATCCATTCAACTACTACCCCGTCATGGGTGACTTGGCCCCTTGGTTAGGGTTACAGACCCCTTCGAGCTCTGGTTACCAGCTCCCGAGGCGCTCACGATACGGCGTCCTCGGTCAGCCTTCATATCTTGCGAGAAGCCCCTTGTCGAAGCCAGGTCGCTTCACAGTGGTGGACGCACAGGGGTGCTTCACTCAAGCACGATATGAAGGCTATGCCTCCAAGCCATTTCATGGCCTACACCACTTCCGAGCTCTTCCGCATGAGAGCCCATCTGGTACCTCGGTCGCAGTGGTCTGTTGAGGCACCCGTTGCCTCCTCCGCTCTTTCCTTCTTTCCAGGAGTGCAACGGCATCCGTCATCGTCTGGTCCCTCTTCCCTTCACCTTTCAAATTACACCTATGGGACCAGCCTGCCCTCGTTACGGGACCCCTTCTCCTTCTGCGCAACTTTCTTGCCGCCCAGAAGGCTTCTTCGGCCTTTCTTCCTTCGGTGTCTTCCAGCTCCGCTGACGGCGTTGAGCTTGGACTTGCAACCCGACCGGAGCCCCACGCATTGTGTGGGCTCTGATTTACAACATACTGTTCATTGCACTTGTGCGCTGTCGAGTTCCGAACGCGTGAATTCCAGTGTATTTGTAACTGAATATATGTATCTTTACGACTGACGACAACATTCATCGCCGTCCCGCCGCTCAAGAACAACCATCTACGCTTCAAGCTCCTTGTCCCGTCGTTTGATTCGCCTACGACACTCGCTCTGGCCGCACTCGACAAGGACATGTGAATGAAGTGCTCAGAGAAAGTAGCCGGCGTGAGTCCGAACGCGAGACTCCGCCCGCTAAATGGCTTCAGAAGTCTTGTTCAGGTCTAGCATCCTTGAGTAAGATTTGAAGGAACCCGAAGACCATACGCTGTATGGTTTTTGAGGCACTGGAACAAATATGATGCAGCCGCAACCGCGAACTGGTAGCGCGGAACGTCGCGGGATTCGCACCCGATGGCCGAGCCGCGTTAGCGCCGCTGACTCTCACGCCGTCGACGACGTGGCAGCGCTGCCATCGATCTTGGTCTCTCCCTCAACTCTCCCTTGGCCCGCGCCATACGAGCTTCAAGAGCTCATCCTCTGCGGCTCACCAAGCTGGGATCCGGCTTGCCTACACAGCGCCTTGGGACGTCCTGCTGGACCGCTTCCCCTCCGCGCGCGGTACCCGTTTGAGCGGACATCTTCGCGTCATACTTGTCCGCGCGCAGACTGTGCTGTGCGAGACTCCCCTGGACTGTGTCAAGAACGTCGAGCTCGCCGCTCAGGCTGAGTCTCCGTTTTGGCCCGCGAGCCCGCCCGGCAGCGCGTCAAAGGTGATTGTTAACGCCCCTCCGCCGCTACGACCACAAACGATAAACGCGCGACATCTGGATTTGCGTTGGAAAGATGCTGGAAGGATGCTGGAAGACGCCGTTATGTCGTACCGGTCGTACCGACGCACGGCGACTGCTTTTCTGCCGCACAGAAATGTCAGCTCGCCAGTTGCGGCTGAGCCTCCTGTCCGACTTGCGAGCCCGCGACGCTATGGAGCGGGTGTCTTTCCGTGCGTCTCTCGGTGCACGCCATCTCGTGCACTACTCGCCGGAGCGTTCAGCATCGACGCGCACATCCTCTGCTTTTGTGCTCGCCGCAACTGCTGCCTTGCAGAGACTTCGAGCTCGCGGATCCTCGGCGGCATTACTTCCAAGCGCGGCGCAGCTCGCGCCTCTTGCGAGCACTTTCACCTCCAAGTTGCGTGTCGCATCACACGCGCTGGAGTTGTCAAGTCGCGCTGGAGCCGTCGATGCCAACTCTAGGCGAACTCCTCAGCGGATAAGCGGGCGGCGTGAGTCCGAATGCGAGACTCCGCTCCCCGCTGTCTCTTCCGGCAGCGCGGCGCAACACTTAATCTACTGTAGCCTGCTATAAGCACATCGCCCTGCTTCCGCGGTCGCGTCCGCGCGCAACGCAACTCGACCCCGCTTCCACACTCTCGATCTCGCCCTGGTTACTACCTGTGTTGTCCTACCTGTGTCGTCCTTCCACGCGCCTTTCAGAAGCACATCGCTTGTCGTATGCTGTTTGCGCACGGAGAATGCAGCTGGAAGTCGTCCACCGTGCGTTCGACGCGAACCGTCTCCGCCCGAGCAGCACGCATAGGATCGACACCCCGCTCCACGTTTTGTGTCGCCAGCTCCCGGGCATCGCCTCCGTCATTCTGGACGTTGAGTGCTGGCGCGACTCGGGGCTCAGTCCCATTCAGCTCATGCTGTCGCGGGCGCTGCGAGGTCTGGCTGAGTTTCAGACGGAGGTCGACTGTACGTGCGCCACGCTCGCCTTTCGCCTCCCCCGCACGTCGCCGCGCTCTTGCAATTCTCGGTGCATACGTGCGGGCTGCGTGAGTCCGATTGCGAGACTCCGCGCCTGCCCGCCCTCTTGGTTCTCGGTGGTGTGCGTGCTCGGATCGACTCGGTGTCTGCACGTACATATGTGAGCTCGCCGTTCGCAGCTCGAGTCTCCGTTCCTGCGCGTGTAGGAATCCAGCGCTGCGGTCGCGCCCTTTACCCTCTATGGCTTATCCCTGCCGCTCCTGGTCTCCGTCGCCCAGATGCTGAGTCGAAAGTTCCAAATCCTGCGCTTATGCACTCCCACCATGCGTGAGCCGCAGCCAGGTGTGGGGGGCGCACGTCCGTGTCGTTGCCGGCTACGTGCTGCCATCGAGCTCGACTCGTACAGGGCGGCTGCCTCTGCGTCTATCGCGAGCCCATCGCCCACGTGCGCAAAGCGCCTGCGTCCTATGCCGCGGATTCCTCAGCGGGGGAGTGTTAGTCCGAATGCGAGACTTCACTCCCCTGTCGGATAATGCCGGTGTGCTTTTCGAGCGCGGTCAATGTGTCCTCCAGCGCGTCCTTCTGCGTACTGGTGCCATCCCACGCTTCCGCCTTCCTCGTGCACCGAGGTGCGTCTGTTCGTTACCGCGAGCCGCAACGTGGTCCGCGCGCACAGCGCGCCTGCACAACCGTTCAGGGCAAAGCAGAGGTAGTACCTTGATCCTGCTTCGGCACTCCCGAAGTCTGCGCTCGTGCACACCTCTCGCGCTATGCAACAACCAGCCGGTGCTGGATGCTCGGATACTGGTGCCGCTGTTACATTCGTGTCGCCGGCGCCGTTCTCGAAATGTTGAATGCGCGCTGCAGCGGTTCCCTTTGTCCGCGTCCCACCAGCTGCGTGCGTCGATCGTGCTCTCCACTCCGCACTCTCCGCTCTTGGCCACTTCACCTTTGCGTACTTGGGCCCGCCATTTCATGGCTTGATGCCGTTGCCGTCCTTTCTCCCTTGAACGCGCTTCATTCGGTATACCCCACGCCGATGGATCCTTCCCATGGATGGGAAGGATGACTGAGACATTCATGCTCGCTTGCGCTTCTTCGCGTCGTCGCGAGGGATTCCTCCCCAAGTGGAAGGATGGGTCATCTGGTCATGCACGGGAACGTCGCGCTCGCTGGTAACAGCTTGAGTCTCCCTTCCCGTCCTGGGATTTCCTTCTACTTTTCTTCACCCCCCTCCGCTACCGTTCGATCCCACTCCAGTCATTTGACTCTGCCCGTGGCTTGCTACCTCCGTCACTTGGCGTACGAGTCCGCGCACACAGACAGAACGGTTCCCTGCATTGCCTCCGTCCTCGACGTCGAGGCCATCGGCCGCCTCTGCTCTTTGAAATCCTGCTACGTCGAGTTTGCCTCGCAGACTCCGTCTCGATTTCTCAGTGTGTACCCGTCTTGTACCTTCACGGATTTGTTCCGAACCGAATGGCCCTCGAAATCACCGGGAAAAGTAGTGTAACATGTATAATATATGTGTTCCGAGGTTCTTCAGAGGCCAGACCTCCGGTGAACGGAGTAAATTCAAGACGAAGGAAATTGGGGAATTTCCTAAAGCGGTAGTCGGGCCATCGGCTCCGAAGTCCGATGCTTCCAAATTGTTCTCTTCACATCGTCCCAGCGCAGGCGGCCGCCGCGGATACACAGCGCCATACCACCACCGTTTCCCCTACCTACCGGGATTGCACTGACCTGTGAACTGGCAACAACGGCAGCCGAAGGCCGTCGCTCTTCTCGCGCGCTGCACCAACGCTGCACACTCCGCCACACTTCCTTTCCGATGGGATTTGTGCGGCTCCGTCTTTGGGACGTCGAACTGCGCGGCTTCCAGAGCGTGGTGTCCTTACCTCACTGTCGCTTGACTTGGCGTCGACGTTGTTTGTATGGGTACTTTCGCGCGCGCGCGCTTGTCTTGTTCCCAAGCGGTGCCTTCCGAGCATCTCGCGGATGCCTCGGGCCCCTCAATATGTCTGTCGGAAATCCAAGCAGGGATGCGTGAGTCCAAGTGCGAGACTCCGCGCTCCGACCGCGATGTACTGCCTGGGCAACGAGGCAATGGGGCGTTTGGCCAGGGTGTAGCTCTCCGAGGGTCATTACTCTCGTTGGCTGCAACTCACCATCGCGGAACGCAGGGTGTGATTAAAATCTCTGAACTTCGAAGACCGGAATTTCCATCTTCGTGTGCGTTATGTACTCTGTGGAACAGATGGTGTTGAGCCGGCTGCGTGCAGTTGCGAGCTCCGTTTTGATGTCACAACTGGGGGGCTCTTTGTTCTCCTATACTCTTCCCCGCGGCTCGTTCAAGCAATCATATTCTGGGGGGCCACTGTTTGCGACCGAGACCTACCCTGTATCCCTTGAACTTCCGCGGTCGCCCGTTACACCGCTCATTTAATATGCTTGTGCACAAAACTGGGACTTTCATTACCACGCCGCCGCTGGGGGGCTAAGCTTGCGTCGCGGCACTCAATCATCTCGTCTTCAGTTTGACAAGCACCCACCTGGGTCTATCAAGACCTGGATTTCCTTTTCCGTCCCGTACGATTGTGCCTATTCGTCCTTGTCGGAGGATGTCATCGTTCTCGTATTGTGCTGGAGGGCGCATTTAGTTGGCTATGACCGCTTGATCCTTTGACGCCCGCATCGAGGGTTCCATTCGCTGTTCCCAATCTAATGTTGCTCACCTTGGCCGTTTACATTGTCCGTTGCAGACAATTGGCCACTCTGTAACACCATCTCATACTCGGGAGATTTACTTCTCGACCTATCCTTATGCTTCCCTTGAGCTCCGCCAATGGCGTGAGCTCAGATATGCTGCCCACTTCCCCGCAAATCTCTCTTTGGATTTCCGGGCCAAATTTTTTTCCCATATTGCGGATTAATGCTGTAGTGCTGGGCCGACAACCAGTACTCCAATTCCTTCCGTTGCTCGGCACCACTTTCGACATGGCCATGATTCCCTGCGAGTCACCGCCTGCGCCCGAGGTTATCTGCCTTATCAGGTCGGACACGGTCACGATGTATCGCCGCCCGCGCCGAGGGTTATCTCCATCTCGAGAGCGAGGGAACTATCAGCCGCTTGGTTTGGTAATTCTTTGGCGCACACTCTGTCCAACTCGTTGTTGGAGAGTGCACGACAAAGAAGTGGGGGGCTGTATTGGGGTATGTGTAGAGGCTTGCCAAGCAAGTCCTACACCTCTCGGGCTCCTGTTGCTTTGCTGCAGGAAGCCGAGAGCCGTTCTGCCATTGTCGAGGTGTGGACAATGTCCATCACATCCGATGGCAAGTTCCCCGAGGAGCAACGGCTCCTCCCTCTCCCCCACAGCCTTGCACCAACTGCCATCGTAGAGGTGCGGACAATGTCCGTCACATCCAATGGCTGTCCTCCTGGGGAGCGGCTGCGTCTCCTTTTCCCCGCCGTCTTGCGTCAAGTCAGAGCAGGGCTTGCTCTGCTCCTTTTGGGCTTCAGCCCTGACGACAGTCCTTTAGGACTGTGTGGATCCAGTCAGTGACTTTGTCGCCTGACTCGGGCCTCCCCGGAACTTGGATCACAAGGACCTCAAAATTATTGGGCCAATTTTTTTTTCCAGTTGCCGAACTTTGTTCGGTGGCACCTCAATAATTTTTTCTTCACAACATTTCCACCACTGTTCTTGGACATCCTGTCTCAACTGGATGCATGCCCTCTGGCCATGCGGGGGGCTCTGTGACGCCTGGGTAGTCGTACACTTGTAGCATGCCCATAGGCCTTAGCATCTTAATTTGGTAGCTTAGTCAGGATTCCGCAGAACACACAGCTTTGTACATTATGTAATCTAATCAATCTTACATGCATACTACGACCTAGAAACCCAGAGGTCGTACGTGCGAGTCACCCTTGAGCCATCTACTCGGCTTAGCATCCATTCAACTACTACCCCGTCATGGGTGACTTGGCCCCTTGGTTAGGGTTACAGACCCCTTCGAGCTCTGGTTACCAGCTCCGAGGCGCTCACGATACGGCGTCCTCGGTCAGCCTTCATATCTTGCGAGAAGCCCCTTGTCGAAGCCAGGTCGCTTCACAGACATCCAGACCACCCGTCCGTCGCCGGGCCTCTCCCACCGTCGGCTCGGCCCCTTTCCGGTGATTAAGGTCGTCGGGAAGGGGGCATTCAAGCTCGAGCTCCCGCCCCACTACTCTCGGCTTCATCCGGTCTTTCCGGTCGTGAAGCTGGAGCTCGCGGAGGACGACCCGTTTCCGGGCCGCCCGGGGTACGACGAGCCCGCTCCGGTGCTTCCGGACGCGCCCGGAGACGCTCCGGAGTGGGAAGTCGACGCGGTCCTGGACGCCAAGGTCCGCTGGAAGAGCCTGTACTACTTCGTTAGCTGGAAGGGCTACAGTGCAGCGCACAACCAGTGGGTTAAACACTCCGACTTCTTCGGACCCGACGCTCTCGCGGCGTTCTACGAGAAGTATCCGGCCAAGCCTCGTCAAATTGCTCGCGCGTCGTTCGACGCGCTCCCGTTCCGCAACACCACCCTCCGGGTCCGGTCTATGCGTCGTGGCGCCGCATTCCAAGGGGGGGATGATGTCAGGGGAACCCCCCTTTCGCACGGCTCCGCCCGCCGTCGGCCCCGCTCCGCCGATCGCTCCGGTCCTCCGACTCGGCCGACGTCCTCCGGTCCGCCGAGCCGAGCCGATGCTGCCTGGCATTCGGCATGCGATCATGCGCGTGACCTCGGCATCCGCTCCCGATCACTCCGGTCCCGTGCACCTGTCCAGTAGACTATTATACTCACGGCCTAGCGTGGGAATCCTCAGAGTTTCTTCTCTTCGGATTCCCCTCGCTAGGTGCGTTACTCAATGTCTGTAGCTACTGTTTATTCATCTTCGGATTCCCCTCGCTAGGACTCTTGAGTATTCTCGGGCCTTGAGGTTGCCCTTACACCGTCCGCCCCTTTCTTCCTCCATCGCGGCTGTAACGAATCCCACCACCGCTGCCACTCGGCAGCGTACACCTGGGGGTTTGACACCGTCGGGTCCGCCCCATTCTTCCCCCACAGATTCCCGATCCACGTCCCGACCTGCTTCGGCCTCAACTTGCTCGAAAGATTTGTCGGTCCTTGACGGAACAGCGACGCCTGCTCAACGCGTGTCCAAGCCGCGATCAGCGCGTTGTAGTGACATCCCAGGTCGACTCGCGTGATTTGGTCGCGCCCATTGACAAACCAGGCTGGCGCCTTGGCGGGACACGCGACGAGCGAGGACGCACGAGGCGGACTGATCGACGCGTGTGTCATTGCAACGTGCGCCTGCACCGCCTGTGACAGCGGCGCCAAGGTGGAGGCAGGAGGGGCACCAACTGACGCCGAGGCGGCGGGGGCGGACAAGGCACCGGGAGCAGACGCTGCAGAGGAGGCGCCGACGGACTCTGACGTCGAAACAGGCCGTACGACGGGCACAGGAGCAGATACCGTCGAAGCAGGGACGTCGGGGGCGGGTGGCGACACCAAGTCGCTGGAGTCGGTGGCGGGGAGAGCGGCAGGGTTGGAGGTGTCGACGGCTACCGAGGCAGAAATCCCGTGGCGTGTGGACCTGCGCGTCGGCGCAGCTGGTGCTGCTTTGCGGCGCGGCCTCGGCTGCGTAGCGCGCGCCTTTGCCAATGGCGCAAGGGCCGACTTCCAGTCCTCCTTGAGCTTGAGCTCCTCAAGCAGCGCCTTGTTCCGAAGAATGTTCTGCTGGCGCTCTTCCTCCGTGGTATCCCACCAGCCGCGGCGAGCTGGACGTTCCGGCTCGTCCTCCTCCTCCTCCTCCTCCTCGTCCTCCTCGCTGTCGTGACAGCCAATGCTGTCTTCCCCGTGCCCACTAGCAGCACTCTGAGAAGCGGAGTCTTGGTGGTGAGTCTGCGAAGAGTCGGGAGGCAGATCGGAAGCGTTGCTGGTGCCGCCCGCCGCAGAGATTGTGCGCGAAGAGGAGTCGGCAGGCGGCGCGCCAGCGCCAGCTGCGGGGCCTGCAGGGCGGGGCTGCGAAGAGGAGTCGACAGGCGGCGCGCCAGCGCCAGCTGCAGGGCTTGCAGGGCGGGGCTGCGAAGAGGAGTCGACAGGCGGCGCCCCAGCGCCAGCTGCGGGGCTTGCAGGGCGGGGCTGCGAAGAGGAGTCGACAGGCGGCGCGCCAGCGCCAGCTGCGGAGTTTGCAGGGTGGGGCTGCGAAGAGGAGTCGGCAGGCGGCGTGCGAGCGCCCGCTGCGGAGTTTGTGGTGGGTCGGCGCTGAGACGAAGCCGTGCTGGAGTCGGCCGTCTTTGCCTTCGTTTTTGTCGCCTTCCTTCGCTTGGGTGGCGCCATCTCCTTTGCCACCTTGGCCTTCTTGTGTGGACGTGTCGCCTCGTCATCGTCGGAATCACTGCCCTCGTCCGAATGGGAGTCTAAATCCGAATCTGAGTCGGAATCCGAGTCGGAATCGTCAGACACATTGTTGTTGTTGCTGCCGGCGAAGGTGTACTTGGCGGTGCTCAGAATGCCCGTATCAGGCAGTGCGGCATTGACACAGTCCTGCGGTGCTGATGTGCAGATGTCAGACATGTCACTCACGCGCTGAAAGTCTCGACCTTACTGAACGCCGTGTGTAGATATTCTACCATGAACTGTTGTACATCTCTGGAGAAGCGGGATTTGTCCCATTGCGCCCAGTGGTGGCTCATGGGGGTATTGTTGCGTCCAAACGAGTAACTGTTTGCGCCCCGTAGTTAGCATATGATCATTAGCGACGTTCGTGGGTTTACGCACTGCAGCGACCGAATCTCGCCTCCGTAGGTGGGCATGGGCCCACCGAGCATCAGCGTCGCGTGGAGGCCCGTACTAGCATTCAGGCCTTGAAGGATTGGCCCTACAAAACTTCCCACCGCCGAGATACACCTAAGATAGCATCATAAGACGCATATCGCGAGGCTGAAAAGAGAATGACAGACCTCTGGCGTGCCTCAGGAGTTTGCGACGGCGGATCCCGGAGCGACTTGAGGTACGTGTCTTTGGCTTCCTTCGCTTCCGCCTTAGCTCTCTCTCCAAGCGCCTTCTGCTCCTCGAGCGGCAAGGCACTGAAAACCTCTCTGGCTACCTGCGCTCGGAACCCAGCTTTGGGCTCTTTGGTGCGTTCAGAGGCGGGACCGGAGGCCTCGCGGTCCGCTGTCCACTTCTCCAGCACGACCGGAGCGATCTTCTCAGCGTATGATTCATGCATAAACTGCTGAAAAGCTTGACGGGCTTTGGGCGGCGAGGAGAGGCCTGAGAGTTTGGCGAGGAGGACAGCATAGGGATCTTTAGCAGGATCTAGGCCAGCGGTGCTACGGTGCTTGCGGTTGCGGCGGATTCGATAGACAAACCATCTGCGAATACGCTGCAGGGGATGAGCGGGAAGTCACAATGTCACATTGTGACTCACCTTATTGAGGAGCTTCACTCGCTCATTCTTGAGCACCTCGGCTTCTGGTGTAAGGATCTCTTTCTCAACGGCAATAGCTGGATCCCACTCCCCCAGCATTGGCTCCTCGTGATCTTCGGTCCTCCAAGGAATGCGCGCGTGATATTCTCTGCACACACTCTTCCAATACTTTCGCTCGAACACCCAGCCTTGGTCCAAAGCTGCGCTGTAGTTGTCCATGTGGGGAGCCAGAATCGTTTCTCTTGCTCCCTGCGCCCAAAGACGCAAATTCTTTCTGTTTTCTTTGGGGACACGCTTTCCCTGCCGCTTTCTGGACTTTGCCATGATCTAGCAGGACCAATCAGTCTCGGCCCTCAGGCTTCATGGGAAAGGACATACTCTATTCCTTCTGCGACGACGATACTTCAAGATGTGGTGATGGGGACTGAAGAAGAGAGATTTATTTATTTTTTCACTTAATATTTTGCGTTAAGTCACCGCTCGAATCCAGAGCTCACATGCGTTCTATGCGACAGTACGACCATCACGGCGGAGTTTAAACGTCCTCTGGCCCTATAAAACCCTGTCTATCTGGACAAAATCCCCACCCCCTCCACTTTCCTACCACTATGACCGAATTCACTCCTACCTCTTCAGGAACAGACTCTGTTCCTGTAGCGGCCCCACCTAACCCCCAGCGTACGTTGCGACGTCCTCTTCGCTGCTCCTTTTAACCCTCCGTGTACTTTATAGCCAACGTCGTTGCCATGCAGAACATGTGGGCGGCTATGACGGCGCTCAGTCAGAGTCAAGGTTAGTGTTGCCTCCGCCCAAGTTTATGCACTTATCTCATCTCTTCTCAGCGCCCCCGGCCCCGGTTCACGCCCCAGTCACGCCCGCTGCGTCCCCTGCCCCGACCCCCGCTCCAGCCCCGGCTCCCGCCCCCGCCGGCTTCCACACCACTGGCCCCTGGGTTGCCGGCGCGTTGTACGTCGTCGTCCCTGCGGCGCCGCTCATGCCCATCGTCGAAACCAACATCGTCCCCGACGGCGAGGAAGGCCCCAAGTGGTACGCCATCACTCGCGGTCACTATATCGGCGTCACCCTCAGCAATCCCCTCGCGCTTAACGCTGTCGTCGGCGTCTCCTACAGCGCCATGAAAGGCTACAAAACTCAGGCATTGGCGCTCGCGGCCTTCAATGAAATGCTCCGCTACAATCTGGTTGCTGTCGTCCCCTAAATCGTACGTTCTACGCCGATTTCCCCGCTTTTTTTTTCATTTTTGCCCCTTGTAGATTCCTGCCAGCTGGTCTCCGTCGCGTAGTCTCCGTCGCGTAGTTTGTTCTTCTGTCGCGTGTAAAGTGTGTTCGTCCGCGTATCGTGAGATAAAGTGTTCTTGTTTGGAATAAATTGAGAGTTCGCCGGATCAATCCCGAATCACCTGCAAGAACCCTTATTGCACCCAGATCTCTCGTCTCAGATCTCTCCAGATTTCTCCCGGTGCCTCGTGTTTCCAAGTTCCCGTAACGCTGGTCACCCCATGGCCGTTCCTGACCCTTTTCGATCCCTGCTTGGTCTCTCTTCCCTTTCCCCCCATGCAGTGGGCGTGGCTCGACAATTCCAGCGACTACGGCGAGAACGAGGACTTTGACAGTCTCCTTCAGCGCCTCGCCCCGATGAGTGTTCCCGCGCTTTCGCCCCGCACTCCGTCGCCTCCGCCTCAGCTTCCCGATGACTACGCTGACGACGCAGCCTTCGCTGATCTCATCGAACGGTTTGCCCCGCCTGCCCTGCGTGGCCCACCGCGCACTCCGTCACAGCCCCCGGCCTACTCTGCCCTACCAACAACGCCTGGCTTTCCCCAACCACGTTTGGCGCATGTTGTCTCGCCGGCCACCCCAACATCGAATCATACTCGCTACCGCACGCCGAGCACCCCGACCTCGAATCCAACCGTCTACCACGTCGAATCACCTATCATGCGTGGGTACACTACCGAATGGTGGGCGCTTTGCCATGGATAACTGTTCCTTATTGATTTTTCTCTCGCTCCAGGTCCGTTGCCGGCAGCGCAACTCAGGGTGTACCTCGTAGCGGAGTTCGTGCCGTCCGCAGTCCCAAGAAAAACATAAACAAACCCCGGCCCGCGGCCTATGTCGTTTTCTGCGGCAAGGAATGCGGTGTGAAATATACCTGGTACGTTCTGATCTGTCTTCTCCTGTACCGTCTCAATGTATACTACAGGGAGGAAACCAAGCCCCTCGTCCACCGCGTCAGCTGCTCCATCTACCGCAGCTATGGCACTGTCCCTGACGCGAACGCCGCCTATGAGTATGCCGAGGCGCGCTGTTGGACCCGTTTGTCCGACAGTTCCATCGTCCGCCCCATTCCCGTGCTCCCGCAGCCCTCTGACCTCGCAATTTTCAATCCTCTACATGGCACCGAGGTGATCGACGACCGTCGGTATGTCGTCTATCGCGGAGTGTGCCCCGGGATCTATCGCTCCCTGTGAGTTACCGCTCTTTTTAATCTGGTTATCAATTGCAACTCATTCGTGCAGTCTTGAAAGTCAGTTGAACACCTTGGGCGTCCCCGGCCAAATGCATGAGGCCGTCGTCGGCGACGCTTTGGCCAACACGAAATACAACGCGGCGCTCGCACGCGGCGATGTTCGGGTCATCGCGCCCGTGTACTGCGAAGACCCTTCTCCGAGTGATCCATTTGTGTAGTGTAGCGTAGTCTCGCTCTGTATTTGTGACTGCCAATTATCATAGTCGCGCTTGGAACGTATGGACTGCCCTAAGATTGATTTTTTCTCTATATCTCGCCTCATTCGTGTACCATTTAGAGGCATTTTCCGTGAGACCGTATTACCTCATAGCGAACTCACCTCTAAAATATCTGCGATAACTTTGCCCACCTTGCAGTTCTACGCTATGCTATCTCCGAGAAAATTTCAGCGAAGGTTCCTGCCCACTTCCCTTCCACCATATAACAAAATCAAGGCGATCGGATTTTCTCTCGATTTTAAACGATTTTTACATTGATTTGATGCTGCGAACTCAGCATAAAAGGCCATTTAGAACACTGTTCAACGTGCGCTACTATAAACCTACTTGCCTTCGACCCTAAATTGTGTCTCATCTAGTTCCAACATGTACTTATTCGGCCATGAATGTCTTAATCCATTGGAACATATCCTCCATCCCTTCCGTTCATGTCTTTGGCTCCCTCCCTGAAGCAAACGCGTCCCCGACACGAGAAACATTTCCGATCAAAGTATCTTTTCCCAACGCGTTGGGCTGTCCCACGTGCAGTCAAACAGTTTGAGAGGTAAACACACAAGCTTCATAACATATTCATAACATATCTATGGACATGCGCTAACATTTGGATGAACCTTTGAGATGTTCCCTGGAGGCGGTATCTCGGTCCATATTAGCCGACGTCAGGATCACGTTGCCGTTGTATGGTGTCGTGTTTGTACACTCTCCTTCTCGCCCACCATCATGGCTCACCCACCAATGAAGTCGAAATACTGCACCGGCCCCACCGACTACGAGCTCGAGTTAGTCCTCCCTTGTATCAACCTATCAGTTAACTTACCATCTACACCAACTGACTTCTACGCAAAGCGGCGCGCAACGAGAAGGCGCGCCTGCGGATGGCAAGGTGTGTCCTTCCTTCAGTGGCGTCGGCACCTGTATTTACCTGCCACCAGGAGGCGACAGGAGCTCAAGCAGCGACCTGTTGAAGAACAAGCTCGCGCCAAGGCTCGCCATCGAGAGCATCAGGCGACGTATCGGAAGAAGTGAGTGCGCGTTACAGATGTATTCGAAAACTCACCGAACAGTGTATCACAGAAATAGAACTAAGCTGAACGCCTCAGAGACGACCCGGCGCAATGAGTATGTGCAAGTGTGAGTCTGTCCATTCGAAAGGAAACTCACTGCTGTTGTTAGGTCCTACAAGACTAGATACGGCAACGCGGCTTTTTCCTCCTACCTGAAGGCCAAACGGCGACGCAGACTGGCAAGACAGGCGGCTAGGGGAGAGGCATACCATTCCGGGGATGACTTCGACAGCGACAGCGGCAGCGACAGCGGCAGCGACAAGGACGATCACGACGCGCGACACCACCGCATCCGCAGGGTCCGCGACAGCAGCGAGGAGAGCGGTGGCGGGGACAGCGGGTACGACGGTGGCGGGGATAGTGATGACGACGCCGAGCTAGATGACTGGGACGACAACAGGCGTGATCGTTGTCGAGTCCGCGCTGATGGTCGCGATGATGTGTCTGCGCGACGTTTTGATGCGGACAGTCGTCGTTTGGGCTAGCGTATAGTTTTTCTTTGGGTTTATGTCGTAGCACCTCTTTATTTTAGATCTTTGCGTAGTCTTTTTCCCCGCCCCCACCTCCCAAACACGCCTACCAGTAGGTCTTGCAAGGCGAGTTGTCATTGAAGTGTAGCGCCATTGCGTGGGTGAAAATAACGGCATGCCGTTTCCGGCTTCCCTTCGCATCTGTCAGCGCCAAGTCCACGGGCGCTTATCGGCCTATCTCTCCTCATTGTACTCTGGATTCTCCTTTGCGGACTCTCCTTTGCGGGCGGCGAAAATTCATTCAGAAGTGTAGAAGCAGACAGAGATACGACTATTTAAACAAAGAGATCCTCCACCTTGCTAAACATTTTGAGACTATCCTCACCACGACGCGCGCGCTTCTCGTTCCAAGCGGTGATTTCCTCCTCCGATGCCTCGGCCTCAAACTCGGTGTCCGACCGCCCGCCCTTCTCCAACCAACGCAATACCCCCGCATGGCAATACTGGCGGAAGAAGTAGCGCTTTTCGTGCGCACCGACGGCGGCGAACGTGAACCTCTGCGTTCCGGCGGGAAATATGATCGTGGCGCCCGGCTTCATTTGGATCATCCCTTGGTGCTCTGGCAACAGGATTCCACCGCCCTTCTCGTGGTCCCACGAGCCGATGAGCGTGACGGCCTCCATGGTGTTGAACGCGGCGTTCGGATTTTGGTGTACGGGGCAGGGGGCGTCACCATAACTCACCTCTGACGTCGTGAAAACAGAGTTCTTGTATGCGGGAAAGGCGATCTCTCGATCAATCAGCTGCTGGGTGATGGCGCCGGCGTGCGCATGGCCGATGGGCGCATACTGCTTGTAGAGCTCTGCAAGGTATTCAGTCCAATCCATCTCGGGGTCAAAAACTTACGATTATGCCAGTGGTTCATGTCCTTCCACACGTCGCCGTTTTCCAGGCCGGCGACCTCCGCGATGTTCTCGACGTAATTGGGAATGCCGTGCGGTCCCTGCAATAACACACAACTTGTAAGTCCCTCCATTTCCTCCTAAACAAGTGCACTCACCGGGACATTGCGTTCGCCTTTAGTAATGTCCACCTCCCCGAAGCCAATGCCGTACGTGAGGCGAGTCTCGGCCTCGCCCAAGTCGGTGAAGTTGCCCCGATGATAGATCCGGGTCAAGTCACTCGATGCTCGCTTGTTCACCTGCGCCCACCATGCCTCTTGATCCTTCGGGGCGCCGACGACAACCCCGATCACGATATCTTGGCCATCGACGAGGGGGCGTGCTCGACTAAAATGCAAGGTCAGAGTAGACTGGGCGTGAAGATAAGATGTCGCTTACTCAATCCAGGGATGAACAGTATTCCCCGCGCGCGTCAGATCATCGGCAATGAAAACCCCGGTGTCGGTCAGGTCGCCTGGACGGGCACAACGCATGCGACGGGAGCGACGAGTACCGGCGCGCGGAGGCGGTGGGGCAGGAGTCTCTTCACGCGGTGGGGCTGGGGTCTTCTCTCGCGCTGCCACTCGCGTCGCGGCCTCGACGCGGACTTGATCAGCCTGTTTATGCGCGGGCAGCTTGCTCAGCAGCAAACAGCTTCCTGTCGCGCCGGCTGTACGTGAGCGGACGCGACCGTTTTTTCAAGATGTGATTGGTGTTTGGGATGGGAGTGAAAGGACTGCCGAGACTTTCCACTGCAGGATCCCCCCCCTCGGTGGTCGGAATTGAGGAGCAGCGCGTCTCGAAGTCCGGGCTGGAAAAGCGCATAGAGGGGCTCGAGGAGCGCGATTCGGGAGTCGAGGAGCGAGAGTCGGGCATCTCGACGTCGAGGCTGGAAAAGCGCATGGCGGGGCTCGAGGAGCGCGAGTCGGGAGTCGAGGAGCGTGAGTCGGGCATCTCGACGTCGAGGCTGGAAAAGCGCATGGCGGGGCTCGAGGAGCGCGAGTCGGGAGTCGAGGAGCGCGAGTCATCACCGAGGGCGCCCATTTCGAAGTCCGGGCTGGAAGATCGCAGCACACATTCCACATCGCTCTCGGAGCTGGTGTCGAAGTCGGAGGAGGGCATTTCCTCGGAGGAGCGCATGTAGTTGTCGGGTGCGAAGAAGCGCAAGGAGCTCGTGTCGCTGGCGGGGCTCGAGGAACGCGAGGTGAGCGGATCCACTTCAGACTCGCCTTCATCGTTGTCATCTGGAACTGGAACAGCGCGGTCCGCGGCAACTTGCGCAGCGTCGCCGGCAACATATTCCCCCGGTTTGGCCTGTTATCCGTCAGTAATGGACCCGAGGCGCTGGAGGATCATACGGACATCACCACGGTAAACAGCGTCCGTGTCCTCGTAGTCCTTCACGAGCTTATTTTGGGCAATGAGTTTGTCGAGGAAGTTGTAGGGCTTGTCTGCGCGGATGGGAGGGCCTGGGACTACTGCAAACGTGGGGCCAGTGCTGGAGCGTCCGCGGCGGGCTTCGAATCGAATTTTGGGGAACCAGGTGTCCAGCGTGCCGTCCATTGTTGCAACGAAGAAAGTGGGGATTTTTTTTTCCTTTGGCGAAGCGTTGGTGAGTTCTTCAATGTCCGGCGATGGCCCTTCTCAACCGGTTGGCTACCGTTTATTTCCGCGATCAGAGCAATCACCCGACGGTCAATCGTAATCTTGGGTTGCAAATAAACAAGATAACTATTTTAATTATCCACAACTTGACCCTCACTCGTACCACTATGGACAGCGGCAAAGATAACCCCACCACCCACGACGCCAAAGTCGACCCGGCTCGAGACGACACGGACGACAAGGGACCTGCCGACGACGAGGTGCCTGGTCTCGATATGTCTGACGACGATATGCCCGGTCTTGAGGATTCGTCTCACGACGACGACGTGCCTCCTCTCGTGGATTACGATGACCTCCCCGGCTTCCTGAACTTCGGCAAGAAACCCGTGATAGGTGCTGTTTAGCTCTTCGTTGGCTGGAGTCAGGCTAACTGTCACCGCAGAACAACAATACGAGCCTACTCAAACACACAACGGCCGTTTTCCGTAGTGAGTGCGTCGGCCCACGTCTGCCAGAATCATACTGACTTCATATTTACTCGCCAGCTTCACTGTTCCAATTTTCATGTGCTACGCTCACGACGGGACGTTCCGCTTGCCGGCTTCGACGGTCCCCGAAACGGACCCTGTTTTGGTCGAGGACTGCAGGGCCTGCCACCTTGGCAACAGCAACAGAGAGCATGAAGGCGAAGTCTGGAGAAAAGCCGAGCGCCCGCGTGGCGAGTACTTGGAGTGGCAGCCATGTGCGGGGCAGAGACAGATGCAACCGGGCTTCCGAACTGACGGCGAGGGTGTGGAACGCGCTTGGGCGTTTGGGGCGCCCCTCCCGATTGCGAAACCGGTGGTTCTGTATGTTGTCCCGTTTTTTTTCCCTGGTTCACAACAAGCTCACTATCTACCAGTCGGGCCAAATTGTAGTACTCATAGTCTTTCTCCCGTAAAATAAACTTGCGTCTGTCTCCTACGTTTGTGCGAGTTTAGAATTCAATTAGTTTGAGCCACAAATTTACTTTGGGTGAACCGTTATCCAGTGTTATCCTCTAGATTGGTTAAGCTCGGTCCGCCCCTGTCCCTGCTTCTTTGATGTTCGCCTAAGCAACAATTCCAGAATCAGTCCAGATTGCCCCTGTGCGGTGATCGTCCCATGGAAGCAATTCATTAGAATACCGATCTGGAAGAAACGAGAAGTAAGTCCCGCCCTTCACTGCGAGGTGATGCGTGAAAGTTCAGCTATAGAGTGTGGTCCTCATGCAAAAAATCCGCACTTGAAAAAAGCTTCGAAGGGTGCTGGTGGGCGACACGCGTAAATGACGTACACCGAGTTATTGGTGAGTTGCTTGTCTGATTAGCGGTTGAACTTTTAAAAAAAGCATGTGGTCCGGCGTCCGTGGTTGCGGGGACTGATGGGCGCAATAATTAGCGGGTTTCGCGTTCTTATGCCAAGACCTCTTGAACTGAGTAATTCAGAAGGCATAGAATGGTTGTATTGGTGGGAATTCTCTCCACTGCATTATCCTACTTGTCTGAGTTCGAGTGGGGACAAACACTTCCTTCTGCAGAAGTCGAGCAACAAGGGGTTCAGATCGACCTCGGCGTGGACGAGTGGGTCGACGCCTCCCCGGAAAAAGTATTGAAACCCGGCGGCCGAAGCGTCGCTTATCGAGTGCTGAGTTCCAGAAAGGCACATATGATTAGAAAGCCTCCCCTGCAACGATATTAAAACCCGGCGGCCGACATGGTTGAGGGGCGGGTGGAGCTTGGCTCATGTGGGGCGGTCTACCGTGGGTCTGATGCGTCCTCGCGAAGCTAATTGGTGAGTTTCAGCAAGGCACAATTGTCTGATTCATTCTGCAGATCCTACCTTGGCCCAGGCAACAGAGCGCCTGGAGCGGTCTCGCTGCGGATGTGCGAGTCGACGGAGGTGCGGTTTCTATGTTGGTGAGTTCGAAGCTAGGGTCATTTGGACTAACTAGGTATGATATTCCGGTTTCGAGGGCGAATTGCGCCTGGAGCACCGTGTCAGATGAGCGCGGCGAGGTGATCCCCGGTTGAATTGTTTCGTATCTCTGGCCCCGTTTTTTTGGGTCTGATTCGCGGTCGGACCCTGAATTTGAGAAAGTTGACCTTCGCCTTCGTGGGAACAACAAAGGAACTCACCTCAGTATAACGCACTCGCTGTCCTCTCGTATTTTCCCGATTTCCCCCCATGAACGATACCCCAGGTCCCCCTGGATCCAAATCCAATCCTTATGTCTTAGTGCCAGCTCCTCCGGGCACGAAATTCAACCCCTTTCTTCTGCCAGACAGTCGTCAGTCATGCGTCGATTCCCTTCAGCGGCTTGTGCTGATACCTGAACAGCGCTGAGGCCTTCAGTTTTCCGCAGAACATTTGCCAAAAAAAAACAGCGCGATGTGGACGAGAATACCGGTGAGCTGAGCTTCACGGTCGATATCCATGTGCTGACGACGATTGGCAGCGCCAGTTCCTGGGCCGAGTTTCATCAAGGATGGCGCGCGTGCCCGTGAGTTTTCTCGGTGGTGGAAAGAGCCCTGGCTAACTGGTTTATATCAGAACTGATGAGCGCCGCAGACCTGCGTGGACTCGAGAACAGGATCAGCGAGCTGGAGATCGGAGTTGGCACTTCTTCGGCCTCTTCCTCCGAGCGGGTGACCGAAAATATCCCTCAGAACAGCAGGACGCTCACGCTAGCTCAGCCCCGTCCACGTCATGCAGTCCTGGCGCTCGAGGCAAGCCTCTTGGAACTTCGTACAGCGCGCTCTTCAGGGAGCAATCCCGGAGGTCGCGTTCCTCAGGAGAATGCGGGCTTCGGGAGGGCCCACCGTCGCGAGCGGGCGCGCCGTGGACCTGCCGGACGCGTGAAACGGGCGATGACGGCGAACCAGGCGCTCAGTCGGGGGTCTAGGTAAGCATATGCTCTTCGAGATTGATCAAGGCTGAGTTTCATGTTCCAGGCATCAACGCCGCGAGCCTTTGAGACAAGGAAGCCTTTGGACCGGTGGTATCGCGCCTCCAGACCAGGACGCAAACAGAGAACACCATAAATGTGGCATTTGCCATATGGTTAAGTCGCACCCAGTGTCGTAAGTCAGAAATTGTTGTCCGTTTGGATTAACTTCTAATTTCTACACCCCAGCTACGAGTGCGGCCACGGACATTGTTACACCTGCATACGGATGTGGCTCGAGGTCAGCTGGAAATGCCCCGAGTGCATGACGTCGATGTACCGCGCGCCGTTCCGTATCTTCAGCGAGGAAGCCTGGATCTCTGACGCCTATCCGAATTGGAACGACAACTCCCAGGTGGACTACAACTGGGACGGACTCGTGTTCCCGAAGCGCCCGGAGGTTGTCGTAGTCGCCGATGCTGAGTAGTGTGGTCGCGCTTGCGGTGGAGGATCGGTGTAGGTGATTGTGAGGCGGAATGATCGGGCCGGTTCCTTAGTCATCATTCGTTTCTTCTTGCGTCCACCTGTTAAAACTACCATTTTTCCTCCACGTATTTCCGTGCGGCGCGATGCTATCCGTGAACACATGTGTAAGATTGGTATCGTCTCCTGGGTTTCAAGGGGATTGACTCCAGCTCTGGATCCAGAAATGTCGTTTATGTGCTGAATAAATATGGCGTGTCGGATAAAAACTTGCCCAAAGGCGCGATACCCCGTCAAGATCCTTGCTTCCTACCCTCATGAGTCGTCGCGGCCGTTACCTCTTCAAAAATGTTGTCGATATAGATGAAGCCGACGATCCTGTAGCACCGGAGACCGTCGCGGCGGATCGTGGCATATATTTCTCTGTGGATGGTCTGCGACGCAACGAAGAGCTTCTCAATATCTCCCACAAAAAACGCCGACTCAATCCGGCGCAGCTGGACGACGCCCTGGCGGAATGGATTCCCGTGCCAGACGACGACTTTTCTGAGGAAGGGGCCCGCCTCCGACCTACAGTACCCACAGTGCCCACGGTCGACTCCGAGGTAACGGTTACCGTCCTGGGCAAACGCAAGGAGTATATCAGCACGGTGTGTGTCAATGGCACGATTTGACGTGTACTGACCGTGCGCTCTGCATGATCAGAGGGACCCCATGTCAGTGTGGCGGCCTTTCAAAGGCTTCTTTCTGGACGAGATCCTGCGACACGAGGGCCTTGGAAACGACTTGGACGACCCGCTGTGTGCTCACTGTCAAGTGAAGTTTGACACGTCGCTACCCAGCTCGCCGCGCATCTTCAAGTGCTATCACTGCGGCCAATTTCTGCAGTGCGAGAGTTGCTGTGTGGCGCATCATCAACGGACCCCGCTGCATGTACTCCTTGTGCGTATAACCATAGTGTTGCCGTTTTGATAGTAGCCTAATCATTGTACCAGGAATGGAACGGCAACTTCTGGGCGTCGTGCACTCTCCAGAATATCGGCCTCGTGTACCAGCTCGGCCACGGAGGGTTCCCGTGTCCCTTTCCCGACGACACGGTGCATAAGCTGACGGTTATCGAAGCGCCGATCCTCCACCAGATCTCGTTGCGCTATTGCAAGTGCGAGAAGTCTGACGACGCCGAAAACGTCGAGCAGCTGCTCCGGAATCAGTGGTTTCCCGCCACGGTTACGGATCCAGGAACCTGCGCAACCTTCCTCAGTCTCGAAGCCTATCGACTATATAATGTGGTGGGTAACATGAATGTCACCGATTTCATCAAGTCGCTTGAGCGGGTGACGGACACGACTGCAGCGAGTGGAATGACCTGGTTACCGGTACGAATACCTCTCTCCATTGAGTTACAGCACCTGACTGTGTGTTTCAGGAACGATACAAGCAGTTCAGTAGGATGACGCGACAGTGGGCCTTCGTAAAGCGGCTCGAAAGAGCGGGCAGAGCGCACGACCCCAACGGTGTGGATAGCACGGAGTTGGGTGAATGCGCCGTCAACTGCTGGACGTGTCCTCACGACGGGCGAAACCTGCCTCAGGATTGGCGCAACGTGGATCCGAAGTTTCGGTGAGTCTCAGATGCTACGACAAATCTCCGCTAACTTTATTGCAGCTTTCTTTACATGCTAATACTGGCCGTCGACGCCAACTTTCGCCTCAAAAACCGCAAGAGGAAGAACGAAATTGACGACCCATCTCTGGGGCCTGGGTGGGGTTATTGGGTGGAGCCTCGCGGGTACCGAGAGCATGTCAAGAAGTACGTGAATGAGAAAGATGTATGTGTTGCCTGTTTGCACGTGTTATCTCTCAAGCTCATCGGCGGCCAGGTCAGCACTTGTATCGCTTTCGCAGCCTTGCTCCAGAAAGACACACGCCTCACCACCGGCCTGCGGGTGTCGGGCGTCGGGGGAGTGGTATGCGCACGCCACGAATGCATGCGCCCCAACGGGCTGGGTGACCTGCAGAAGGGCGAAAGGTGCGTTTAGACCCGTTCTGCTGAATGACGACTCTGACAACGAAGCAGATACGCCAATATGGACTACATCGTTATGGCTTCGCTCATCGGGTTCACCCTGATGCTTCTCACCATATCCTACGACATAGCCTGCCAGTGGAAAGTCAAGCTCCCCGAACGTGTCGCCCGATTACCCAGCCCCATGAATGACACCCTGAAGGACGTCAAGGTCCAGTGCGCGTTGCCCGTGTGGCACGCAGGATCGCACATCGAGGACTGTCGGGACGCCAACAGTCTGAGCGTCAAGCCTGGGGTCGGCAAGAGCGACGGCGAAGGTGTGGAGCGCACTTGGTCGGTGCTCAATCCCGCTTCGTTCTCCACAAAGGACGCCGGGCGGGGGACGCGTGTGGATACGCTGGAGGCGAAGATTGACAACCATAACTACCTGAAGAATGTCGGTCAAGGTGAGCAACGTGTTTCCATAACGGTCTTTTGAGACTTATTCATTGTGAGCAGGGGAGGCGCTCCAGCGCAAGCTTGTCGTGGCGATCGCGGAGCGGGACAAGCAAATCAAGGCGTTCGCAGAGGTGAACAAGACAGTGGGGAAAGACGTGAAGAAGAAGTGGAAGGCTATGATTGACGCGTGGCTGGAAGATGAGACGCAGCCGAATCCATTCACTTACAATCGTACGGGTATGTCATACCCACTTCGGCGAAGACCTCTCAGGCTGACGTTACGTGTGATTCACAGAATGCCCTACTGAGGCGCAGGTCCGCCTCGACGTGAGGAAGGATGAAGACGCTCTCACGGAGACGGGGAAAGCACTGCTTCACGGCCGCAGCGCGACAGCGTTCCTTGCGGCGGGAATTCAAATCGAGGATTCGCAGTGCGTCTATTACTCGCCTCTCTCGTGGAACGCATGCTGACGACTTGGTTTAGACGACGTATCATCACGCAGCGCGGGAGTACCGCGCTCGTCGCCGCCGACCGCGACAACAAGATCCAGGAATGGCGTCATGCCCTGCTGGTCAAGATCGCCAAGTTCCGCACACTCCAAGCAATATACATGCCGGGCGTGGCTGCGCTGATCGCAGAGGCGGAGGCAGCCCGGGACCCCGACGCCATCCCACCTAAGGCAGAGCACATCCAGCTCTTCATGCCGAGCGACATCGCAGCTGTGACGGACGCTGCGGCCGCCTGCGTCCCCGGTCTTGTCGACATGGAGGCCAAGCTGCGCCTTGGGCAGTGTAACAACTCCCTTGTGGCCTTGCGAGGTCGTCTTCACGCCAAGCGCTTCTTGATCGGGTTTCGCAACGAGAACGTCATCGGTCAAGTGCAGTCCACGAAGGCGCGGACACTGATCGCGCTTGTCGGTGAGCGGGCGGAAAGCCACGCTAACCGATACCGTAAAGGGTACAGCGCGTTGGTGGCCTTGAAGGGGGCGGCGTCATACCCGAATCTCAGGGTACTCAAGGCCGAGGACTTGACGCTGGATGGGGATTGGTTTGAGAGCGACGCGGCAGCTAGGAAGAAATTGGCTATGATTGGGGCAGGCCGCGGTGCGCGGATGCCTCGCAACGCGCCGGGGAGTTCGAGACGGGTGATGTCCTGGATATGGACAGCGGCGGGTGCGCTGGACGATGCGGAGGTACATTTACATGATTGTGAGTACCTTCAGCGTCTTTCAATGCGGGACATTGACACACTCCGCAGCAATTCGGGTGGAATGGTCGCGCGCGCGCGGTCGCAAGGTGCGCTGGTCCGAAGAGGTAATGCTCCTGCGAGAAGAGATGCGCAGGGTGTTACGGTATCTCGGATGGCAGGCGGGATGGTGGCGGGAGCGCGTGGAGGCGCGTCCTGATGTATCACCCGCCCTGGCGGCCGGGTTGCGTGCGTATGCGCTTAAGCAGGCCTCGTGGCACGACAGGCTGTCGGGCTTTTTTCGGACCAAGTGGGATATTTCGGCTTTGACAGCCGCCCAGCAAATGGTGGCTGTGGACGACGTCGAATTAGATAATTTCTTTGGACAGTAGCTCATTTTGGACGGAAATACACGTGTTGATTCGGAACGAGAAAGAGAATCATGATGCGGGTGAAATCATACTGATTTCGTCCATAATTCAAACCGAAAAACACAGATACACAAGGGTTTCCTGCGGCAAACGCCGAAGGCCCCCTTGCCCAGTTAAAAGGGGACGCCCCTCGTGTAAATACAAGCGGCCCCCCGAGACTAAAGTATGCAACCAGCCATAGACGGTAAGTTTAAATTCATGGCCTCAGCCATCGTGGCTAGAGTCGTAGATTTAGTTAACACTTCCTATGGCTAGGACCAGGACGTCAGCCTAAAAGCCAGGGCTACTGGTGGGATTTCTCCGTCATCCTTCTGGATTGCGCGGAGACGCACGATGGTGCAGGCGGATAGAAATGCGAGCGGACTGGCCGGACCTGAAAGCTGGCCAGGAGGCGCGCTCTCCGGGTATCCCCGTTGATTGCGGTGCTGATTGCGAGGGATCATGAGGGGCTCAGTTCCAAACGACGTCAGCCCAATTGAAACCTGATATCAACCCGATATAACATGATTTAGGCCTTCATTTCTTCGGTCATCTATCTCATCGACTCATTGAACACTTGGCTGGCTTACAATAAGTTGACCGGCTCCCACTCCCGCTCGCTATATACTCCGCTTGTCGGTATGCTTGCGTCCTGTGTGAGAAGAGAAGAGAAGGAATGGGGTGCGCACTGCATGGTGTACACAGTACAGAGCGAAATGAGACCGTGTTCGTTTGCCGCGGCGTGGAGGGGATGATGAACATGCACTTACCATCAGGATTACGACCCCAAAGACTTAGAAGAATTAGGTACACGCCGTCCTTTCTCATGATCACGTCGCGTTCTCTGCTGCTTCTCACACGCAACGTGCAACGTGCACGGGGCAGCACTCGCCATCGCCTTCATCTGAGCTGTGAGTTCCGCATTTTGGATGCATATCATGCACATCCTTGTTTAGGCCTAGTTCTGGGTTCTAACTGGCAGCTCCGAAGGGGCAGTGATTCTAAACTCAACTCATGGAGACGAACGTGCCGACTGGTTCGAGTCTGCCCGCCGGAGGACGAGGGATGTCGATGAGCGGCCGAACGAGAGGGGACAGAGGCAGAGCACAGGGAAGAGGTCGAGGGCGAGGAGTAACAGTAACATCGCAACTTGCTCTGCCACCCGAAGATGCCGCTGAGCGGGGCCGCGGAACGGGTATTGGGCGGGCAGGTGGACGTGGGGCAGGAGGTCGGAGCGGGGGTGGAAGAGGGTTGGGGGTGGGCAGAGGGCGGGGCGGAGGGAGAGGAAGAGCGGACGAGCCGCTACCACTAGCACTGGCACAGGGTCGCGGTGGGAGGCGCGGTGCGGTAGCAGTCCCAGCGGCAACACAGGAACAGGACCGGGTGTCCCAGTACTTGTCCCAGTACTCCAATGTTGCGGGGCGTGGCCTTGCTCGAGGACGGGGGAGGGCAGGCCGATCGCGAGCACCGGAAGGACGGGGTTTAGCGCCAGCAAGAGGGACACCGAGAGGACGGGGGGCGCTACCTGCGGCTTCAAGTTCTCAAGCAGCAGCCTCGTCGGCCAGAAGTGAGGAACCAGAAGGCCTCGCTCACAGAGGTGGACAGTCGCAGCGCAGGGGAGGCAAGTCGTGCCGCGGCAGGGCTTGTACTCGTGCAGAAGTAAGTGTTGGTTTGCTATCTTTACCAAACCAATAATGCTCTATCGTCCACTGACTTATCGTAGGCCCCTACGCCACACCTCAACGCTCTCGTCTCGACATTTAGAGATCTGAGCATATTCTACTCGGATTAATGAGTTTTGGGAACACGAATTGGAAAGCTTTGCCACTCGACCCAATTTCTCTGTATGATTGTACTTATTCTTTTTTAACCCGGGTCGTACGCGCAAATCAGTGGCATGGATTCAAAGCGACTCGACTCGAGCGACAAGATTGAGAGAGCCATGGAGGGGACGAGGCTGCAGGCAGTTGGAGGCAGGGAACAAGCCGGGATCGGCCGGGAGCAAGCCGGGAGCCTCTTTGGGAATATTTGTGTTTGTTTCCCAGAGCCCTCACTCACTCTCCTTGTCTGCCTCCCTGAATGATAATTCCCATCGTTTTCATTGAATCGGATTCCCTTGCTCTGGATACCTCCGTCATCCCATCGCCCAGTTTCTCGCCGTCCAGGGTTCAATACCATCCAAAAAGTCACCGAACAAAACTCAAGATCCCGCTGAAGATCGCCAAACAATGCCTTTGCTTAGTGCTAACGCTGTGGCATTAAGAGGATGAATTGGGCAGCTTAGGGGCCTTTTGGGATCCAAGATCAGCTCGATACGTGGAGCCTACCTCGCGAGACCGGCTTGACAACGTCAACGTTTCTCCAGCTGTGATTTGCACGGGGGAGAAGCGCACATCAACCTGTCGAGCCGGGGATTATCGCGGCAAGACTCGTTGTGGGACTTCGCGCATGACATATCTCTGCGGGAACGACACGAAGGTATGTGCTTCAAATCGTATCCACCCGCACTGGCTAATCCCGCACCCCGAACCCTTGGCTCGTTTGGCTCGTGCACTTGTGTACTAGTCGTCGTGAAAGCAGCCTTTACGAAACTCGGACACAGTGTTCACAATCTGAGTCGTAGTGAAAGTACTACACGGCGTAGAGGACGTAGCAAGCCCTGCTTTGGATGTTAAAAAGCCCGCACGTTGCGTCAGCGGGCTCTATGTATTGCACGGGGACGAGTCTTCGTTCAGACTGACACCGTCGTCTTCAAAGCTCGATGCGCCCTCGGGATCGACGACCATGGGATACGGCATTTGGCGAGTAAGTGCCCGTTACAGAGCAGATTTGCGTAGGACTGACTCTGTTTACAGTCAAAGTGTCGGTGATGCACATGCACTGAAGCTACCGCTCCCACCTCGTACGGAGTACGACTATGACTGTCAGTATCAGCAACGCGGTGACTCTCCCGCTGCGAGTCTGTACCGACATCACACCTCATCGAGAGCGTGTGCACATGAAGCCCCGACCGCACCCATATCTGGCTCCCACCGCCCTCCCACCCCATATCGGTAGTGCTCCCTTTTCCCGCAGCAGCCAGCCCCTGTCTTTCTCCGTCTACCGCCCACGCCCTGGGGCCTGTCTCTGGCCAGGCCCTCTGATCTCAAGCCCGCTCAGCGCCGGAACCATGCACCATGCGATGACCCTCGCCGTGTTCGCCCAGGCTTCTGCGGAGAACGGAGATAGCTGGGAGGAGGGCGGGTGTCAGAAACGTGCAATCATTGCGCCTCGCCGCCACCTCCACGCGTATCCAGCTATCTCGCTCAGCGCCGCGGGGAATCATACGACGCACCGTGATAGGGCAGGCTTCGACTGAGAACGCAGCAAGTGGGGAGGAGGGCAAGGGCGAGCGTGCGACGCGGATATCCAATGCTCGACGCGTCCGGCTCGCCGTTCCCGCGCTTTCTCCTTTGACCAGCGCGACCTCCACGCTCATCGCGTATCCCGGCTTTCTGTCCTCCTCCTCCTACGCCTCTCGCCGGCGCCGCGGTGCCTGCGCCCGTACTCAGCTCCAAGCCCCGGTGGCGCCGAAGTCCGCGCGCGTGCAGAAGCTCGAGTGAATGACGAATGAGGTCGCACTGCAAGGGACCAAGCCCCTCCTCTGGTTTGCACGCGCGCGCGGAGGAGAACGCCGCATGAGCAACTCGCTGTCGGAGCGTAACAGCAAGCCCTCGAAGGCGACGCTGACTGAGCAGATGCAGACACGACGTGGTACTTTGACAAGACCTTCACGGGCTCCCGGGCAAGACGACGGCGCTCGCTATCCCTTGCGCCGCCTGGGTTCAACGACGCGCTGGAGCAGCTGCGCCCGCGAGATGCCTCGGGCTGCGTTCGGATGCGCACAGCGTCGTCGTGACCGCGCGGACGACTCGATGACTTCGTGCCTGGTGCCTGCTGCTTACAGTACTTAGCGGGCGGGATAGGCGGAGGGAGCAGACGGCGGGGAGGTCCGAGGAGCGCAAGAGGGACTCGGACGCGCTGGGGCAATGTGGGGATGGAGGGCTCGTGACGTGGAGGAGGGCTCATGGGCGCACTTCGCGGTTTGGCTAGGAGGCGTCGATCCTGCGGCCCTACTCGATGTCGATGCTGTCATCCTGGCCTCGACGCCCTCGAGCGTGCAAGAGTGGGGGTCTGCGAGACGCGGGCTGTGCCGCTTCCAGCTGCACGCAACGTCGTGGTGACGACACCGAAGCACTCGGGAGGCGCGGACTACTCGGCCATTCGAGTTTGACTTGCGGGGAACGTGCTGGCGCGGGAGCAGAAGGGATCGAGACTGCGAGTGGGAGAGAGAGGAAAAGTCCAGGGATCGAGGGGGATTCGAAATGCAGGGGGCATGCGGGTGGGGGACGGGAGAGTTTGCGCGACAAGGACAAGGAGAGGCGGCGAGGCGGGATTGCTGGGAGGCGTTGACGATGCCCATGCTGCTCTTTCCAGTCTGTGGACGGAGGTGTCTTGCACCGCTGGAGCATACCGTCGTGTCGCCGTCTCTCTCTCGCTTGGTTATATTCTCCGCCTTTCTTTCCTCGGGCTCCAATCACAAGTCTTTCCACCTGCCTCGCTTCTGTGCCTCGCTTGAAGGCCGACGGGGCGCCCAAGGACGGAAGGCAGCAGTGGACGGGTAGTCTGCGACCATACCATGTGTTACTTGTGTGTGCCGTGTCAGGAAATGAATTCTCCCAGGCTGCGCCCCGGCCTCCGGCCCATCGATACCCTTGATAAGAATTGACACCGTGAGACGGTGTACGTGTACTTTACATATAAACCCCACATTCCATCTCGACGCCCTCAGTCTTTTGATCCCACATAGCGGGAGACTGAGGGTGAGTCCTTTACTTACATTTCTTATCATACCTTACCTATTTTGTAGTATTGCGCCTTCCGCGCATTTACAGGTATTTAATGACAGTCTTTTGATCCCACATAGCGGGAGACTGAGGTATTGCGCCTTCCGCGCATTTACAGATTCTGTTAGGTTACGGGCCCCGGAGCGTTGCTTCTCTCGGACGGACCTCAAAGAATCAAGACTCACACGCTCGCTCTTACGGAGTTAGAAGCATTACGACGCGAGCACTGCTTCGCATCAATCACCCGACCTTCTGCCGATATTCCCTCGGACTTCTTACAGGTGTCAACATGTCTGCACCCACGGCTACACAGCTTTCTGGGGCTGATGACTGGGGTCTCTACCGTATGGGCACTATTATGGAACTGCGCCGGGAAGGTGTCTACACTCTTCTGGAATCTGTCATCCAGGCAGCAACTGCGGCTGACGCTACCACTGTTGCTACTGCAGTTACTAGTTCTCTTATCACAGTGACTGTGACTCCTCCAGCTGGTGACACTACTACTACTGTGTCTGGTTCTACACCTGGGGTTTCATTCAAAGACACTCCTGCAGAGCGTAACAGTCGGGCCTTAGGAATCATCACTAAATTCCTTTCCCCTGAGCTATGCATGGAGTATGTTGATGAAACAAGTGCTGGGACTCTCTGGGCAAAACTGCGGACACGTTTTGAGGAGGAGAATCGTGCTGATAGCGCTATGGGTGTTTTCTCTGCTCTCTTCCGCACCAAACTTGTGCCGGAGAGTGATGGAGAACTCATCCCTCGGTCTAAGATCGAAACCCACATCGGCATTATCAAGGGCTACTTTGACCGTCTTACACGGTTGAAGTATCCTTTTCCTGCAGAGCTCCAACCCCTCATTCTACTCAGCACACTTCCGGATGACCTTTATTGGACTGGAATCAGAGGGAACATTGCCTCGTCCCTTGGAACAGCCATGACTTGGGACAATGTCCGTGCTCGTCTCCTCACTGTTGGGAAGCCCCCTGAGCCGGCAGGCGATGACTCTGCTCTCACTGCCAAGGCCAAATCATCCTCTAGCAGTGTTGACAAACATTGTGTTGTTCATGGGAAGAATAAGACCCATACAAGCGATGATTGTTACCACTTGAAGAACTTAATCCAGGAGTCCAACAAAGGGAAGCGCATGATTGAGGCCAAACAAAAGAAAGGTCTCTATCACATGGATTGCACTCCACTGAGTCAGGATCCACATGCTTTGTTTGCAATGGACATCAATCACCTCCACAAAATATCGGGACACACAAATTTCCAACTGCTTCAGAATTCTGTGAGCAAAGGACGGCTCGGAGAAATTACTTCTTTGACAGGCATACCAAAGTTCTGTGAAGCTTGTGTTATTGGGAAAATGAAGAAACTACCGTTTTCCAAGAGCCGAACCAAAGCTCGTGGTCCTTTGGATATTATCTCGAGTGATGTTGGAGGGCCAGTGACACCAGAAGCCCCTGGCGGATATCGCTACTGGGTTGTACTTGTCGATCATTCCGCATCTAATGTGTGGGTCCTATTTGCAAAGAAAAAGTCTGAAGTCTATAGCCGCATAAAACAATGGCGAAAAGACACTGAAGCTCACTTCAGGGCTCACATTGCAAATTGGGAGTTCGGTGAAGGCTGGACTCGATTCTTCCGGACTGACGGAGGAGGAGAGTTCACATCCAAGGAAATGGAGGCTGAATTCAAACGGCTAGGAATCATACATGAGGTAACAGCACCATATACACCTGAACAAAATGGTGTAGCTGAGAGAATGAATCAAACTCTCGTTACTCGGGCTACAACTATGCTCATTGATTCCCGGCTACCTCGCAAATTCTGGAAATTGGCTCTCCTTGCAGCCGCTTACACAATAAATCGAACTCCCACATCCTCACAGGGTTATCGCATTCCTCACGAGATACTATATGATCGACCAGCGGACATAAACCACTTGCACCGATTTGGATGCCGCGCATATCCCTTGATTCCAAAGGAGAAGCGCCACAGACAGAAATTTGGAAACAAGGCTAAACGCTGTGTCTTCGTCGGATACCACGAAGGAAGTAAAGCCTATGACTTGCTCGTGATAAATGAGGATGGTACCTACGGAAACATCATCACCTCGAGACATGTCCGATTCAATGACGATGATCCATCGTCTATTATGGTACAACCTCCACTGGAGCCAGAAGTTACTTCTCGGGAACATTTCGAGAGAGTCTCTCAGAGTCTATTGCCTCGAGCTACCTCCTATTATGATGCCGATGATGACACAGACATTCCACTACAACCTGATCCAGGTTCAGTGGGGGCTACTCCAATATCTGTTCCTCCACCAATGGACAGTCCACCTCAGGCTGATCCATTGCCATTGCCAGATGAAGCCCCATCTGTTGCACACCCTTCTGAGAGAGGGAATCCGCCACTTCGAAAAGTTGCTGGTGTCAGATCTGAACCCTCCAGAAGAAGCACTCGCACTCGTGTCCAAGCAAAAAATCCAAATGCTGAATATGAGCGGGTTGCACAAGGGCCACAATCACAGTCAAAAGCTCAACGTGAAGCTGAGACTGCCGCACGGAGGGAAGCACAAGATGATGTGCCATCCTCACCCGAACCCGAACTTGATGATCCTGCAGAAGCTGTTCTCCTCGCCAGCCTTGATGAAGTCATTGCCGAAGCACTGTCTGCGCAGCAACACCCACTTGATCCTGTCAGCTGGGATGCAGCCATGAATGGTCCCAATGCTGATGATTGGGTTGCTGGACTAAACGAAGAGCTTGCAGGATTCCAGGAGAATGATGTCTACGATGTTGTTCCAATTCCTGAGGGTGTTAAACCTATCAAGTCCAAGATTGTACCAAAAGTCAAGACCAATGAAAAAGGTCAGATAGCTCGGTACAAGGTTCGGATTGTTGCTCGAGGAGACACTCAGAAGGAAGGCATTGACTATAAAGAGGTCTTTGCTCCTACCGCTAACCTGGAGTCTGTTCGCATCATATGTGCCCTTGCTGCAAAGTACAACCTCGAGCTTGAGCAAATGGATGTTTCCACAGCTTATCTCAACGGGAAACTTGAAGAGGAAATCTACTTGATGCCTCCAACCCCCGTAGAAATCCCAGATGGTCATTGCTGGCGTCTGAAGCGATCCTTATATGGACTGAAGCAGGCAGGAAGAACTTGGAATCGGACACTTGATGCCAAACTTTTGAAACTAGGGTTTCATCGACTGAACTCCGAAACTTGCCTCTATGTTTACAAAGAGGGCAAACAAACATGTTTCGTCGTAGTCTATGTGGACGACCTTCTTCTTGCTGCCACTTCCAAGGAGTTCTCCCAGAAAATTAAGGGAATGCTCTCCTCCAGCTTCAAAATGCGAGACCTGGGGACAGCTAAGTATCTACTTGGCATCGAGATTGTCCGTGACCGTAAAAAGCACACAATAGCTCTCAACCAACATCAATACATTGATAAGGTTCTTGCTCGCTACGGCATGTCAGATTGCAAGCCGGTTTTCACGCCGATGGCAACAGGCACTGACCTCAGTGCTTTTGACCCTGAAAGTGATGAGTCAATGCCACAAATGGCTCTCGTTGCAGATGGACCTGTTGTGTCATACCAAAGTGTGGTTGGATCCTGCATGTATGCAATGCTGGGTACTCGCCCTGATATTGCGCATACTGTTGGAGTCCTAGGACGCTTCAGTGCAAATCCCAAAGGGATTCACTGGGCTGCTGCTAAACGTCTGCTTCGATATCTGAAGGGCACACGGGATTTGGCCTTACACTATGATGGGGCCGATCTGAGCATGGACATGAACTTCTACGGCTACAGTGATGCTAACTGGAATGGTGATCGAGATACATCTCGTTCAACCTCAGGTTATGTTTTTATTGCTAGTCGTGGAGCAATCGGCTGGTCAAGCCGCAGACAGTCCATGGTGGCATTATCCTCAACCGAGAGCGAGTACATTGGACTCGCGAATGCTGGACAACATTTGGCGTGGTTGCGCTCCTTCTTTGATGAGCTCGGACATAGACAACACGACCCCACTGAATTGCGGTGTGACAACCGAGCAGCAATCATCCTGTCTCAAGACCCACAGTATCGTGCGCGAACTCAACACATACAGCGCAAATACCACTTTGTGCGAGACGACTTAGTTCGCCACGGTGAATGTGTTGTTCTCTGGTACCCGACAGAGGAAATGGTAGCAGACATTTTTACCAAGGCTCTACCACATGACAAACACCTCAAGTTCTGTCTCTCAATGGGGCTACGGCCTGGGTCGAGTGGGGGTGTCAGGAAATGAATTCTCCCAGGCTGCGCCCCGGCCTCCGGCCCATCGATACCCTTGATAAGAATTGACACCGTGAGACGGTGTACGTGTACTTTACATATAAACCCCACATTCCATCTCGACGCCCTCAGTCTTTTGATCCCACATAGCGGGAGACTGAGGGTGAGTCCTTTACTTACATTTCTTATCATACCTTACCTATTTTGTAGTATTGCGCCTTCCGCGCATTTACAGGTATTTAATGACAGTCTTTTGATCCCACATAGCGGGAGACTGAGGTATTGCGCCTTCCGCGCATTTACAGATTCTGTTATGCTGCTCAAGCTGTACGCGTATCCACCCACCAAAGCTGAACAAGCTCGTTCTGAGTACGTGCGAGCTTGTAAGGCTTCGCGCAGGCCTTCGTCGTCTGCCTGCGAGGATCATGCGGGCTTACGCCGTGCCATTGGACAGGCGTAGCTGCGCGAACTGATCCAAGAATTTCAGGCCTCGGCAGCCATGTTAACATCGACAATTTCTCCGTGTCCCTGCACTACGTTTACCATCTCATACCATCCAATGAATTCTCCATCGTCTGCTTCCGCCTTACCTATCATAGCGCTCATCCACTTGCCCGGCATTCTTGCGGCCTACATTGTCATACTTTCCGAGTTATAAAGTTTATCTTTTAACTCGGTTTTATCTCCATTTCTTCCGCCAAAGTGAGGGTGGTTTTTTCGATGACGTACCAAACTCGTGTTGGAAACACTACCTTAAAAGGGAATTTTCGTGGGTTTTCTCTGCCCCGTATAGTAGTCCAGTCATCATTGCTTATGCTATGCTGTCATTTCCTCTGACTCAGATCTATAATTTCTCCATTGTCAGTGTTGAACTGGTTGAACGGTGACGGAAGCAATCTGTCCCTCGGTCTGTAGGGAAACTCATGGCCCTGGCCCTGGCAAGCTCGAGCCAAGTGAAGCTCGGTCGAAGGCGAATTAACGTTTGAATTTTAGAATGTGAAAGTTGTAAATCCCAGCCCCCCGGCGAGCTCGAGCCGAGCGAAGCTCGGGCGAGGGCGAGCCGTCAAAATGAGTAGGCGGGATATAGTAGACAATGTAAATACTGCATGATTATTTGCAACAGATGCTGTGGTGTCAGCGGTAATATTTTGCCTTTCTTCCGTTAATGTAGGCTAGATTATGTAGCTGTAGATGCTGTGATGCACGAGAAAGATGTTTGCACTTGTATAAGATCACTAAAATAAAAGAACAAACCAAGAACAAACTCGGATCTGCCATGCGCATGCAATGGCCCTAAAGCCCAAGTATACTCCGTGCTTTTTATTTTGTTTACGGTCTCATTAATTAGTATATCGTGAATTCGTGTCCCCGAAATAAACTGCCACTCGCCCGCCACTGCCGTCAACCCCCGCAGCGCGCTCGTTCCGATTCGCTCTCGAGTGGAATTCTCCGACGAATGAGCTGACGTAATCTGCCGTCTTTTTCTTTCGTCCATCAAAAAAACTGTCGGTGGCCTTCTTCTGCCTCTTTCCTTGATTCTGACAATACAATCTCGATCCCTCCTTCAAAAGTACCACCACGGGTACTCACACAGCGCCGCCATGCTTGCCTCACTTGAAGCAGATCGCGCTCGCGTCGCAGAACTCCAGGCCCGGATACTGCATCTCGAACGCTCCCTCTCGGAACTGCGAATCGAGCAATCACGAGCGCAGGAGCGAATCGACTCTTATAGATACCCGGTCTTGACCTTGCCCACCGAGATTATCTCCGAGATCTTTATACGCAGCTTGCCATCCGCCCCCGACTTCCCAGTTCTTTTCGGCGGATCGTCGCCTGCTCTGCTCATCTGGATTTGCCGGCGATGGCGGGAAATTGCGCTAGATATCCCCCAGCTTTGGCGCGTCATATCGTGGGATGACACAGTGTTCGTTGACGATGATGAGGATGAACTGAAACTGGAAGCTCGTACGCTATCACTGTGGCTGGAGCGGTCCCGAGACTGTCCGTTGTACCTCAGACTTGTGTACAAAACAAGTGGGGCAAACAGGCTCTTAGATGCAGTAGCTCCTCACCGCACACGTTGGCAGCACCTGGAATTGCGCATGCACCTGGAAACAGTGTACCGCATTCTTTCCTACCCAAGCTACCCTCTTTTGCGACACCTGGAGGTAACCCTTGAAGATCGTGCAGATGGCAATGTCTTTCTCCGGGACGTACCTCTGTTGCGGACAGTCGTTTTCAATGACACTGCTGCATTACGGGTCACATTGCCATGGGGACAATTAACGTCCCTGACTTTGTTCACTGTATTCCCATCCGAATGTGTCCCGATTTTGATTCAGGCCCAGAATCTGATTCACTGCGAACTAGACGTATTCTTCGATGAGTTCAATACTGAACGCCGAGACATCGTCCTTCTGTACTTGGAATCATTGGTCTTGACCGACGGTGCGGACCACTCTGTGACAGACTTCCTCCCAACCTTCACCATCCCCGCACTCCGAACTCTCACCATCCCCGAGGGCTTCCTCACCCCAAACCCTATCGACTCTCTGGCAGCTTTGATTTCAACATCCGGCTGCAGGCTCGAGGAATTGCACCTCACCGGTGAAAGGTTATTGCCCAAAGAGTCTTACCGAAAGGCATTTCCCTTCCTTCGCAAGCTTCTCTTCGACCGCAAGATGGCCGACGACAGAGAAGATTCAAGTTTGGTGGAATCGATCTCCTTGAGTGGCAGCTAGTCGCAACATTTCCTTGGGTGCGTATTGTTGACTGCGTCGTTCTTATTCACGCTCACCTCAACCATAGTTTCGCAATTGTTTCTTGCCTCTGCAGTACCTTTTTCAGGACGTAGAACTGCTTCAGGCCCATCACACTGTTTTTCTCGACCAATCAATGTATCGTTGGTCACATAGTACGGTGAACCGAATGGTGTCTACTCATGCCCAATTTTGCTCGCTTTCGCCTGCCGCGGCCTTGTCCTGTGATTCCTTCAACAGTAGGTCATTTAAATAGTCGATCGCTTCGACGCGGAAATCCTCGGCCGTTATATTGAGGACCGCCGGATCGCTCAGCGTGAGGAGCGAAGGCGCGCCATCCGAAGAAGGGGTGTTCCACCTGGGCCAGAATATGGCTGACGAATTGGCCTTGCCGTTGGGATCGAGGGTGTTGATGAAGTTCACTTGGTTTCAGGTAATTTGAGACAGGAGGGAAGATGGAAACGGAGATGGAGGACTCACGCAAGGTGTCTACCTGCACGAAGTCCGTCGCGTTGGCCGATGGGAACCACAGGCTCATGTCGGTTGCGTGGGCGGCGCCAAGATAGGTGTTCGTTTTACCGCGCTTGAACACTATATGGTGTGATGAAAGTGAGGATTCAGAATGGAAGCAAAGAAAATGAAAGGACGCACGCCAACTCCAAGTATTCTGCGTGTGGGATGCATGCTGGAGGAAGAATCTACGCATCGCTGTGAAAAGGTAGTCGCCTTGGAACGCTGCAAGGCGTTTGAACTCCGGGCTGGAAGGGGGGATCGTGATCAGAGTGCACTCGAACATGTAACATGACAGACGTGAGTTGATTCGCCAGCCCGGTGTCGAACGGAGATCCCTAGACGAGTTCATATGGATGGTTGAAAACCTGAAGGCGATATATGTAACTACTGACCTGGGCGGGATCATCCGGGTAGAGGGCTCCAAGTTGTGCTATCTGTGCAGGTGTGCTCTTGGGAAGATAACTGCACATGTTCGCACATTAACCACCCAAATATAGAATTCGGAAACCAATCGGGAACGGACTTGGACTGCAAGTAGCCGAGGAATTCATCGTTGGTTCTGCATGAACAAATGAACTGTGAGAGAATGCACGGGAATCGAGCGGGAAGATATGCACGTAATGTTCGTAGTCGACAGCGAAAATAAGCTGCAAATGTATCATAAGTGTTGAGTGCGATGTAGACGTTTGGGTACTCACGTTCCCTCGTCATCAGCGTCTCCGGTCAAGAAAGGAACCTGAATTGCAAGCATGGCGTCAGTATGCTTACAAGCACCGTAAATCTACAATCGCGCACCTTGGCGTACGCCCCTTGCGATACCGAAATGAGCGGGTCCTGAACCACCACATCCCGATCTATCCGCGGGAGCCAAGTGAGCTTGAGACTTGAATACGACAAGAAGCTGGAAGTGTTGGCGACAGTGGCCTTGAAGGTGTCAAGCGGAACGCGCCGCAGGCAGTCGAGGGTGTCTGTTGAGCCTGTGCAGTTGTTTGCAGTAACTAACCCGTCGTAGTCAGGCTGCCCATCTGTGACGGTCCCGGTGGTGATCGGGGAGCCGGAGACCTTGCGCGCGGAGTTTCAGAGACTGTGCGGATTGAAATGTGCGTACAACGCACCATGAATGCCCCGCGGAAGAGGGACGTTGCCTCGAAACGGTTGTTGGACATAAGGAGGAAGGCTGTGGATAGCGAGCCAGCGCTGACACCACCACTTCCAACATAGCTCCAGCTTCAGCTTCATTGGGACGAAATGTTGAAACTTACATTATGACTCGCTTGGGGTCCCCGCCGAACGCCGCAATGTGCTGTTGCACCCACTCCAGCGCGAATATTTCTGTGGAGTGGTTGGGGTTCCGAATTCACAAGTTATGTAAAGACAAAATGAAGCTTACGGTCTCTAAGCCCGAGATTGCTGAGCCCTGCATCACCGACTTCTTTTCCAGCCAAATATCCGAATGCTGCACGCCCGATTCAGTCGGTGAGTGGGGTAGAAATCTCCATCATACCGTTGAGACGATAGTTCGGCGTGACGATGATGACGGGCTCGCCAATAGCAATGGACCGCTCGACGGTGGGACGCATGTCGGTGTCGGAGGAGCTTCCGACCATGAAGCCACCTGGGTCAGAGTGTCAGCCCCAGTGGTTGAACATCACGAAAATTTCTCAGTACCGCCAAAGAGCCACTACATATGATAAGTACTCGCACATTAATGTATGTCCAGACAAGAAAGCAACAACGCACGACAAGGACGGGGAGTTTTGAGCCCGGAGCAGCGGAGCGGGGTGCAAATACGTTGAGTGTCAGACCTGCAGAATGCTTTCTGCTCAAAGATGATATCGCAGGGCAGCAGAGAATCACACGCACAGTCTTCGGATTCTGGCCCCGCATAGAACGCGTTCGGGGGAATCAGAGGTGGTATAGACATCACCTGTTGAAGGCAGGCCGGACCAAACGTTGTAGCGTTCTGCAGACCATCCAGAAGTTTGGGGACTTGCGGCAGCGAGAAGCGAACGCTGTGGCACGGTGGAACCGGTAAGAGATTGTTTTTACAGATAAAAACAGCAGCCGGATACGCACGCAGGTCGGGCGAACGGTACGCCAAGAAATTTTGAGAGGTTTCCATCAGCGGCGCCTTGAAAAACTCCATAGTTGAGGGCAACCGTTGGCGCACCACTCGCTGCAGCGATGCTGGGTGAAAGAACTGCCACCAATAAGGTAAGGAGGGGAGAGAGCATTGTGGGCAAGTTTGGCCTGACTTGGACAAGGGAGCTGCTTAAAAGAGCCCTCGCGTTTAGTAGTCGGTGTACCCTAAACTGATTTGGTTAGTGTGCCCAAACCTCACTGCCGGACACCGTTTCCACGGGACGGGAGGGTCTGCCAGTGGGAGACGCCGCGACGCGTCACCCCCGGCGCGCGACCTCCCTTACTGCTTACCGTTCATCTTTGTAAGTGCCATGTAAGCCTGACAAAGCGGACAAAAGCGTATGTATCGTTTGTTTTGTTTCCCGCTCCGAGCGACGACGAGGCGAGCCTGGCGAGCCCAAGCTGATGGCTGATCGCGGCATGTCTTCGACACTCACAGTTGGCCAACAGTTGGCTACGACAAAATCCGCTGCTTGTTTCACTCGCTTCTGTGTGAGGTTACAGTGCAAGTTTCTCAAGTGTACAACCAGATCTCGATATAAATGCCTGAGAATGAAGACTGTCAATGGGATTGTCTTCTGCAAGAAAGTGCCCCGACCAAGCCTGCGGAGCGCGGGGACGATGAAAGTCGGAAATAGGTTTGTCGCTGGATCATACTCCCCACTAAAATGGATCATAATAAGTGATTCCAAGCACCGAAGCGTGATATCCCGCCGAGGTTCGAGTTTCTCGGCACCGAAGCCGACGTAGAGCTCGCAATGGACAAGATTACTGTCTGCACCTGTCTGCACCAGAACAGGGACACAATCCGGCGTATCTACAATGCGCAGAGTGAGCGATGTTAATCGGGTCCACGGGAATTTGATCTCTAATGCAGGAGTACTGATGAGAATGAGGGTGCGCAATAAAGGCACCTGGCTCGGATGGAGTACAATTTCGGCACACTGATCATCGGCCCAGTCAACCGTCAGCTCCAGGAAATGTAGGAGCGGAATCGGGCCAGCCAGAATCCGAACATCGGTCAGGGTTGTAAGGTCAATCTTTAAATACTCCCAGAGTGCGCGGTGAGGGATCATTACTGCCACGACTTTATCGTTCGAGGCTACCCAGCTCCAATCTGGCCCGAATCTGATGTGAAGCGGATAATATTGGGACCGCGTCAGCCAGACTTGGGGATATGTAGATCGGTATACATACTCAGCTCTTTCGGCCCTCGTCCTTGTTCCGCCGCGGCACGCTTCAGTTTTTGGATGACGGAGCCAGAATCCGTGAAAGCCACGCGGGGGCGTGGCGCGTTGTGCATCATTTTTTGCGCTAACGATAGCGGAGTATTAGCATCGTTGTCAAGGATGCGAGAATCAAAAAAAAAAAGGGGGCGCGGAGTAGAATGGAGAGACTCTAGAAAAACCTGAGTAACCCCCCGCTTGACGTAGTCATCATGGGACGAGGGCGTACGGCGGCGCTCGCGCCTCCTCCCTCCGCGTATGGGAACGCCCCTGCGCTCCCTAATCATGAGGACTCGTCACGCGTTAACCGCCCCCACGGAAGACCTTCATCCTCGCACTCCGCAAGCACCGGTCCGCGCACGCGCGCCTACGCCTCCCAAAAGCCGGGGACACGCGTCGTCCGCGATTCCCTCATTTCCAGTTCCGACCCTCGGCCCTCTCGCCAGCGGCACACGCGCGCATTTTTTCGTGCAGTACTAGTATGCCCGCGCCGCTCACCCACCGCATCAGCATACCCGATGTCGCCAGGGCGTGCGCCTCCCTGCTCCGCTCCCCCGCCATAGCCAGCTCTACTAGGCCTTCAGCCGCGCCAAGAGCTCCAGGCGCGTGCACGGGTTCCAACTCGCATCCGCCCTCCAACGCATGAGCGCGATGAGGATCTTGACCCGTCTCCGCACAAATCTGCATTCCCATTTGCATCCACGTCCTCCCCCAAGGACACAAGAAAAACGATAGAAGACCACATTTGAGGGCCCCATACCACCGTTTAAGAGCCGCCCATCCTCGCTAACGGCATCTTAGCTCCTCCGTCCTCGAAGAAATTCGGGAATCTTGGAAAAGAAAAAATCACGCACCATCATAGCATCGCCGAATCAAAGCTGTTACGCAGCTGTGAGTGGATGCAAGGGTAATCATTTTAACTGAGCTCTTCACGGGCATCCAATTCGCCGTCGTGCTGTAAACTCCAGTCACTTCGTTGTCGGGTACTTGTGCCACGCAGCCAGAGATTCATGGCCGGCCGCAGAGTGTAGACGAGGCATAGGGAGCCAGCCAGATTTAGAGATACATAGACGCATCGTTTCTGCTGCGCAAGAACAAAAGACGTGCCACGGCGTGCCACGGTGCATGGTGGGGGAGCCCAGGATTGGGTTTGTTTACCGACGTACGACTTGTTTGGCTAAGACGTCGCAAACCTTCTTCGTGACAACCTCATTCTCCTCCAACCGTGGTCAACTGGCCGCGGGAGGGCTCTTGCAGTCTTCTTCCCCGAAACCAAGACACCCAAAGTGGCTGTTTCAGCTGCTTCCCTTCCCCAGAGCACTGTCCACAACCGGATTCTCCTTCAGGCTTTGCCTAGATTGAAGCCAGCTCTGGCAGCGACAGGTCTACTAGATCGGGGCAATCTTCAGAAATTCAACCTGAACTTTACTTTGTTTAACTGAAGGTGTGTAGGCATCTTTTTCCACAGAGAACTCTTTCACTTGACCCAATTAATCTTGCAATTAATTCTCTTCGTAGCTTCCCTTCAAGTCCCGCGTTTCATCGCGAATCGTCATACCAAGATGCTTGTCGCTCTTGAAGCAGACCGTGTTCAAATCGCAGAGCTGCAGACTCAGATCGTGCAACTCGAACGCGCCCTTGCCCAACTGCGGCTCAACCAATCGGTAGTGCAGCACCGACTCGATTCCTACAGATATCCAGTTTTGACCTTGCCCAACGAGCTCGTGTGCGAGATCTTCATGCGCGTTCTGCCACCTTATCCGGACTTCCCGCAGCTTATCGGCCGCTTCTCGCCCACTCCTCTCACGCAAATTTGCCGACGATGGCGAGATATTGCTCTAGGTACTGCCGAGCTTTGGAGTGCCTTGTCATCGTTCGATGATACCCAAGAAGACTGGGAGCTTCATATATTTGAACTCTGGCTCAAGCGTTCGCGCCACTGTCCCCTTTCCATCAGACTTGGGTCGTCCGACACTTGGGCAAGCGATGAACTCGTAGGAGCAATAGTTCCTCATCGCGCGCGCTGGGATTACCTGAAACTCGACCTTGATGACGACAAACATCGCATATTTGACGGCCCGATGCCACTCCTACGACGCCTGGAGCTGCTGGTCGACATTGAACTGTTAGGCCACGGTTCGCTTGCCGATTTCGCGTTCAACGACGCGCCTCTGCTGCGCACCCTCGTTCTCAAAAGCACTGAGACAGTCCAGATCGCGTTCCCGTGGCCACAGTTAACATCGCTCACCTTGCCCGCCTTACGTCCTTTTGAATGTGTTCTAATCTTGGCGCAGACCCGGAGTCTTGTTCATTGCGAGCTGTATGTCCTCAATTTCCACCACCAAAACATTGCCGATCCGCGGCGGGATATCCATCTTCCGTGCTTGAGGACATTGACCCTTAATCACCGGGGTGGCGCTGCAGCGACGGGTTTTCCTCGGCTCTTCATCGTTCCCGCACTCCGCACTCTCGAGATGCCGGAGAATTATCTCGGGCCCGATCCCATCGCTTCTTTGACAGAATTTATTTCAAAGTCCAGCTGCAACCTCGAGGAATTGCACCTCACCGGTAAACGGGTTTCGCCGAGAAAATCCTACCGACAAGCCTTTCCTTCTCTCCGGCAGCTTTCCTTCAACGGTATGGCTGACGACGATGGAGAGGATTCTGAGGATTCAGCTTCCTCGGACGACTAGTCGCAAGATCCTTTCGGTGCGTGTTGTCCACTCCGTTGCTCTGATTCATATTCACCTTTGCCACAGTATACAGCCGTAATTTGATAACACAAGTATCATGCCCCGTCTATGTGGATTCTGCATATGACAAGTTGGATCTCCGAACGTTATCCTTTCAAGGTCGATTTGTGCTCGGTTAGCCACTCGATTTTTATGCATTCCCAAGTCATGGTGGATGTCTTTCTCCAACTAAATGCATCATATGCAATGATGTTCTATACCCTGAGATTTGTACTAGGATCCACTAAAATACAGATCTTCCTCTTCTCCCATGCTCGGAAATGGTCATCTCCTTCTTGTCTCCTTCACAAACTCAGCCCTCGCCGCTGGTTCTTCCTCACGACGCAGAGATTACTTCGCATCGGGGAACAGCCCATTGACAGTCCCCGGGCCCGTTTCGCATTGAATGCTCTGAATATTCGACGTGTGTCTTCGTCCGATGCACTGGCGGTACACTCGATGGACCGTAACCCTGCATCGAACGGGATATGTTTTTGTTCAACTTACCGAAGGCGAGCGGGACAGCCTCAGATACACAGCCCAAGAAGGAGCTATTGTTGCTTGACGCTCTAACCATGTCTTGGCGGATCAAAAGCTTCCATGCGCACCCGACGAAGCTGAGGTCGTCGTCAGCGGCCTGAGTCGTGCTTTTCCCGCAGGAGGCACCTCCCCACGTAGTATGTACCATCCTGGTATTCGCAGCACGACTCACGCGGGGCTCGAACCTCGCCGGAGCCTTTGATTGTGTCCTCGTGTTGAACGGTGAATAGTTATGACAATGCTCGTAACCGTCACCGCTAAAAAGGACAAGATTTATGCGTCAAGTCGGTAAGTACGTGTGTGGAAGTCTCAAAAATGTGAGGCTTGCGTAGACTCCCTTCGCCCGGCCGCTGCAGATATGGAACAAACCTTTGCCGCCTCTGATTAAATTCGAAAAAGGTGCCGGCGCTCGACGGTTTTTCTGAGATGAAGGATTCATATTCCGAGAAATCAAGGGCTCCTTCACGTTGGATTAGTTATTTGAACTTCCGGTTTCTGTCCAAGCTACAAGTTGTTGCGCGGAAACAGCAGACTTGGCACCAAACAAAGCTCACACAAACATTCACACTGTCGCGAAGGTGAGCAAGCACAGATACGAGGAAGGAATTCAGTGTACAGCTCACGCACCGTGAAACGTCATCTGCGCAAGGCAAATCACCACAGATCTTGGTCGTCGGTATACATTTCCTCGGCGAAGGAAAGCTCGAGCGAGGAAAATGGGTGGCGATAAAATTCGAAGTTTTCCGGTCCTGATATTGCGTCGGTGAGGTGCAATTTTTCCAGCCCGCGACCAGATCTTGACATGAACGCAGTCAGCGAGTCGATGGGGTCGGAGTTCGTAAGGTAGAACTCCGGGATATTGAGACTGCGGAGTGCCGGGACGGTGAAAGATTGGAGAAAGTCGATCATCGACCGGCCACCGAGGTCAGCGAAAGCCAATGACTCCAAGAACGGAAGCTGGATGTCCTGCTGGGGGTCGGCATCACCGCGCCAATAATGAACTCGAAGCTCGCAATGAACAAGATTTCGTGTCTGCCCCAAGATTGGAACACATCTCCAAGGATGTACGGCGGGCAAAGTGAGCGATGTTAATTGGTTCCACGGTAATATGATCCAGTTCAAGGCAGCTACGCCGTTGAGAACCACAGTGCGCAGCCGAGGCACCTCAAGAAGTGCAAACGTTGTCCTGTGAGGCCCGATAACGACATCTGCAAATTCCAGGTGCTTTAGGAGTGGCATAGAATCGTCAAAAATGCGACGAGCATCCGTGTATGGTAGGTTGAGCATTTCCGGATACTCGAAGCGTGCTTGGTGAGGAACAACTGCTTTGACTAATGCATCCTTTGCCCAACTGGTATTGGACCCAATTCGAATGGAAAGTGGAGAATGACGGGATCGTTTGAGCCAGAGATCGAATGCATCGAGTTCCCACTGTTTTTCCAGTGGATTCTCGGACGTTGAGATGGCGCGCCAAAGCCCAGGGGTGGCCGATGCAGTCTCTCGCCATCTTTGGCAGATGTGTGAGAGAGGAGCAGGTGAGAATCGGCCAACAAGGTCCGGGAAATCGGGGTAGGGTGGCAAGACGCGCACAAAGATTTCGGATACGAGTTCGTAGTGTAGCGTCAACACCGGGTACGTGTAGGCATCAAGTCGCTCCTGTACTTTCGATTGCTGAACTCGCAATTGGGCAACGGCACGTTCGAGTTGCGCGATCTGAGTCTGAATCTCTGCGACACGAGCGCGATCGGCTTCCAGGGTGGCAAGCATCGCCGTGTTGTGGCAGTCAGATAGTCCTTGTGAGAAGAGTCGGATCTGTCTTAGAGTCAGGCAGGAAGTCGGTGGAAGAAGGCCACGAACGGGTTTTTGGCGAAGAGGCAGCGAATTACGTCAGCTCATCCAGGTCGCTCGAAAAGGCAATTGGTGGACGCCATGCGAAGCTGTGAGTGATTTGGAACGATCGCACTTTGCACTGCCAGTGGATACGTGATGAAAGCGTGCACAGAGTTATCGAGAAATATGATCATTTGTATGAAGCCAAGTCGACGTCGACAACAAGTTAGGAAGAGTACATGTAATCAAACGGAAAGACGGTAACTGGGCGGTCTGTTATTTACCGAATTGCGCAGTAAACGCGACTGCTCCGAGGCAGCACCCACCAAGGCAATCCTGGTGAAACTGCCGCCACACCCGATCGAATGTCGTCTCCCATGTGTGGGTCGTACGCAAGGACTATGGTGTGGGTGGGGAGGTAACACAAGAAAAGAGGGGGACTCCTTAAGTCCACCAGGACGCGGTAAATAGCCCCTCTGGCTCCGTTTCACCTCCTCCACGAAATGCTGAAACGCGTCCCGCAAGAGGTCTTGGCCAGAAAGAATCCAGAAGAACGCGAGGAGCGGATGGTGAGATGGTGACCGACGCAGACAGGGCCTCGACATGGGTTTTCTCGACCGGCGTGATGCGCTCCTCGATATAACGGACTGGAAGGGACATTGGCTGGGTGTCGAATCGATGGGCTAAGTCCGCCCTCGCCTCCTCGTCATTGTTGCACATTCCCCATCCTGGGACTGCGTCCGTTCGTCCCATGCGTCCGCTCAGCTGAATCCCCCTGGCGCTCCGCCCCACACCTCTTCTCCTTCTCGCGGCCCCGATCCCGCCCCGCACCCATACCCGTTCCTGTGCGTCTCCCAAATTCAAGGGCACAGAGTCGTCCCGCCACCATGCCTCAGCGGAATCTCCACCAGTGCCGCCGCAACAACGCTGCGCGGGCATCTTGTGCGTCTCCACCTCCCGCAGCAGCAGTCGGCCGAGGAAGTCGAGCCTGCTGGTGCTGGGTCCAATATTTGGCACTGCATCTCCGGCTCCATCGCCCTCGGCCGCAGCGGCTTGGGTCTATGCTCGGCGGACGCCACGGGTAGCGCCGCCTTCCCGCCCTTGCGGCTGCACTTCCTCGGCGACTTGCTCTCGCAGCGCTGCTTTTTCGCGGGCGCGAAGAGAGTCAATCTGAAAGGGTTGCCGAGGAATCAGACGGCATGACCTGCGACGTGCACGAGCAGCTCGACATACTCGCACAAAACACGCAGTCTCGTATCCCCGCCCCGCCCACGCCCCGACGAGCCATTTTTGACCTCCTGCGCCTCCTCCTCGAATCCCCTCGCGCTCCACCCCTCGCCCACCTCCACTCCTGCTCGCAGTATCGATCCCAGTTCCGCCCCTGCATCCCCCACACGCAGCGGATACTGACTCATCGAGTCGACCGCGCTGTCACGGTGATTCAGGGGAATCTCCACCAGCGCCGCCGCGACAACGCTGCTCGGGAAACTCACGTCCACGCCTCCTGCAGCCGCCGCATAAGTGCGTCGAGGCCGTCGGATCCACTGTCCGGCGCCGCATCTCCACCACCCTCAGCATCAGCGTCGGCGCCGTCTTGTATTTGGCCGTCCGCACGGCGAGTGCATACGTCTTGGAGGCGACTCGCTCTTGCTGCGCTTCTGGAGAGAGGTCGCTGGACAGGTTGACGTTCTTCGGCGGGCCTCGTCCGCTATGCACCCTGACTCCGCGCGCGCTCCCCGGCTCCAGACACCCGCATTTTGTCTTGGGGCTGAGCACGGCGAGCGGCCGGCGGGTGCGGCGGGTGAGACGGGTGAGACGGAGGGGTCGATAGTATGCGCGGGGATTGACGTCGTGGAACGTCGGCGGGACGGTATGAATATCGAATTAAGGATACGCTGTAGGACGGCGAGGCGCAAGGGTACGCGTCGACTACGGCAGGTACTGCGACACCCGCGGCCGTGCACTCCCGCCCCATGACTGCGTTTGCGGCATTGGCTGCCCGGTCCAGTCCATAATTCCTCACGTCGGGGGTAGATGGGCCAGATGGAGGAGGAGGGGGAAGGCGGAAAAGCAATGGTAGAGAGCGATCGTGATCGATGAGGCGAAACTACTGCGTCTCCGCTACCGCTGGTGCAGCGATACCCGCGCCCCGCGCGCCTCTCGCTTCTATCCCTTCCTCCCTGGCCACTTTCTGCATTGTCGGCAGATGCCTGCCCGGGCAAGGCGAGGATCGTGCCATAGTCCTCGGCGGCGAGCAAGATGGAGGGGCGCAGCCGCGGCAGTAGGGAAGAAGGACGGTACTCGCTGCTGCGGGGCGAGGGGTGTGATATGGCTGAGGCTGTGCGCGTGGCGTTTTGTCCGCTGCTGGTCCGGACGGGGAGACGCAATTCAGAAGCCGCGCTGGGCAAGTCGAGCAACAAAACCCCCGCCGCCAGGGCGCGCGGTCCATCGAGTCGCACGATGTTTCTGAGAAATTCGTGCTATCGGCGAAAGATGAGTACCAGGATATCGCGTAAAGGGGAGAAAGAGATAACGCACCCAGCTCAATGACTTTCTTCTCGCGGCGTGGCTTGAGGTGGGCGTCGAGAAGCGCGCGACGGAGGTCAAGCGCGTGGCTCGAGCATGCCGTCTACCAGAACGACGAACAGGACCTTGAAGGCGTGGTTAGAATGGCGTGTTTTTATGCACATACGAAATCTCACCCTGAGCGGCTCCTGCCCGGTATGCGGCGGCGCGCCCACGAGCATCTCGATTCCCGCGCCTAGGCGGATGGGGGGCGTCATCGAGAAGGCGGATAGGTATCGCGCGGAGGTCGCCGTAATATTCGCAGCCCATAGATGGCGGGGCGGTAGTTTCGGGAGAGCGGGCGGATGCACCACACCGGGAGATCGAGCTTGATGGTGTTCACTGCGAAGCATCTTTAGCATGGTGCGGATATGAGCAGCAACGACGCTTACGTGGCAAGGCCATATTCATTTCCAAGGGCGCATGGGATACGGAAGGATGACCTAGCGTACGAGCTGGCGCATGAGTACGGTGTTCTGGGCGCGCAATTAGCTCGTGTAAAAGGAATGGAGGCCATGACGCGTACCTTCTTGGCGTGATAATTCTTGACCTGCAGCTCGACAGCCTTTCCCTCAGCGACGATTGCTCCGCATCTTTCCAAGTTTTTCCTTTGTAATCCGCCCCACCCCACCCTCCGTCTCTGGTCGTCACGTATGTCGGCACTATGTCGGCGCAGTCGGTGATCGTGACGAGGTGCTCGCGAAGCTCGTACATACGCGACTCGAATCTGCGCCAAAGCGATAGCCTCAGAAATACTGGAGACCCAGTGCGTTGAGCAGCCAACGACTAAAGAGAAGTCGATTTCGCGAGACGAGTTCCAGCAGACGAAGCCTGAGGCTTCAAAGCTGCCAGTGAGCTGATCTCGAAACCCGTGTAAGCTTCCGGAAATTCCACTTCATCCCGTTATTGCTACAGGAATGGATGTAGCCCCGGTAGCAAACGCATTGTTAGCGAGAGTCAGTTCGAGATGCGACACTTCTTGGTGACTTTGCAAGACTTCTGAATGGTCGAATGACATTGAAATCATCCGCTGGAGTTTGGACGGCAAGAAAGCGGGTGACAGGGCCAAACGAGGAACGAAAAGCAGTAGGATTCAACGAAGAACTATGGAAGAAGATATCGTCCAGGAGAGAAGAGGGCGCGGTGTAAGTTGGGCTAAGTTGGGTGTAATAGGGAAAGCGGCATGAGGGCTCTGGAAAGCAAACGCAAACAATCCCGGCCAATCACGGCTTGATTCCGACCTCCACTTTTCTCGTCCTCCAAGTCGTAATCTTGTCCTGGATTCGAGGGCAATCACTTTGAATTTAAGGTTTGTCTGGCTAGATTTCACGGACAGATACTCCTAACTTTGGCCAGATCTCGCCAGGTCTAGTCTCCCTGAGGCAGAGTAGATCAATTCCCTTGAACTTTCGTGCCTCAAGATATTCCTTGATCTGACGTCTGCTTTTTGATCTGGGGTGCTTAACGATGGCTCGGTTTTAAACTCCGAACTCGTCACGTGCTAACCACTCGCGACCAAACATTGGACGCGTCCGCCGCACTTATAACGTGTCTGAGACGTGCCAATGATGCCAAAAAACCCCTCTTGCCATATAAGTCACTCATACGGAAGCCTACTACCCTCCACTGCCGTCCCAGCTCATCGCACGAGGTCACAAATAAATTTGGTCCATTTTGAGGTCTTCACACGTTGGCGAGGTCAAACGCGACGATTCACAGTGTAGGGGAGTGGAACAATCAATTTTCAACTTGAACACAGGTACATAGTTGCCTTTAACCTGTGTTGAATACCCGAAATGGGTGTATCAACGGCTGGTCGAGCGACAAATGGTAATAATTGCAACACCTATTCCATGCCCTCTCTCAAAACCAGCTATCACAAAGAGAGGATTGTTATCCGGTACGTTTCCGCGAGGCCCCGTATCAGATACCATTATCCATTGAGACTGAGGGCTGAATCACGGCTAATATCCCCACAGTAGCATTTGGTGCCCAAGCGACACCGTCTGCGAAGTATTTTGAGCTGGAATTCTTCTGACCAAACTCACCTGCCAACCCATATCCAATGTGCCACATCCACCGCCTTTCTGACCCCACAATTCGACAGTTTTGGAGGTAGTACCAATTCACCTTCAAAGTGCCTTTTCACCATCGGCGCGTATGTCGGATGAACCACCCGTAAGACTTTGAGCGAGGCTAGAGAAAGTTTGGGTGGCTTCGAAGGGTGCTTTGAGCGGTGCTAGAAGCCCCTAGACGACTTGCAGAAAATAAGCTCTGCCAAATCTGGAGATGAAAAGGGATGGGAATTTCGGACCATTTCCTGGGTCCCAATTGTCGGAGAAAGCATACTGAGGAACATGGAAGAGGATGGCAAAATCCCTGAGCAGGAATTTTGGCATAAAGTCGCATATAGAATGAGGGAGTTATCCAACGATTTGAGGGTGCGACGAAAACGCATGACCGGCACTGAGACATTGTTTTTGAGACAAATGGTTAGATATTCCGTGTAGGCACCAAGGAAAGGTACATCCATGTCCATGCGAAGGCATTTGTCCATCCATGGAGGAACGATTGAGAACGAGTGGAAAAGATGCCACGGATACGATTTTGCGAGTTTCAAACTCCGCTTAGTGACAGATCAGTCGGAGATTGAAAAGGACCTATCGTTAAGGCCACGCGTCAGAAAGCAGACGTCAGATCAGGTATCCTGAGTTCACGAAGGTTTGCGCCGGTATCCTAAGTCTGCCTCAGGGAGACTAGCCAGGTCGAAGTTCCGAATCCCGTGTGCCGAAATTTGGATTACCCTTGGATTACCCATCGCGAACTTGTTGTCATTTGGAAACCACGATGCTCGCGCTTGAAGCAGACCGCTTGCGTGTCACAGAGCTACAAATCCAAATCTCGAATATCAGACACGTTCTCGGCAGTGCTTGCGTTGCAGATTCGGATTTCGACTCGGAGAAACAAACTCATGATCTTGAACGCTTCTCCTCCGATTTATGCGCAGCGCAGGAGCGACTTGACTCATACAAGTACCCAGTCTTGACGTTGCCCAGTGAACTCATATCCGAGATCTTCCTACGCGTTCTACCACCTTACACCGACTTCCCGCAGCTCAATGGCCCATGCTCACCCACTCCTCTCACACAAGTCTGTCGACGCTGGCGAGACATCGCTGTGGGAACTCCTGAGCTTTGGAGCGCCATCTCATCACTCAATAATAATTATGGTGGACGGGAACTTCCTATAATCGAACTCTGGCTTGAACGGTCCCGCGGTTGGCCGCTTTCCCTGAAACTCGGGACGACAGGTTGGGCACGCGACGAACTCGTGGCAGCAGTCGTTCCGCATCGCGCGCGCTGGCAGTATCTGAAGATCGATGTCGAAGCAAACCATCTTCCCATTTTTGACGCCCCGGCGATGCCCCTTTTGCGGCACCTGGAGTTGATAACGACATCAACAGAAGATGACGCCGGTACGAAAAAGTCCCCCATCGTAACTCGCGGGGTGCCTCTGCTGCGCACCGTCGTCCTCAACGACGCCGCCGCCGTGCGGATCACACTGCCGTGGATGCAGTTGACGTCTCTTACTCTAATCAGAGTATTCCCCTCCGAGTTTATTCCAATTTTGATGCAGACGCGCAATCTTGTCTATTGCGAGCTGCATGTCTTCCACAACAGCTCCCGCAATGCCGTGTCGTATCGGGATGGGCGTATACCGCTCCTGTTCCTGGAGTCCCTGGCCTTGATTCACTGCGGCATCCACCCGGTGACAGGTCTTCTCCCCACTTTGATCGTGCCCGCACTTCGGAGTCTCAAGATTTCGGAGACGCTCCTCTCGCCCGACCCCATCGAGTCATTGACGGCATTTATCTCAACATTCGATTGCAGGCTCGAGGAACTGCACCTCATTGGTGAAAGGTTATTGCCGAGAAGCTCCTACCGACAGACCTTCCCTTCGCTTCGGAAGGTCTTGTTCAGCAATGATCTCTCCGACGATCCGATGGAGTTGGATCCCTCCGATAGCTAATGGATTGTTTTTGTGGTGCGTGTCTTTCTAGATCCAAGTCCTTTCACACTGACACGCAATCTGTACTTTCCTCCGCCACAGTATACAGCCGATCTTAGCATACCAGCTTGAAACCTGGAACTCGTGTGTGAAGTCCAGTCTCAACGCGGTCGAGTATATACGGCAGACGACTCTCTGAGTTGAGAGATACAATGATTGCGCCTCCACAACCGAATGATGTGGCGCCAGTCCCTGCATAAAAAGATCGATAACTTGTAAAGGAGAACAGTCAGAATACTAAGTACGTCGTTCAATCGCTTGCTGTCACCTGGGACTCAATTCGACTCGAGATGCGGCTTGGGTGAGAATTAGCAAGAAAGGGGAGGTAGGTTAGCTAGGTAGGTAGGATCAAACGGTAGGGGTCCCATGACGGAAGTACAGTTAGTATGGTGCAGATATGCTCAGCAACGCATACGTACTCGGCGCTCGGCCTGGTCATCCATTCCAAAGAAAGCATCGCGCTAAGACAGACAGGATCGCTTGAGCGCAAACTTGTCCTCTTGCAGCGGACTTTTCTCGTTGCAGCTCGTGCGTGCCTGTGTACAAAGCCCCCGGGATGACGGACATGTCCTCTGGGCGGCGACCCGGTATGGTGGCGAAGGTGTCTGGAATCTGCGGGGGCTGCCTTCGCTTTCTATCAGCGGGATGCCCCGCACCACCAGCGTAGGAGCCCGGTGTTCTGGGTGCGGCATTATCATATATTAGGTGGTGTCAAAGGAATTTAGGTTATAGTAGTCTATTAGTACATACTTTGGTGGAATAGTTATTGGCCTGGAGCCTGATTGTTTCCCCAGAGACGCGAAGAATCTTGCACCGGCCCACATCTTTCCCTTCCCGCTCACCCCACCACGCTTTCGGGTCCTCACTCAAGCGCTCCACGACCCGGTGTATCTCGGCGACGAGGTGCAGTTCCTCCAGTCTGCAGCCAGATTTCGAAACAAAAGCCTCGATGCAGCAGCGTTTTTTCTAGGACAAAGGTACGCAGCATGGGCATCTCCTGACGCGTTAACGTCAAGACCAACCAGCCCTTGGTCAAGACAAAAGCGCTGGCATCCAAGTCGCTCAAAAAGGCACTCGGCCCGGCTTCATAAATCACGGAAGAAAATCATCAGGACCCCGAGAAAGGAATAAATCCTATGACATGAAAGTCCTTCCAACAGATAGTGATTGCCAATGCGATTTCGGTAACGCCATCCATGCTTCTCTTCCGACATTTGAGCGACTTTCAATTGAAATTTCGAACCAAATTCGATGAAAGAAGCGCGTCGTATGTAGTCTCTTCTAAACAGACACTACAACATATCTGTGCTCGTACCTCGCATGTTGTACGTCGTATGTAGAAAAGATGGTAATGAGAGTCACGACCCCTCCCATCCCGTCTGCAGTCAATGTCCCGCCCGGACATGCAGTTCAAATTCGAATGGAAATCCGTAGATACATGAGTAGCCCTGTGTCTGGGTTCCGACTTCCGAACGTCGAGACTTCTGCGGGACCTATGTTACTATGTGAGTATGCTTGCCGTGTAAAAATGAACGATTTCCTACTTGTGTACTGTGGTGGGCATGAGGGTGAATTCGACGAAGGAGGCGGGAGAGAGCGGGAAACGTACGTACCTCGAATCGTTGAGCCTAGTCGTCTCAAGGATTTCAGTAATCTGAGTCCTCAGAATCTTCCACGTCATCAAAGGAAATTAGGCGGAGGGAGGGCAATGCCTCGCGGTAGGAGGTCTCCGGCACTAGTAACAGGCCAGTGACGTGGAGTTGCTCCAGCCTGCATTTGGATCTCGATATGAATGTTGTCAGGGATTCGATAGGGTCAGGCTTCATGCAGTCCTCCGGAATCTCGAGACTGCGAAGTGCTGGTACAACGAAAGATAGGAAAAAATCTGTCACCGGTGACGAGGTATTAGTATGCTTCCGTAAAACCAATGATTCAAGGGAGGAGAGCGTAATGTCGGGGCAAAGTTCAGGATCCGTGTCTCCGGAGCAGAGTTCCAGCTCACAGTGAACCAAGTTGAGTGTCTGCACCAATACTGGCACACACTCGGAAGGGTATACTCCGAGTAGAGTTATGGACGTTAACTGAGTCCATGGCAGTATGACCCGCAAGATCGTCTCATAGTTGAGAACCGCACTGCGTAGTAGAGGGACGTCAGTGATTGCAACGGGTGCAGACACTGGCAGAGTTGCAACCGCTAGGTCCAAGTGTCGCAAAAGAGGCATCGGGCCGTCAAACATACAAATATTCTTCTCCTTAACATCGATTTTCAGATACTGCCAGCATGCTCGGTGCGGGATGACTGCTGCTATGAGTTCGTCACATGCCCAAGTTGTATCTGTCCCGAGTCTAATGGACAGCGGATGATGCAGAGACCGCTTGAGCCAGAGGGTGAATACATGAAGTTCCCTTCCATTCTGGTTATTATCGAAGGAAGATATGAAGCTCCAAAGTGCGGGAGTGCCCAGCGCAATTTCTCGCCATCGCTGGCAAACTTGTGTGAGAGGCGTGGGCGAGAATGGGCCCGCAAGTTGCGGGAAGTCGGGGTAAGGTGGCAAGACGTGCGTAAATATCTTGGACACGAGCTCGGTTGGCAACGTCAAGACCGGGTATGTGTACGAATCCAGTCGCTCCTGCGCCTTTGATTGCTGGAGTCGCAATTCGGAGAGCGTGCGTTCGAGGTGCAGAATGTGTACGCGAAGCTCGGCGACACGCAGACGATCTGCTTCGAGTTCTGCGAGCATTGTGGTTTATACAGCGCTGCGGAGATAAAATTAGAATCAACGCAACTAAAGGTGCTTCAAGAAGTACCTTTCCTGTGCTTGCTAACAGGTAAACCGTGCTAGGTGGAGACTTGGAGCGTGTTTCTGTTTTTGTTTTTTGGAACCCGTAAGTCAAATCAAGGGATTCCGGGAGAGGTCGAGCCAAAGGCAAGGGCGGCGGCGGCAAGGCCGCGCGTTGGCCGCGCGTATGTCCCGCGGATTCTCTTTTCTTTGAGCCCAGAAAGAGGAGGGGAGGAATGAGGGGAGTTCACACAGAGGATACGAGGTAAGTCAGCTCAAGAGACCGAGGAGCGACTTGTGGGCAATGGTCCGTGATGGTTAGCGCCAAGAAGCTGACACACTGTTACGTCAGCTCATCCAAGTCGCTCAAAAAGGGAATCCACCCGGGCTTCGCCGAGAAAACTACGGTCGATGGCAGGCATCCGCAGAGAAAAAAAAAGACCATGTGAATTCATATGTTATAAAAGTCCGGCTGATGGAGCAGACTGAATCGATGCTCTCCTCGAGCTTGCCTCTGCGGGCCGGCGGCCCTCTGCTACGGGAATCTCTCAGACAACTTACAAGTTGAGGGTTGCATATGCGACAGATAGTCATCGTCAAGTCTGGAAATAATTCCATTCCATCCCGTCCTTTATCTCCAGTGCCTGAGCGGCTCGCTCGAACATGCAGTTTAAAGAGTACACGACTTGTGAGAACTGTGCTTCAAGCGTGAAGGGTGCAGGTGTACTCTTCGTGTAACGAAATATCTCTAAGCTGTATACCATGAGTTTTGAAACCGATGGCAAAAGCATAAAACATACGCACCACAAACACTGCGAGCCAGAGGAAGCGAAAGGCCGTCCAGAGAAAGTTGCCAGAGGGAAGGAAATGCTTCGCGGTAGGAATTCGCTGATACTGATGCCGCACGGCCGGTCCGTAGATTCAGCTCCTGCAGTCTGCAGGCGGACCTAGATATGAATGCAGAGAGCATGCCGATGGGATTGGGCTTTAGAAAAGCCTCCGGGATCGTGAGAGCTCTGAGTGCGGGAACGATGAAAGTTGAGAGAAAGTCGGTGGCGGGGTACTGACCACGGTCTATAAAGACCAACGATTCCAAATAGGGGAGTGGGATGTCCCGTCCATCCAGATCCTGGGGGCCGTCGAACAAGAGACGCAGCTCGCAATGAACTAGATTCGGCGTCTTTAACAAGATTGGAACACATTCGTCTGGGTATATCTCGAGCAATGTGAGAGACGTTAATTGAGTCCACGGTAATACAACCTGTGAAGCAGCCATATAATCGAGAACTGCACTGCGGAGCAGGGGGACGTCGTGCAGTGAGAAGCTTTCACGGGGACGCTCGTCAAACTGTATCTTCACCCGTCGCAACAAAGGCATTGGACCGGCGAAAATGTCGGGGTCCAGTTCTTTACGATGGAGTTCCAGACACTCCCAGCGTGCACGGTGAGAGAGCACGAGTGCATCATCTACCCGATTCGTATTTGGTCCCAGCCGGATGTCCAGCGGACAGCAACGGGACCGCTCCAGCCAAAGTCGGACCATGTGCTTTGCCCATCCCAATCCCGAGGCCGAGTCACCCAAATGTACGACGCTCCAAAGTGGGGAGAGGTCCAGAGCAAGTTCTCGCCACTGCCGGCAAATTTGAGTAAGAGTAGTCGGCGAAGATGGGCCGATGAGTGGTGGAGCCCGGGGGTAGGGCGGTAGGGTACGCATGAAGATCTCGGATATGATCTCGGGGGGCACCGTCCAGACCGGATATTTGTAGGAATCAAGTCGCTCCTGCACCTTCAATTGCTCCAGTCGCAGTTCGGAGACCCTGCGCTCGAGACTCAGAATGCGTGTTTGAAGCTCAGCCACACGTAAACGATCTGCTTCGAGTTCTGCGAGCATTGTAGTTCTCTCGACTCTCGAGTTTGTTGCCTTCAGGCTTCCTAACGAGTGCAGATCTCAGGCAAGAATACCGCGAGCCGTAGGTCAAATCAGACCTGCGAGGTGCCCAGCGAGTTGAAATCGGGTCTCTGGGAGTCCTGGTCGAATATCGAATTGAAGCAAGCTGAAGCAAGCTGGAACAGTGGAAGCAAGAGTCAAGACCGGCACGTGTGTGCCTTTGTTTGGCAAAGCCTTGTGACGAGCATACTCTCATTCTCGCCAAATTCTTAGATCTTGCTCTCTGCTGCGCTGGATGTGCTGAGGTCTTGTATCCCTCTCCCCGATTAACCTATCAGCTTTTCGTGCCCTGGGGCGTCTTTCACCGTCCAGAACGACATTCAGAAGCCAAGCTTTACTTAAGGCTGACTACTAGACGGATTGTGAATCTGACAATGATCCTGGACGGGTCCACGATGCGGCACTGAGCCACACTCTTTCTCTGCCTCGGAAACTCGCCGCGCGGGTACTCGGTGATGCGCTTGAGCAAGGATGTGTCACCGCCAAAGCCTGAGGGTGCACACGTCGCGGCGAAAGCGGACAGAGTTCAGTGCAAGATCGTTGGTGAATCAATCGTCAAGCTCCGGCAAGAATCTTTGGGTTCGTACTCTATCCGTTTGACGCTACATTGGCTAATAAACCTGCGCACAGCACAAATTTTTCGTCACCCGGTCGAAAAGCAGGCGCGGCAAGAATTCGACGTCTTTGGCACAATCCCGCTAGTGATGCCCTACGGCCTCGCAAGCCTGGTGCCCGAGTCCGCCTGCCGGGGCCACAACGGCGGCCTATCGTATGGAAATGACCCACTCCATCTATCTTCGAAGTTGGACGCGCGCGTGCTCGGAGTGCAGATGATGACGCGGATTAGCCATGTATGTGTCTCACGCTGAATGTATACGCATATCTGCCTCGGACTGACGGTGCCCCTTTCTATAGTCAAGACGTCGAGATTGATCTCCCCGTGCGTCGCGTCGCCGACCGCCACCGCTACGGCTAGAGGACTAGGCTCATGTACCGCATCAGCACGGAGATCCAAGCAAGTCCGGACGGACACCTCGCGCTCTCGACGTCTTCCCTCACACGTCGGACTGCGCTGCTCACGAGGATTCGGAATCATTGTGAGCACCGCCGCTCTCGCACACCCTGGGCTCTACCGATGCGATGGACTCCCCCTCCCCCCCCCTCCCCGCAGCGGAAGCGCCAGCGCCAGCGCCAGTACTTCCCCTTATTTTCCACCTTCTTCCCGCCGCCCGCCGCCATCTCGTCCCAGCCCTCAATTTCGTACATTCCCCCGCCCATCAGCTGCCGGGCAGGCTGCGGTACATGCAGCTTGATTACTTCTTCGGATTTCCCAAGTCGTGCAAAACTTCTCCATCGCCGGCGACGATGCAGGGTTGACGGCGAGCGGGTGTGGATGCTCCGCACCCCCCGGTGGTTAGCGGGCTATCGTTCAACAGATGAGGCGCAATTGCACTACCTCCCTCGACTGGAACGAGTCCGACATCCACTTCAATGCCCATCCCGCACTCCCGGTGACCCGCCCCGCATCCGACCGATTGGCCTCCCCCACGTGTTCGTGCCGCGCTGCGCCCCACACCGCGGCTTGGGGTAGCTTCATGTTTCCGAGGCCGCGCGCGTGCTCTTCGGGAAACTCGAGCGCATGACGGATGACGCTGCATCGCCCTGCCCGCGAGTCTCGCCCGCCCTCGTAGACGTTCCTCGCGGCCCGCCACGGAGAAGTTACCGTCGGAGCGCAGCAGGGGAAGGCGGCGTCCGCACTGTACACGCAAACGGACGAGGGGAAGAGTGCGTGCACCCGACGCCAGCGTCCGCGTCCGCCTCCTCACGCGCCGCGGACTAGAAGCAGGACGCCTGCGCGGCGCCCTGTTGCTTCGCCAGATGGTGGATGCAGTGGGCTCGACGCGCTCGGGCAGCGGCGGTGGCGAGATGCCCGCCCAGCGTCGTCGCGGCGGCTTGGTGACAGCGCGGATCTGCGGCCACTTGGAGTGTGGCGTTTCGGCGGACGCACAGGAGTGGGATGTGGATCTCGAGGGAGGGGAACAGGTGCTGGAGGGGAGGGGCGCAATCGGGGTTTGGACGCGCGGACGCATGGGCGAAGCAGAGCTCCTCAGGGCGGGCGGAACGCAGGGGAAGGGGACAGGCAAGCTCGCGCCGGCGGCGTGGACGAGGATAGGACCAGGGATGGTGAAGACGCACACGACGCCAACGCCCACGCCGGAAGGTGGATTCAGCGGACCCGGCGCGCTCTTGCGGTGGCGGCTATAGGAGGAGGGACGCGCAAGATGCCTACGGAGCGCCATCAAATGGGTATTCCGCAGAAGCGCGGCGAGAGGGTGCATACCGCAGGCTCGACGCGCTGACGTGCCGCTGCATCACGAGGCGGAAGAAGGGGACGCGGAGACGAAGCGGAACTCGTTCGGGCGGACGGAGCGGAAGGCTTCGCGCAAGCAGCGGACAGCGATCCATTAGGCTTGTGGAGGTTGGGGGCTGGTGCTCACCATTTCTGCGCGAAACTTGTCCTTATCCTGAAGCTTTTGCCGCAGACAGGGTGCGCTCTCTACCAAGGAAGACAATTCATGGTCACGGCGGAGGAGGCGACGAATGCAGGACCGTCGCCCACTGAGAAGCGCACAGCCCGGGCTCTAGCGATCCCGGATCCCGTTTCCAGCGTGGCTGCGCTCATCCCAGCTGTCCCCCGGACTGCGAGTGAGGGCTCGAAGGGCGAGGTGCAGGCTCCATCGGGGTCATTGTCTGCTCGCAAAGGCTTCTGCGCCGTCGCGTGTCCCAGCCGAGCGCGAAGCTGCGCAATCTGATCTACCATGTCCTTGTCTACTTCTCGCTTCTCTGTAATGGTAGTACCTAGTACCTACCTGCATACTTCTACTAGTACTTTTGTACCTCATTTCGCGCTCTGTGCTTTTACTCTTGCCACGATTTTATGGCCAGATTCCAATCGAGCCATTTGTACTACGCGACCTCGCCGTCCGTTTTGCGCAAAGGCTGAAGTGCGCTCGTCTTGAAAACGGTCTTCAGCCTCGAATTGACTTTTGATGAGCTGACATAATCCGCAATCTTTTGTCTTCTCCTCCCAACCGTCGGGCAAAAATCCGTTCGTGGTCCGACCTCTTCTACCTTGACACTGAGACAAATCTGATAATCTCCTCAAGGTCCATTCTTGCGGGCCACAATCCACAACGCCGCGATGCTTGCCTCCCTTGAAGCAGATCGCGCTCGCGTGGCAGAACTGCAGACCCTTGGCAGACCCAGATCCTGCATCTCGAACGCTCCCTTGCGGAACTGCGAATGTATCAATCTCGTGCGCAAGAGCGACTCGATTCATAACAAATTCCCCGTCTTGACGTTGCCCAACGAACTCGTATCCGAGATCTTCGTGCGCGTCCTGCCACCCTACCCCGAATTCCCGGATCTCATCGGCCCATCCTCTCCTAATCCTCTTTGCCAAATCTGCCGAAGATGGCGTGAAGTTGCGATGGCTACCCCGGAGCTTTGGAGTACCATCTCATCATTCGATAATAATCGGCATGGACGGGAACTTCGTATATTCGAACTCTGGCTCGAGTGGTCCGGTCACTGTCCGCTTTCTATCAAAATTGCGCATGACAATGGGGCAAACAAAGAGCTCGTGAACGTAATCATTCCGCACCGGGCGCGCTGGCAATATCTGAAAATCGATCTTGAGGATAATCTGCAAATGCTTGACGGCCCGATGCCTTTTTTGCGACATCTGGAGGTGGCTCTTTCGCGAGACACACCTGAGAGGGTCTCCCTCCTCGAGGTGCCTCTATTGCGGACCGTCACTCTCGAAAATGTTGCTGCTTTGCGCATCGTTCTACCGTGGGCGCAATTGACGTCCCTCACCTTGCTCAATACATACCCATCCGATTGTGTTCCCATCTTGGTCCAGGCACATAACCTGGTGCACTGTGAGCTAGATCTCTTCTTTGATGAGTTCAATATCGAGCCTCGTCGCGACATCACACTTCCCCACCTGCAATCGTTAGTGTTCCCGGACTCCGGGGTGGCATCCGTGACGGACTCAGGCTTCCTCTCAACTCTCTTCGTCCCCGCACTCCGGAGCCTCGAGATCGCAGAGAATTTCATCGTTCCCAACCTCATCGAATTGCTGACAGCATTCATCTCAAGATCCGGCTGTAGGCTCCAGGAATTGCGCATCACGGGCACAAGGTTGTTGCCCCAGCAGTCCTACCGGCAGGCATTTCCCTTCCTTTCCAGGCTTTCCTTCGACCGCGAGATGGCCAGCGACGGAGATCATTTGACGGACTCGGCTTCTTCAGAGGACTAGGTGCCAGGATTTTTTTTGTGCGTGTATTGTCTGCCTCCGTTGCTATCATGGACGCTCACCACCCTTGCAGCGAAGAAGCATTTCTTGTCTCCGTAGTACCGGCCAAAACGCGGAACTGCAGTAATATTTGGACCTGTGTGTAAAAGCGAGCTGCTCAGGTCCCCTGTGAGACAGGTTTCCTACGCCTCGTTGTTCAATTCTTTTTCGGTAACCGCAGAAAAGCCTTGACCAACTTGTGAAATGTTCGTACAAGTCGAGAAGGGTAACCTGGATAGTGTTCATCTAGGTCGAAACGGGGGCAACTTGAATAAGATTTCGCAGAGCGATCACGTTCTAGATTTTGGCCTTGAGCATAGCCCTCACACTTTCAGCGTCCCTCCTCCCCAAGTTATAGAATGTACGCCAGTCTCTTTGACCAATTATCTCGCAAGTAGACAGCGTAATCTGATTCCAAGTTGCGACAGATGCAATAAGTAAAAACTGCGGGGGCGGTAAGGGGCGATAAAACGAGGGGAGCGGGCAATACACACCGGGAACTAGTTAGCTCTCGGAATCGGAATCTGAAGGCATCAAATCTCCTCCGTCGCCGGTCATCTTGCCATTGAAGGAAAGCTTCAGGAGGGAGGGAAATGTCTGGCGATAGGGCTCCGAGTTCTCTGGCACCACTGCGTCGGTGAGGTGAAGCTCCTCGAGCCGGCAGTCGGATTTCGAGACGAATACCGCAAGAGATGCGATGGCGTTGGGCTCAAGGAAGCGTTCCGGGATCTTGAGACTAAGTAATCCGGGGGCGATGAAACTTTGGAGAAAACCGGGCGCCGGGGTGCCAGTCTCGTAGAACAAATCCAAAAATCGCAAGCACGGAAGCGAAATATCCCGTCCAGCTTCAGAGATCTCATCAAAAAAGACGTGCAACTCGCAACGAACGAGGTTCGGCGTCTGCAGCAAAATTTGCGTGAACTCTGGAGGGAATACTCTGTGCAGAGTCAGGGACGTCAACTGAGTCCAGGGCAATATGACCCTTGAAGCAGCGATATCGTTCAAAACGACACTGCACAGCAGGGGGACATCACGAAGGGCAACGTCGTCACTGTAGAGTATCTCATCGTCGATCGGTGCCTCAAGAGAGGCATTGGCCCATCAAGAACACGATGATCTGAGGCACCCGTGTCGAGGTCGATCTTCAGGTACTCCAAGCGCGCGCGGTGTGGAACAGCTGCTCCGACGTGTTTGTTGTCTCCCTCAGAGAAAGAATGCCAAAAATTCAGCGAAAGCGGGCAGTGACGGGACCGCCCTAGCCAGATTTCGAACATATGAGCTTCCGGGTCGTCAATCTCGCTGATCTTGATGCCGCTCCAAAGCGCGGAGGTGGCGAGAGCGATGTATCGCCAGCGTCGACAAACTTGTGCCAAAACAGTAGGCGAGGATGGGCCGGCAAGCCACGGGAAGTGTGGGTGAGGTGGCAAGACATGCATGAAAATCTCGCACTCGAGCTCGATGGGCAGCGTCGAGATGTAGTTGTAAGAATCAATTCGCTGCTGCGCTTGTGATTTCTCGAGACACAATTCGGAGAGCGTGTGCTCGAGATGCAAGATCTGGATCTGAAGCTCGACGACGCGAGCGCGGTCTGCTTCGAGCGCGGTGAGCATTGTGCTTGTACCGCGCTGCGGTGGTCCGATTGTATTAGCGGCCTGAGAACTGGCATGACCTGAAACAGCTACTACATACCTACGGCTGAGTGGGGCTTTGGATTGAGCTACACGAAGAGTTCAGGCAGATTCAGTCAAAAGAAAGGGCACAAACCTGGGCTCTAACTTAGATCGAGTCAAAGGTTAGCGAAAAACTGGATTTGAGCCAAAGCCAAGCCCGATGGTCCGGATTTCCGTGTCGTTTGGTATCCGAGTCTAAGCAGAAGGACGATATAAGCTCGGGGGAGGGTACGACCCGGTGTCGGGCCACTGGAGCACACGATCCAAGACCCTGAGTTGCCACTGCAACGAGGCTATTCGGAATGCGGCAAGGATGGGGCGTATCTGGATAGCAAGACCAAGATGTCAAGCGTCCGAGATGGTTCCGCGTTCACCGTGAAGGCCGCGTACTTAGCGCGAGAGGCAGGAATGCGTGGGAGGGGGAGTCTAGGAGTTCAGCACAAAGAAGTAAGGGCCGAGCGCCAGTCGTGAGCGTGAAAGCAAACTTCGAAAGCAGTAGCACAGGCTTACATCAGCTCATCCAATTCGCTCAAAAAGGCAATCGGCCTTTTGCCGAAAGCCTGAAACGACCCACAGCAAGGAAGTACTTGGCAATGCTAAGGAAGTAAACCCAGCGTATATATAAAAGTCGCGCCGACGAATGAATACTTTTATTGTTTACAACTCCTCCCCCTTCCCCTCCTTCCTCCCTTCTCCCTGCTCCTCCTTTTCCCTTCTCCCGGAATAACATATGCCCCCGACTCGCACCCTCGCCGCACTCACTCAATCATCCTTCTTCGTCCCCCCACTCCCATTCGAGCTCATCCGCTTCCCCGGCGGCGGCGGCGGCACACTAAACCCCGCCCCGGGCCCCGGCGTCGGCGGGAAAATCCCATACTGCGGCGTCCCCGGCACACTCCCCATCCCTCCTCCTCCGCCCAGCGTACTTCCGATACTCGTCGGCCTCGGACTCCTCGGCCCCGGCCCGAGCCCGCTCGTCGAGCGCGCGCTCATGGGCGGCGGCGGCGACAGCGCGCTGTTGTGCCCATGTCCGTGCCCAGGCCCAGGCGACCCAGGCCCAAACGCACCGGCGGGGAACCCCAGCCCGACGCCGCTCGGTGTACCCGGCTGCGACCCCGCACCCATCCCGGGGGAATACGGCCCCGCGCCAAGCCCCGGACTAAACGGCCCCGGACTCCCCGCATACGGGCTGCTCGGGAACGTGCCCGACACCGGCGTCCCGCTATACGGGCTCCCTGCCCCTCCTCCTCCCCCTCCTCCCCCGTACGCGGCAGGCGATCCCGGCGCGCTCTCGAGCACCCACCCGTTCCCCTGCGGCACGAGCCGCGCGCTCTTCGGCCGCGCGCGCAGCGAGGCGCCGGAGAACTTGTTGCGCAGCGAGGTGCCGGAGGCGACGGCGGGGGTGATTTCGCTGTCGGAGGAGGCGGAGAGGGTGGAGACGGCGGCGGTGGTTACTTTGATGGCGTAGCCCATGCAGGTGAAGACGCCGCCGATGACGCCGACGCAGCTGTGTAAACGAGTAAGATTAGCAACGAAAACGAGAGGAGGGAAACGCGGGAGGAGGGAAGGGGAGGCTGGAGGGGAAGGGGAGAAGGGGGAGCGGGGAGCAAAAAAGACCGGCGAGAAGGGGGAGAATGGAACGAGGGAAAAGCGCAAGGCGGGGAGGAGAGGGCGCGGGGGAGAAGGCGGCGAGGGGAGCGGGGAGCGAAAAGAACGGCAGGAAGGGAGCAGGGAAGGAGGGAAGATGAGAGATGAGGGCGCATGGACGAGAGGAGGGACAACGGTCAAAGGACAAGGAAACGGGGAGAGGAGGATTGAGGAGAATGGGAACGCTGCGATCGAAGGGGAGAAGGGGGAGGGGAGAAGAGCAGGAGGAGCAGGACAGGAGGCAGAAGCAGAGGGAGAAGGGAAACAGGGTATGCAATGAGGAGGGAATACATAAACGCAAACGGCGCAAGGGGAGAAAGAGAAGCGCATAACGGGGCGTACCGAATAATCAACTGCAGAAAACTCGTCGTCCTCTGATGAATCGTCAGCCCCATCGGGTCGATGTCGAACTTGAAGAAGATCCCCGGCGTCCCGCTGTGGTGGTCCAGCACGCGCGTGTAGTGCGTGACGCTGTACTGGTTCGTGCGCAGGGGGGCGGAGCGCGGGGCGATGTAGGTCGTGGGGACGACGTGCAGGAAGTATTGGTAGGCGACGAAGGCTGGGGGGGGGGGGGGGGGGGGGGGGGGGGGGGGGGGGGGGGGTCAGCGTGTGGGTTTGAGTGAGTATGGAAGAAGCAGGAGGAGGAGGGGAGAGGAGGCAGGGAAGGGAGGGGGGAGCACGTGTCAGTGTGCGTGTGTGAGTGAGTATGAGAGAAGCAGGGAGAGGGGAGGGGAGGGAAGGGACGAGCGGCGACGCCAGATAGAGAGTAGGGGAGGGAAGGGGAAGGGAGGGAGGGTAGAGGGAGGTAGGGAAGGACTTACGATCATGCGTGATCTCGAGCGAGTTGTCGAGCGGCTGCGTGATATCGGGGAAGTACGGCCCAAACGAAAACTCGGTGATAACATGCGAGAGGTTCATCACTACATCCATGTCAGCTCATCGTTCCTCCATCCAATATCCACAAAGGAAGGAGGACTTACACTTATGATCGACATGCTCATGCGACGCATACCCATGCCCGAGCGTCGTGATGTGCAGGTTCGCGGTGACCTTCTTGACCTCGATCTGGCCCGAGACGCGGCAGCCCTTGGCGTCCGGCTCGTGCTTGTAGCGCGGCATGAACGGCGTGGCGTCCCACTGCAGGATGCTCGAGAAGAAGCCGCGCGACTTGCGCGACTGCGCGACGGCTTGCCGCACGGAGAGCGCTTCGGAGTGTTCCCTGCGCGTTGCGGGTTAGTGTTAGGGGAGGGGGAGAGGAGGAGGGGAAAACGCACTTGAGAGTGGTCGCTTGGCCGACGTCGAATTTGACACCGTCCCGGCGGATGCCTACCCCGCCTCTGCGGGCATTACTGAGGAACAGCCGGTCGCCCACCACATCCCTCAGGTCGACGCTAATAACTGCACCTCCCTCAGCTTCACGCATGCAAGGAATTGAGATGAAACGCACAAGAGCACGGCATGGCAACGACCATGTCGACGTTGATGGCCATGAAGCTCGACGGGTCGTTGCCGACGCTGAACTCGTGGTCCGGCCAGCCAAAGATGAACTCGCCAACGTCGTTGAGCATGAGCAGGAAGGTCACGAGCGCGACGAAGAGGGTGAGCAGCCCACGCGAGTCCGAGCGCTGCTTGTACGTCGAGGGCACCTTGGGGAAGGCGTCGAACTGCGCGAGCGGCGCGGGCACGGCCGCGTCCAGCTTCTCCAGGATGGTCGGCTCGTCGAAGGACATGGCGGATGCGTAGGGAGGTGGTGGAGGAGTGCAGGTATACGTGTCAGGCCGTCACGTGGATTCGGAGAAACCGAGGACCGTGACAGAGGGTATCGGAGGGGTGCGGTTCGCGGAGAGGACACGGTAGAGCCCCAGGCTTAGCGGGGCCAGCGAAACAAATGAAAAGAGGTCGGCGGAAGATGGTGCAAAATGCAAAAGCGAAAGTGATACACACGCAAACAACCGCTACCGTCCTAATATGGTAGGCGCCACCGTAAACTCCTCGCGAAACTCGATCGACGCTTTCCCGCACAGCGGGCTGATAAATATAACCTGCACATTGGACCATTGACTTCTTGTCTTCAGTCACCTCGGTTTGTCAGAATCATTGATGTCGACCGGTGAAATTGTGTTAAATTGTCAACCAAATTACACAGGTTCGACCGCAGACGGTCACAGGATATTATCCGGCCTCAAATTGCACAGTAGACCTGCAAAACCAGGCTAGAATACTGTAATTCATCGTGCAGTTGAAATACAGAGATAAAATGATAACGGGTGAAATTGGTGATTCACCGCGGCCTCCGATCAGCAGACTTTGGTGCCTCCTAGTATGAAGCGTCCTCGTTAGCTGTATGATCAATGGGAACAAGGACTGCGCACTGTGAGCCGTTGCGCCGGCGGGATCGTGCGCACGGATGGTACTCGGAGAGCTTCGACAGAGCGGGGAGAAGGCGACACTTTCCTCAAAGAGGCCAAGGACAGCTTCTGAAGGTATGACACATTATTGTGTGAGTGGACGCAACACGTTTTGTTTCGTTCACTTACAATGTTCAGTCCCGCCAAACTTGAATTTCGTCGCAACGCCAGGCTCTTCGACTTCTGTGACCGTCCAGAGCACTTTCGGTGGACTCTTGCGACGCTTACTATTTGAACCGGCCATTTTTCCATCTTGTGTCTCCAGAATCATGTCTGTGGCTTTACCGACAGCCTTGGTGGGGCTGGCAGCCAATCGGACTCCTGGTGCGCTGGGGTGCGGACTTCCACTGCGCGGTGCTGACGCTCCAGCACAGAAAACGAATTATAATCCGCGATGGACTGAGCGTTGAAAATTGGATCTAGTGAGTAAGCTATTGTGCGAGAAAACGTTTCAAACGCACGGAAGGGCGGTAAACACGCCTTGAAATGGAGCCTCCGTGCTTCCCATTTGCAGAAACAGGCCGGGTGGGTGCCGTTGACGTAGATCTCCGAGATGCCGCGTATGTACAACTTCTGTTCGATTCCGTGATCTAAATCAGTTGAGAAGCAGTTCGTTGGCCACATGTGCAAGACTCACACTGAAGGGACCGCTGCGGCAACTTGACAGGCTTGAACCCTTCCCGCGCTTTCCCTTTTGCGCTCCTGCGAAAAGTCAGCGAAAAAAACGGATGAATTTGAATTGTAGAGTCGCACCAGCATCTCGGCATAAAGATAAAGAGCAAGTGCGTTTCCATCCTCCCTGATTTTCGATTCCCCTGCCGTTCGTTTGTCGCGGCTGGACTGAACCAAGCGCTTCATCGACTCATCGCAGATATGGGCCGGCTCTGAGATGGCTTCGGGATAATAAGGGAGGTTGGCCGGTACTTATATTCGCCATAGCAAATGTCGCCGTGTAAGATTCCTGCTTGTTTGGGATGTGATTGGCACTGACACTTCATAGTAGACGAAGAGGGATGTTCTTTTCAATATAGTGCGAACAAAAGTGTGATAAGTCATTCCCGGAACAATGTTGTCGAGGAGAGAGCATGGAATTCCTTGTAATTGAGAGAACAACGACCAGAAAGCTGCTGCAGATACGGCCGACAGGTTCTCCGTTCCGGCTGGAAGAGAAAATGGTGGCGTTTCCAACTTTCCATGTGCTTGTACTTTTCTAAATTCTGCTGTGTATGATGTTCAGTCTTGCATCGTCATTTGGCAGCAAAGAAATTCACCTTTGCTGTGTGCGTACTGGCGGCAAGGAAGACTCCTCTTCAGAACAAAGAACTTGCTTGGTCGTGGTGGGAGGCAACGTAACGGTGCCACAGCGTGGCACTGTAGGTCCATGATTGCCACTGTGATGATGGGGATCATTACGTTTCTCTTTTGTCTTTTGTTCTCGAATGGGAGGACCGGTATCCACCTATTACCAAGGCCCCAAGGCCGCGCACTCCGAACGCTACAGAGACACTGATACGGGACGACATGGAGCGCTCTGACGACGCGGAAAGGGAGCCAGCTTCCCCAGTTTCCACCAAAACGGAGCCTCCATTGAGGGATATCCTCCCGGCGATGGGCGCCTTCGTCGTGTTTACCATCGATCCTGTCGCCTCCCTGGATCCGGATGTCCTCGGGGATCCTGAGGCGACCGCCGCTTGCAAACGATTAGTGAACAAAGAATATGTTGCTCTCGCCGAGGTGCGCCGGCGTCGAATCTTGCTATATATTATCTATGTTAGTTGACCAGTCAGTAGCGCAATGGTTTCTACCGACCTTGGGACCCCTACAATGAATGTTCGCTGAAGTTTGTCCTGCAAGGCGAACCCCGGGCCTCCGCCAAGGACTGCATGGAGCCATGCATGTCTCTGCCAATAGAGCCGACGACCAATGTGGCCCATCCATCGTCTCGCGTTCCACTAAAGCCGTCGAATCCACTTCCCTGGACTGACTGCTACCTGTCATGCTTCTTCGCCGCCACCGTGCGCAGCCCGACGCTTTTCACCGAAGCACCGGTACCCTGGGTGCTAGATTCCGAGGAATTGGGCAAGCACGATGATTTTTTGAGGGAGGATATGGCGCGCCATAAGCAGCTGGAGCGAGCGAGTCAGAACCAGGCCGGCCCAGCACACGTTTTGGTCCCACAGACCACGGCCGCGGCCGACACTGTACAGCCTGTACCCGCTATCCCTACCGTCGAGCGTCCCTCCTCGATCCGTTCTGTTGTGCGGTCTGAGGACTCCGCGAGTTTAAATGTGGACGAGGACGGGGACGAAGACGAAGACGAGTTAGATTGCGTCTCAGTATTTTCCAACCCGCCGGCGCCGCAAGGGATGATCACAGTCCATTTCAGCCACGACTTGTTGAGCGTCGAAGAACCCACTAATCCCGACGATTACTTTCGAGAAATTGATGCTATATCTCGGTGCGTAAATTCGCTCGCCTGGATCTGACTTGTCTAACTCGTTGATAGAATCGAAGAGGATGCTAGACGCCGGTTGGCGGAAGCGAAGGCTCGTGTTATAAAACACGCTCAGGAGCAGGACACCGCAGCTTATGATGAGCGAACGCGTAAATATATACCATATCCAACCGTTCTGACCAAGCTTATCTCTTTCCCTTTTCTAGTGGACCTTCTCGTTGACCGAGAGGCCGTCCATTCGTCTGGTTCGGAAGAGCCCCTCGCGAAACAGAAGCTGGCCGACGCTGCACCTCCCATCGTGGACGGCGGGCTCACTGAGCCCCCTATCCTGGACAACAGATCAGAGGTGCACGGCAAGGCCAGTGCGAACGATGTCCCGCATCCAAAGACCGAAACTCCCGCTGCAAGCGCCGCCGACCCTCCGAAAACTGAAACTCCTTCTACTATTCAAATTCCTGCCAGCGATCCGACCACCGAATCCAACTCGAAGGAATTCAGTACGTTGATACTTTATGTCGACATCTTTGCATGCGCTAACCTAACGTTCTAGCCACTTCGCCGTTGACGCACAACCGCGGTCGGATTTCTCGGGTCGCGTTGAGAGTGAAGGAAAGCGGCAAGTTCATTGCTCGTCATGTTGCCCGTTTGTTCTGCGGTACGCGCTCCTTGTCGTAAGTTAGATTGTATCATTCTTCTTGGAAACACTCGCCGTGAGTACTCAAGCGTTGAACAGCAGATAGAAACTTGATTTCTTTGTTTGATTTCGTTTCCCGAACGGTAACGGCTGAATACCTCGTTGCGTTTGTGATGTGGGCCCACGTTCACAGTTGGTTCATGGTTGATCCATGCACTTTCTTCGAGACTCAACTACCCGGGCCAATTTGGGGCCAAGTTTTATGAAGCATGGACGATTGTTCTGCGTCACAGCTGCTTCAAAATATCACGCATCTTTGGAAGGCTGGTTACTGACTGCACCTAGAACACGGTCGCGCAAATGTGGGGCCCATAGTATTGAACCACGCCGCCGGCGTTGCCGGTGTTGCTCATCAGATGGAAACGTGAAGGCAGCTCTTCGGCAAACGGCCCGGGAGGCTTTCTTTTGTTCTTCATCCTTTTTTTGTTCTCGATCTCGATGTGGCGCTTTGTCTCTACTTTCCATCTGCTAGACGCCGAAGGCCCCTCCCATGGAACTTCCGCAACCACCGGCAGGCCCAAACGACGGAGGCGCAGCACCAGACACGAACGACATGCCAATTCCTCACTACGAAACGCCTCACAGCCCAGTCCCACCAGCGACAGACGGACAACGCGTGGAAAGTGCTGCATCTTCGGTCTCCAGCGACGCTCGACAGATTCTACCAGGCCTGGGCGCCTTCGTGGTCTTCTCTATCGATCCAGTCGCATCTGATTGGATGCAGATGTCCTGGATGGTCCTCAGGCCATCGCCGCGTGCAACGAGTTGGTTAACAAGAAATATGTGGCGCTCGCTGATGTGTGTTAGATCCCGTTTCTTCCATAAAACGGATTGTTGATGAGATTACGACCGGGTACAGCGAAGCGGGTTTTACGACCCATGGGAGCCATACATGAGTGCGTAGCACAATTCATCCCGCAAGGGGAACCAAGATCCTCTCCGGAGTGTGGAACGGAGCCCTGCATGTCCGTGCCCATTGTTCCTATGACCATCCAGGACCATCCGTCCGGCCGCGCTCCGCTCACACCGTCAAACCCTCTTCCGTGGAAAGATTGTTACATATCCTGCTTCTTCGTCGTAACTGTCGTAAGCCGACACTCTTCACCGAGGAACCCATACAGTGCATGCTAGATAGTAGATACGAAGGAGCTCACAAGACGGCTCCGCTTAAATACTTAGGAAAGGATGTAAGGAATGCGGATCGCTGGGAGACGGCTGAACAAGTCCCAACGCGAAACACTTCACTGCCAGTGGTCCCTTCGGAATCTGGCCCGGTTCAGACGATCGACAAAAAGGTGAGCAAATCCGCCTTGCATTGTCTTGCGATCAAATAGGTTTTTAGAATCGAGGAGGAATCCTGAGCACGCAAAGCTGGCGCCATTAAGCTTGCTCAAGATCGGGATACTGCTGCGTATGATGACCGAACCTGTGAGGCCGTTTTCGTGTTGCCAAAGTTTCGAGCGCTCATTTCCTATGGTAGTCGATCTTCTCATTGAGAAAGAAGCTGAAGCTGCACCTCCGATCATGGAGGCCGAGTCTGTCCTGAAGCCCGAGAACATCGATATCGAGGGGAAGGTTGAGACGCAGATTGTTGACGTCCAGCCCAATGGGGACGAACTTAGAAGCACCTCAACCTGCGGAACAAAGTGCTCTTCCTGTCCGCAATCCAGCGGAGGCAGTTACAGAAATCTCTGGAATGAGTCGTAAGTGCTTCTGTTGAAGCCCCCTCATATGCGCTGACACAGTGACCCCTCTCCCAGCTCAATTGTCGCGTAAATTTTGCAGCAAACTGACTCGCGCTTGGTCAAAGTTCAAAAACGGCAGTAAAACCATTTCTCGTCATGTCGCTCGTTTGTTCTGCAGTTCACATTCTTTACCCTGACCTAAACCGTACTCTGCTAAGCCCCATACATGTTGCTTGGGACGCTGTTAAATAAGGACAACGCATCTTGTTCTCTTACGGCTGTTCGAGGCTGTATGCCTCCCATCTGTAGCCATGCGGAGAGTTCTGTAGCCTGTGCGCTGTACCCTGGTGTTCACCACCGTCCTCGTCGACCGCTTTCCGTTTCTCGTTTTCTTGCGCTTTCTCTGCTCAGCCCCTTTCGATGCTCTCCGAAAGTATGATAGTCGTTTCGTCAGGGATTCATGATTGATGGTCCGCAACCTGGACGAATGATGCCTTGTTCAAGTCGTAAGGGGCAGGAGGGAAAGGCAAGCTCGGATTTTGCACTTTGAAGTGGGAGCTGGCAGCGTCTATTGAGATATGGTGTTAATGGTAAAGAAAGCTGCTGCCATGATTGCGATCAGTAATTTCTGGGGCGGTATAAGTCTCAGTGTCAAATTCGTTTCGCCAACTCTGGGCCTGTTACAATGTTAGTATGTATCGCAGTCCATCGTTCAGGGCTGGACTCGCCGGTTGAGTTCTCATTTGTAATTTAATAATTACATACCGAGCTTGCCGAGCGTTAGCCTCGGAACTAGCAGAAAGGCAATATGAAGCGGTTGGAGGGGCGCCGCCTTTTTATGGCACCGCTAAGGTTAAATTGTTGGATGTTACGCCGACCTGGTTTTCGAGGTGCGTAGTGTCCAGGTGATATCGTTGAAGCCGCGAGAGAGCATGGAAGCATGGCGAAACCTCGCGCCCGCAAGGTCATCCGATTAAAACCGACCCAGATAAACTGCTCAACAGGAAAGAAGAAGCGACGTAGCTCCGACAGTTCGTATATACAGTCTGGTCAGCCGATCGGCAACCAGAAACATCCCATGATTGTTACGACGAAGCTGGTGCGTTTTGGGTCGTCAACGAGATGTGTGTGAGAGAAAGCAAGAGCGCAAGACATTCAGCCTGGATTGGGACTGCAGAGACGTCTATGACAGTTCTGTGAAAAATGGTGCTATCTCCTAAAACCGACACTGGGTGCCAACACTGGGCGACATACCGCCAGTCAATTTTGTGTACTTCTTGGCAGCCGATTTGAATCACATCCCCCCAGGATTCGGCCGTGACATAAAAGCGGAAAGGCACAGGAAATGGGGCAATTTATTAGCAAGACAGCAGGATTGAGGAGAGTGTCTATTGTCGGGTCCCGGGTTGACGAGAGGCAAAGTGGGACGGCGGCCGACCAGATGACCACCAAAGAACTTGCATCGAGACCGAATCGAAACCTAATCTTGCGGAACTTTCTGTTGGATTTTGAGCGTCAGATAAGAGCGGTCAATTTGAGAACTCTGGGTGAAATTGTGTCAGATGGCTTGAAGGAGCACCAGCAGCCCGGCGCTCCAAGATACATGTACGGCTGGAGCCTTTACAGCGCAGGAGGTATGCCGGACTCCGGGTCGACACCAGGAGTTCTTGTGTGGTTCAACTCGACATCTTTCGGGCGATTTTCTTCGGAGACCAGTCTTCGGTGTGGGGGCAAAGGAGAGCCGGACCCTACAAGACCCGGATATCCACAGGATTTTCGACTGCAACACGGCCTGATTACGAGGTACGAAAATATCCAATGGAAGTCAGCGGCCGCCGTTAGGCGCTCTTCGGTTTCGACAAACCTTCTAGCGGATCTGTCGGTAGGTGAAAAATGGTTGACCGCTGGATTCTCAAACGGGCGGGCGCTGTCCGTTTCTTCTTTTTTTCGACAGCAAAGCGTCGCAAGTGCGGTTGAATTATTTCTGCGTTTTCACGCGGCTGCTCAGTAGGTTGCCCCAAGTCGAGTATAACGTCACCTTACACGATATATCCGAATCTACGGATGGAGAAGCCCATTATTAGACGCCAGCGGGAAATAAAATGGACATTCCACTCCACATCCCCCGCTCATTGTCTGCAGTTCCGAGCCGAGCGCCGAACTCGAGGCTGCTTGGGATTCCATTCAAACCTACAATTACCAGATTGAGCAAAATTATCGCACACCGGGGCTTCTGTAGATTTCTTACCTGAAATGTAAATATCTTCGCGCGAAGACGCGCGCGAATTCGTAGAAGCACACCGAGGACAACATACCAAGCGGTCTAAATCCGTTCGCACGCTGTCTTTAACTGCATGACCGTGGCATTATTACCTGCTGATTTGACTCCGCGCTCTTGAGGGCGCCGAGGAAGGGCCGAGGAGCGACTTGCGCGACGGTCACCGTCAGAAAAACTTGGGAATTGAACGCCCCAGATGGATGAATGATGGGTCCAACGGAACCCCGTCGAGCATATATCTTTATCAGGCTGGCTTGCGGTCCCGAGGTCGTGGGGCGGGCCCCATCTTCTATTATCGTCCAGGCCATCCAAGACCGGGGACGACCGGTGAACCAGGATCCTAATTTCTTTACCCGGTGCCTTGCAGTGGCGAACTTGACCACAAGCGGATCCGAAGATGGACGATGATGCAGGGACCCTTGGGCCGGAGAAAAACAAGCAGTGAGTGGAAGTACAGAAATAAGGGAGTGGGGGAGGTAGAGGGAGGTTGGGAAATAGAGGTTTCGCCGCCGACGCGTTGTTTGTTCTCGACGAACTGCGGCAGGATATCAGCCAAGAAGTAACTATTTGGATATCGGCTATGGCGATTAACTCGTGCACCCCACATGGAAATACGAGGATATAAAGAGACTGACCGTCGCCGTGTGGAGTGCTCGTGTCGAGTTTTGGGGGCTTGACAGCTCGAAAGATGTCGGCGGTTCACAACATCCGCCCTGTGCTGCGCCCGGTTGACCATCTAATCAATGAATCTTTCTGGGTCTTCCGACGCTCCGTGGGGACGGCGTTCTGCGTATGGTTATGTTTTGATCGAGGAGAGTCTTCGGACCGATGATCCTGGGACAAAAATTGTCTTCCGTCAGGCACACGACTTCCGCGGCGCTGGAAAGCGAGAGGCAAGTAAGTAGAAAGAGAACGAGGTTACGACCTAACCTGGCTTGTACATCCTCAGGTGCGATGTGACCGAGGAGGGCTTAATCCCGAACAGGAAACATCCTAATAATCATCGAAGCGCTCGAGGATGTAACTCGTTCCCCGCCAGCAAATAAAGTTTGAAGAAGTTTGAGACTTGCTCCAACATGCCGGAATCCCAGGCAGCCATAACATTCCCGAAATGGAACATTCTCCGTGGGCGGATCCACATAAATATGTTTCCGGCTTGAAAGCGGACCCGGATGGAACCTAGTAGTAAGTACTGCCAGAGATTTGGACTGGATGAAGAGTATAAGCGTTCGAATCGGATAGACGTCAAGGAAACGCGGGCTCAGGCTGTCCAGTCGAAATTTGGTTTGCGAGTGAGACCTCTAACTCCGTATGTCAACAGGCGTACTGGCAGCGAAGAATACTGGAGATAATGAGGCGTGCTTTGGAAACAGCGGCGTCCGACTAAAAACTCCGCGCCCAAAGCATGAAAGGGGAATTGAGTGGAGCTTGGGTAGGACTCAAAGATGTGCTCACTGAGTTTGCGTGTGAGTTGACTGCGAGCTGTATAGCGCTACGATCTACAGCTTTTGGGATCCACAGTTCAACAAATAAATACAAAGCCATAAAGTAGTGGGCGCGTGCCGCGAGAGGAGTGTCGTTCAATTTAGCCTCGGAGTCGGGCCAGCTGTCGACCGGGAGAAGAGAACCGAAGATGTTCCCGACGTCTGGTACGAATCAAAATAGTAATGGTCCACGTTGCCGTCAGTCTGACATAGTAGGCCGAGATTTTCCGAGGCAACGAGGTTGGAATTCGAAGATCGTACTGTGCTGCTCTGACGCTGCAAACCGAATAGTTGCAGAATATTGAGATCTTGAGCGGAGTTACGACAGCACGAACGAACAAATCTGCATACTGGAATTCTCCCCAGAAAAAGACACCGAACGCACCCAGATCCAAGTGGAGCAGGTGGCCTTCGAGTGGGAAATTATAGGCGCCTTGAATAGCTTTGAAGTTTCGAAGCCATTCAGCCACATTCATCTTGATAGACTGCGACCTCTATCGCATCCTTACTGGTCTAAACTCGCTGTCCAAGATAGAACAGTTGAATTATCGTAGAATAGGTGCGGCTTTGAAGGCTTGAAGTCTGCTTGGCACCAAAAAGCTCCTGCAAGGTTGGTCCGCAAGAATCGGCGCACTCAGCCTCGGAGAGCCACTCATTTTTCGTCGATTTGGGCCTCAAAAAGGTGCCGCACTTTCGGACGGGGCAGCCTGTGCTGATTTTTTTTTTGCGCTGCGCAGTTGTCGGAGCGGGATCTTGAAACTACCCAACGTCAGACATGCGTGAAAGCTTCGTGGGGATTGTCGAAAATACCACTGCAGAATTCGAGCCCAGAAAGCCTGATTTTCTAGTCCAACCTTTGCAGGCTATTGCAGAGCTGGCCAATCCGAGACGAAATTATGAGTGTTTAGAGTTTCTCTAGCTGGGCTCAGAGCAGGGGGCAAGTTACGAGCCGTGACGAGCCTTTTGGGCTGTTTGAAGACCGACAGTGAGGCTGGAGAGGCAAAGGGAGTCAGACCGACATGGCGAAAGACAAGTTCCGAATGCGGTGCAGTGAGGTCACACATCACGATCGATATGATGGTGTGACCATAACGTGACCGCAAATTTTCCTTCGTCATCTCTTGCTTCCTCCCCACATCGTCCCACAGCTCGTCGTCTCACCTGGCACATCGTCAGCTGCGAGGCTTCAGAGCTACAGTGCTTCAAGATTACTGACCAGGAAAGAAACAAGGACCTTCGTCTCTTGACCCTTGAGTGCGTCTCTTACGTTTTTTCTCGATAATCTAATCTTACGTGAAATTTTGTGTGGCAAGGTGGTCATCCGTTAGAGGTCCGTATTCAAGTGTCCTCTGACTGCTCGGATACTTACGTGTAGCTGTAGGTGAACCTCCCTGACAGGACCTACGGTCATCGGATTTTTTTTCCACCTCGAAACCCCCTTCTCGGCCGTCTTTTCCCCTCTACCCAACCCCTCGCCCTTCAAGCCCTTTCCTCGCTGCACAGGGAGCGAGGAACCCGCATCGACTGACCTTCTTGACGATACCGCCTTCCTCCGCCCGGCGCCCCCAGACCGTGGCGGTATAGGCTCGGTATAATCTCGATCCGAAAGCCACTTTACATACTAAATACCAACCTTCTCTCATCTTCTCATCGTCCCGGTCAACTTCCCAAAAACTCCCAGCCAGAATGTCGCGCGTGCAAACTCTCTCTGCCAGCGCTCCGATTGATTTTACTGCTCCTCGGCCGTCCTCGCCGCTCAGCTTCAGTCGACATGGTGATGGTCTCTCGTGGAGCACCAGCGCTCTAGTGGACAATCTATCATCGTCGCCGACCCTTCGCTTGACAGCGAGCCAGCTCCCTGGAGCTACCACCATCATCGATGAAAATATTTTCCCGAACATGCCTCCGCTCCTCCACGGACATCCGGACGTGCATCTCCGGAACGGTGTAATGAATGCCTCTCGTATGGCGGCCGACCACGACCCTGACGCTGAACGCGCGTTCTTCGTGGGCGATCTAGGCCAGGTCTACAGGCAGCATCTACGCTGGCAAGCGTGTCTCCCCGAGGTTCAGCCTTTTTACGGTTAGGAAATATTAAACATATCGCGTGTCCTGCCTGACGTCTCGCATAGCCGTCAAATGCAATCCGGACCCATACGTCCTCCGGCTTCTCGCAGCGCTTGGCGCAGGCTTCGACTGCGCCTCGAACGGCGAGATTTCTCAGATTCTTGCCCTCGGAGTCGACCCGGCCCGCATCATCTTCGCGAATCCCTGCAAAGCCGTCTCCTTCGTGCGCAATGCTGGCAGGCTCGGCGTCGACACTATGACCTTCGACAACGCCGACGAGCTCCACAAGATCGCGCGCGCGCACCCGGGCGCCAAGCTCGTCGTCCGCATCCTGGCCGACGACTCGAAAAGCCTCTGCGCCTTCAACATCAAATTCGGGGCTCCACTCGCGTCTGTGCCTGGTCTGCTCGCGAAGGCCAAGGAGTTAGGCCTGGATGTCGTGGGAGTGAGCTTCCACGTCGGCAGTGGGTGTTACGACCCATCCGTGTACACGGATGCCGTCATGCGGGCGCGGACGGCATTTGATATGGCGACCGAGGCGGGCTATCACTTTACGCTCCTTGACGTCGGCGGGGGATTCGAGGACGCGCTCTTCGAACAAGCGGCGACATTCCTAACGGAGGCAATTGACACTTACTTCCCCGATCGACGCGGTCTCAAAATAATTGCCGAGCCGGGGAGATTCTATGTCTCCAAGGCGTTTAGTCTCGCGACTAATATCATCGCGCGCCGGGCGCCGTTGACGGACGACCCCACTCAAGGCGTGGCGCCCGACCGGCCATCTGTTATGTGTCAGTGACCCCCCGCAGCGTCGCGATCGCAGACTAATTTTTCGTCAGACTACATCAATGATGGAGTGTACGGTGCTTTTAACTGCATTCTCTTCGACCATCAAACCCCGCACCCATACGTGTTGTCGATGGGTGACTCTTTCCATGTCACTGGCACCGAGCCCGTCGTTGCCAGCAGCGTGTGGGGCCCGACATGCGACTCCATTGATTGCGTCTGTCCCTCGACGCCGCTACCTGCCGCCTTGCGCGTCGGCGATTGGCTGGGCTTTGACAATATGGGAGCGTACACCGTGTGTGCCGCCAGTCAGTTCAACGGGTTCGAGGTCAGCAAGGTTATATATACGACGGGAGGATTTGGGGCGCTGGAAGTGCGGCGCGCGCTCGCCAAGTTTGCGGCAGACGGACACGGTCTCTGACGCACGCCTGCCTCGGTACGACATACTTACGCTGGGGCGATTGGACGAATTTACTTTACTTGGCATAGATGGACTTAGAACGAGGTCGGAACCCTGATGTCTCCTAGAAATACACGTAGAAATGGAATCGACCGTCCTCGAGAAGCCCGGAGCCGCATGTGCTGATGAAGTCTCTTTGCTTTTTTCCCATCCGTCGACGATGTGTACGGCGTACGCCTCGGGACCGAAGCGAGCGAGGGATAAGCCCGGGCCGGGATCCGCTATCACCCGCTCGATTAAGTGTTCCGGTGCGAGGACTCGCACTTCGGACGAAAGGACTTAACCACGACACGATCGAGGATCACCAGGAACGCCCCACAAGAGAAATCCACCGATCGAGGAATGTCAAGGGAACAAATTAACCGTGGACGCCGCGTGTGGGTCCGGGTTTTCTCGTTCAAGTGAGGGGTATGCTCCCGGTCCCTGCAGTGGTTCTGAACTACTAGGTCACCTATCGGGGGTATGAACGAGGCGTGGGGATTCTCAGATGGAGCAAGGTATGTTGTCATTGGCGCGACGAAACAACTTCGGCTATGGAACTGAAATGCTGGCTAGTACGGCGGCCGGTGCTATTAGTGGTTGTACCAATAATAATTGTTTCTTTGCTTAAATCAGGCAGATCACAGGAAATTACCCCGGAGTGAATCAGATGCGATCTACAGGGTCTCTGAGTTCCATATTGGGAAATCTAGACCGTCACTAAACGGCTTTCTATTTCACAGTTAATAGCGCGACGTCTGTGCATGCATCTCGGTTAGCTCCTCGTCTCGTCCGCCCACTTATTTTCCTTGCTGCGCTTCGTCTCTACTTGCGTCAACAGTCTACCTCTGTTCTCTGGCTTTGCGAAGGAATCTCAGCGCACTCGTCTCACCACTGCTGCACCCTATTAGTTTGCTCGTGATTTACGATGGCGGCGACTGCGGTGAGTATTGCGCAAATACCTTCTCTGGCGGGGCATTTAATGCTCGCAAAGGAAACCATCCAGACCATCCAACCGCCCGCTGGCCAGAGCCCGCGGTTTCGCCCGTTCGCCAGCTCTGTCCACCATGTCACCAAGGGTAGATATATTACGAGCAACGACCCCCGCGGCTACATGTACGCCCCCGTCCTTTATTCCTCCAAGTCCCGCTGCTAACCGCAGCGCTCAGTCCGGTCTATGAATATCCGCTCAATAGCCAGTGGATAATGATGGACATTGACGACGGCTATATTCTGTGGACGGGGATTTGGAAAGGTTCGTCGACGAGCTCCTTCTGATTCTCACCGCCTAATATTTTCCTCAGCTCTCGGAAACTCCAAAGGTAGACAAGCTGGCTGCTTTCTTGTCGTGTGTAATAAACCATATCTCCCAGCGGACATTGTTAAAATGGTCGACTCTCAGCCGGAGCTCGCCCAAGTCATCAGGCGCGTGCGTGGCGGGTATCTCAAAATTCAAGGGACTTGGATGCCCTACGAGGTCATTACTCTCCTTTTTCCTGCCGTATTATCTTGCTCATTTTGTGGATACAGATCGCTCTCAAACTGGCTCGGCGGTTGGTTCCTGTAGACTTTCTCTCCCGATGGTATTAACGATTTTTTGGTTCAGCGTTGCCTGGAATATCCGCGAAGATCTAATTCCTCTCTTCGGGTATGTACAGCGCCCTTATCGTCCGCTAGGAATGGTATCTGACGCCATAATCTTCTAGACCCACATTCCCAGATACGTGTCTGTCACCCGACCAGCCTGGCTACGGCCAAGTCGTGGCGTCCACCGGCCGGCGGCGAGCGAGACGGAACCCCCAGCCCCCTCTTGTGCCAATTATCCCTGCCCACACCTCAAATACTTGGTCGTTGAATGGCCCCCAATTATCTCTGTCGCAGCCTTCACCCTTTGCCCCTGCACCGCCGCTGAGCGGTTACCCGTCGCAACACCCCACAGTGTCTATATTTTCCGCGGATCCTCAGGCGCAGAGCCAATATTCGCCCTCCTCGCAGCACTCGTCCATGGGCTTTGGGCAGCCCCGACACCGATACACCCCGTACCCTGCATCGACATCAGCCTCGGTCATGCCACCCCCTCGTAGACCTTCAGCCTCCTCTCGCGGCTCTCTGTCTTTAGACATCCCCGCCCTGTCGATCCACGACGGCCCTCGCACTACACCCTCACCCTCACTCGTCAGGCCAGCAGAGTCCATCAGGCTCCCTGCAATTCACCCTCCGGCCTCAGCGAAGGGCGACGGCCGCGCAATATACGCCCTGCCCCCCATCTCCGCGCTCGAGGATCTCCGCGGCATCGACAAGCAGGACTCGGCCGCCGTCCTGCGGCGCCTGCAGTCCGACGACGACGATGCGTACTCAGAGCCTGGGCACACCGATTATTACCGCCCCGGACCCAGTCGTCGCTCCCTTTCTGCCCCCGCTACAAAGTAGGCCCCTTCCCCCGCCGCTCGCAATTTACTTCGATTTAATCGCCGCCTGCTTGTAGGAACCCGAACCCAACGCCAGGGCTCCCGATGCAGCGGCGGTCGCTCGGACAGATAACTCTCCCCACCGAGCGGGCCCGCCCTGAATCCCAGCAGCTACGCGTCTCTGTGGGCACAGACATCACTTCCAGCTCCGGCGACTCCAGCAATCCGTCGCCCGTCTCCCCCGCGACGCCGCGCTCCGCCGTCAGCGGCAAAAACCCACTCGCGCTCGTCCCCCTCTCGGTGCTGAAGGAGCAGAGCCGCCAGATGGCCGTGCCTTACTCGTTCCCCGTCGCGTTCCACAACGACTGGCTCACGGACCGAGATAGCGTCGACGCGCCGCGCGCTGGCATCTCCGCGTGTCGCTACTCATGCATCGACGATGCGTCCGACGGCATGCCGGTGCCCGTCACCTCGTGGTGACCACCGCTTTCATCCTGATTGTTTTTTTTCCTCCGCTAATCCATATGTATCGCAATCGCACTCAAGTGCACCTGTACATACACCGCATTTTTACTCTGCGTTCTGGACATTATGACAGTTTACCGATACCCCACCGTCCCCCATGCATACCCCTGCATCCTAATCGCTGCACATGTATCTAATTCTCTACATAGTGCGAGTCTGGCCACCGATATAATAATATTTACGACTTGCTTACGACCTTCATGAACCTTGTTCCTGTCGCATTTGAATTGCAATTAGGAAGCTTTAGTTCGGCCAATCGTCATTCAGTGGCCGGTTGATCCTCGGTAGACTCTTCAGAAATTTCTCGCGAGGTCGTCATAACAGGTGCTGGAGATCGGTGGGTGACGGAATGCAGCTCGCTCGCGGGGCCCGTCTTTGGCGTCGTGGATGTAGACGACTCGACTCTATCGTGCATTTGTATTTCGTGTTTCTCGTGATTCCCCAGCCTGAAGATCCACCGGAAGTGGACCGGAAGACTTCCAGCGGCTGATTATGAAAATAACGTCTGCAGCGCGCAGCCATTTGTTATTGTACAATCGGGTCCAGGCCATCAAGCCTGAGTACTGAGTCCTAAACGATGCCAGTAAAGCCCCTCTCTCTATTATAATTACGAACCCAGATATTGGATATAAGATTCCGCTAATACAAATCTGGCGTTGGAGCACGGAGGCAGATAGGCCTTGCCCGATCGCAGTTCGTGTCCCTGTCACAAGCTGCAGACAGCGTCAGAATGGTTTTCCCGCGTCCGAATAGGGAGGCAGCTTACCCGATGGCCTTCATTAACAAAAACCCGACGGTGGCGACGACCTAGGAGCGGGGCATCCCGGGATCAGCGCGCGCTCCACGGAACACGAGTGGGCGTGGGTGGGCTCACCAGGGTAGCGATGATACTTGCGGGCACGCCGTTCTTGAGGAAGTCCACATTGGACAGGTAGAGCACGCCCAGCTCGTCCTCTTGCGTCGCCCTTATGTGCAGCGCCGTCAGTCAAATTAATCTTCTGAGAGAAAGTCGCCGTAGCGTCTACATACGCAGTCTGATTAGGAAATCCCGAGACGGGCATGCCCATGCCCGCCGAGCAGATGAGGCCCGTCACGAAGATGAGCAGGTTGGCGTGGTTCCCGGGCAGATTCGACCCCACCTCCTTCGCGATCGGCACAAGCAGCACGCTCGCGATGGTGTGGCTGATAAACGTCGAGATGACCTATGAGGACAGTCGATTAGTTATGGGCACGGAGAGGGGAAGGAGTCACGTACGAGCACGACGGGCGAGAGGATAAGCACGACATTGTACGGCTTGACGCCCTCGAGCAGATCCCGAATGACGCCGTCCAGTACCTCGAGCAGCCCGCTCTGTGTCACGCCCTTGCCCAGCGCAATCCCGCCCATCGCCAGGAACACGATCGTCCACGCAAATTGCTCGAAGTCGTCCTGCGCCATGGCCGTCAGCTGACTCCCAACGAAAGATGTACGAGCCCACCTTCTTCAGCACCCCCGTCGCAAAGAACACCACAACCGGGATAATCGCAATCACGCCCATATCGCCCAGCAGCCCCTCGACGCCCGGCTCCCGCGCGACGCACCACAGCCCGATGGTGACGATGCATACGAAGGCAACCCACCACTGCTTCGGCCCGAAGCGCTCGCGCGTCGCCTTGATGAGCTTGATCTCGATGTCGGGCCCGCCGTCGGTTGCGCGGGCGGGGTGGTACGAGACGAGGAGGAGGCCCCAGATGAGGAGGATGGAGATGAAGGAGACGGGGAGCGCCACGGCGAACCATTGGAGCCAGGAGAGCGGGGGGTCCATAGCTTGGAGAGCGATGAGGTTTTGCGGGGAGGAGATAGGTGAGCTTTGACCGCCGATGTTAGCTGCGAGGGCGATGGCGAGCTACGGGGCGATAGGTATAGGGAAGGAGATGGCAGCGGGGTGAGAGGGGGAGGGAGAAATACGAGCAAGTGAATGGAGAGGAAGGGAAACGAAAGGGGGATACAAGTAGAGAAGGACAGAGGACAGATTCAGGGGACAGACGAAGAAAGTGGAGAAAGTGGACCGGGCGAAGCGTTAGGCGGTACAGCAAGGTAGAAGGAGAGGGGAAAAGGCGAAGGAGCGAGCGAGGAAGGAGGGGGGAAAGAGCCCGGGCAATGGGGAGCGGCGAAGGAAGAGAAGGATAAGCCGGCAGATGAGCGAGGAGGTACGTACGGAGGAGGGACGGAGGGAGGGGCGAAGCGAGTGGAGGGAGGATGGGAGTCAGAGAACGAAGGGGTACACCGCAAGAGAAGGAGGATGGAGGGGGCGGAGGGCAGGTTATTGAGAAGAAGCCGATGGAGCAACGGAGGCAAGGCGTCGGGTTGGGCGGAAGAGGCGAGAGTCAAACGGTGGGAGGTGAATCGGGGCGGAAAAGCGAGTACAGGTGAGGATCGAGGGAGGCACAGGGGAGGAAAAGAACGAATCCCATCAGCGCAAATTATGCGTGCGCAAGAAAAACGACGCACAATCAGACACGGTGCAAACGGTGACTTGGGCGGCAAGGTTCGCAGGATGGGCTACATCCGATGTCAGCATACAATCAAGGTACGTAGGGGGAGCGAGGAGGGACACACCCGTATGAGCGTGAAGCACAGCGTCGGCGCGGCGACGTTGCTAAACGAATGCGCGCACTAGTCAGCACATCACCTCCGGACAGCAAGAAGCAAGAAGGAGGAAGACACGCACCTAATCCACATACTCGCAAAACACGACACACCCATGAACGCGAGCAGCACCGTGCTGGGGCGCGTCCCCGCGAGCGCGAGCACGCGCGTGATGAGCACGCGGTCGATCGCGGTCTTGCTCAGCGCGGAGGAGATGGTGAAGCCGCCGATGAGGAGCATGATCGTCGGGGAGAACATGACGGAGAAGATGTACCTGGGAGGCGTGTTAGCGAGCGTAAGCGGAGTGGGCGGAAGGGGGAGGAAAGGAGGGAAAGAAAGATGGAGAAGAGGAAGAGGAAGGGCAAGAGATCGGACTGGGTGGTACAAAGGGGAGGAAGGGCGGCAGAGGAAGAGGAAGAGGGTAACGAATAGAGTGCTAGTCGGAGAGGATGGGAAGGAGGGAGGACGCGGGGAAAGAGGGAGGAGAGTTGGGCAGGAGGAGGGGAAGAAGTGGGAAGAAGTGGGAGCAGCGAGGCGGGAAGCGGTGAGGTAAATTAAGGGAACGACAAAGTAAAGACGGTGAGACGAACAAAAGAAGGATGGGGAGGGATAGGGAGAAAGGCAACGGTAACAGGTGAGGATACCCACTTAGTAGCTTGCGGCGCCGTCATCGGCGCGCCATCGTCGTCCCGGACGACGGAGAAGCACACAAGCAGCAGCGGTACCATGAGCGACGTCACGAATAGCGGGATCGCCTAGCATCCACCGATCAGCGACGGTGGAGAATACGGGACGGAAACACACCTCAGTCGCCCACAGCAGCGTACAAAACATCAGCACCGCATAACACCGATTCGCCTCCGCCCCCTCCACCGTCTGCGTATTCAGCAGCGCCACAAACGCGCCGATCGACGCCAGCAACGCGAGCTTCTTCCGCGTCACCCTCACCCGCACCCCGCCCACCTCCAACTTCCACCCACCCTTCTTCTTCCCCCCTTTCCTCTGCCCGTCCACCCCTACCTCCGAGTCGTCGTCGTCGTCCGCCTGCGGGACGAGCGACGCCCCGCCCGGCGCGCCGGCGGCCTCGCCGTGCCGCGCGCGCCCGATCATCTGCCGCCAGACGGTGTCGCGCTCCCACGCGATGTTCTCGCGCTGGTGCAGCCGCAGCTGCTGCTTTGCCAGCGCACGGTCGCCCCGCGCGACGCATTTGGCGTAGAGGTCCACGAGGCGGTTGGTGAGCGCGGTGAGGGTGCTGCGCGCGGCGGGCGTGAACGGCGGCGCGGGCTCGACGGCCATGTGCAGGTAGCTGTCTTTCAGCTAATTCTTGTTAGGGGAGTAACATCGATAAAAGAAAGACATACCTCGCGATCCGTGACCTTGTCGTACCTGTGTGGAGTTAGCGCGGCGATAAGGAGAAAAGAAAAGAGAGACGTACTTCTTCAAGATCTTGCGGAAGCCCGAGTAGTTGACCTCGACGTACGAGCGGAGGGACGTGACGGCGATGTACAAGGTCGTGATGCGGCGCTTGAAGAGCAGCCGGGTGTCGTACGCGTAGTCGGACTTTGACGTCCAGACGTCGCGGGAGTCGGGCACGGAGGACGTGATGCTGCTGCGCATAAAGTCGGGCGTGAGCTTGTTCGCGAGGCGGCCGATGGGGCCTTTGGCGCCGATGGTCGGGCTGGGGGGCGCGTATGCAGAGAGGTCGGGGCGGCCGCCGTCGGAGGAGCCAGAGGACGTGCTGCGGCGCTGTTGGCGCGCGGGGGAGACCTCGGGGAGCGTTTGTGAGGCTGGGACCGTTAGATTTTGTCGTGCAGCGAATAAAACAAAAGACATACCTCCCAAGCGCACAGCCGAGCTAGACACCCTCCTTCTCCGCTGCGGGCTCCTCGACAGACTGTCATCGTCGTCTTCATCGTCCTCCTCATCATCGTACGGCCCGTCGTCCAAGTAGTGGTTCCCCGCCATCCCCGCCTCCTCCTGCTGCCTCACCAGCTCCTCCAGCTCCGCGACCTCGCCCATGAGCTCCCTCTCCTGCGCCTCGTAGAACGTGCAGATCTTCTTCAGCTCGCGGTCGAGCAACGGCTGAAACAGTGCGTCCGTGGCGTTCCCAGCACCCGCATCAAGCAGGGGCGTCTCGAGGTCGCGGTACGCCCCCGCGTGGTCGTGCTGCGTGCGCTCCAGCTGGTAGATGTACTTTTTCAGGGCGTCGTACGCGATGTAGTCGTCCCACCACTCGGCCACCGCGTTGAATTTGAGGGAAGAGCTGCATTGCAGAAAGTCAATCCACGTAATTTTTAAAGGAGAAGCAGCGGCAAGCGGACCTGAACTTCATGGCGGGCGGAAAGGGAGGGCTGCAGCGCCAGTGGGGCCGAATAAAATAGCAGCTGGGTCAGTGAACGTGCGCAGGTACACGAGTTAGTTAGTCCTGCTGCCGTCGGGAAGAGGTAAGGATTCGGTTTTGGGCGTCTATCACCACGTGAGCGGATATCGGCCCGGTCATCCAGGGTGTGGCTTCTGGTCAACTTCTGGTGCATCGAGATTTATTTTCTCGTGGAGAACGAGGAAAAGCGCAGGGTACTGAAGGATTGGTGAAGGATTTGGGGAGAACGTGCGTGAGTAAACTCAAGCTTCGCGGTGATTCGACGAAGTAATTCAGCCATCGAACCACTGAGTTCGACGTAAGGGACTGCGTCGTCAAACGGGCATTTCACCCACCTTTTAAGAGCCTGCATCGGAAAAGGCGGAATACGGCTGTTCAATGGGCCCAGTGTTGACTTGAGAAATTGAATATTCGTCTCTGGCAGACTGGCACCGGACACGCGTCGCCAATGGGTCGACATGGAGGGCGAGAAGAGGAGAAAAGGAGACTCCAATAAGGGCTTATCGGGAACCTATACCCTTGATGAGCGACTTTAGCTCGGAAAGCCGACCGGAAAGTTACTGCTGACAGCTCTTTGCAATAACTTATTGTCTCGAGGTTCAGGCTTAAATATTCCGGGCTTCAGTTTCCGCACAGTGTGAATTTGAAGCAACTTGGATCTGAAGCACCCCAGGTTTGAAGGGATTTGGCACAGAAATGGCCTTGAAAGAGGCGGGACGGGTGAGTCGAGACTCGAGGATAAGACTCTTTCGGCGAGACTAAGACAAGTTCTATGGGGTTACTAGAAAGCTAAGTAGCACGAAACCGCGCGAAACAGTGCACTGACTGCAAGCGAAATGGCGAAAGAAATGAGGCCTAGGTTCGGGGACTTGTACTAGAGTAGTATCTTGATACGGTGCTCGGAGAACGATGTTGAGAACGGGGCTCACAGTGGGGCAGACAAGAAGTTTGCTCCTGTTTGCCATAACAATGTTGACTTCCCACGCTCCGGCGTTCTTGTTGATCCAGCGTCGACCTTCTTGCTGATCCAGCTTGAAACCCAGGTTTTCGCCCTCGTTTGGACTCGCGGCCCATCGGGAACTCTGTCTGAACTCCCCCTCCATAGCTCGATCCACCGTTTAAGAAAAAACTCACTTGGACGCAGGTTAGCCGGCGCACCAGTTATTTTTTCAAGCTGTTTTAGTCCCCAGCGCGCTAATACGATCGGATCTTTGCGGCGCACCATGCTCGCCGAAATGGAAGCAGATCGCTTGCGCGTCGCAGGACTTCAGACGCAGATCGCGCAACTCGAAAGCGCTCTCTCTGAGCTGCGTCTCAAGAAATCACAAGCGCAGGAACGACTTGACTCCTACATATACCCGGTCATGACGTTGCCCAACGAGCTTGTATCCGAGATTCTTTTGCGCGTTATGCCAACCTACCCCGAGCTCCCACAACTTTTTGGCCGATTCTCGCCCACGCCTCTCACACAAATCTGTCAAAGATGGCGAGAAATCGCTCTGTGCACTCCCGCGCTCTGGAGCGCTATGTCGTCTTTTGATCATCATGACAATCGGGAGGCCGACGTGTTCAAACTGTGGCTCAAGCGGTCCCTCCATCATCCGCTGTCTATTGCACTTGGGACGGTTGAAGATTGGGAGAGCCCTGAACAACACTGGCTTGAACTGGTGGATATAATAGTGCCTCACCGCGCACGCTGGGAATACCTGCAAGTCGACATTCTTCCGGGCGAAGAGGAACCTCTTGGTGGCCCCATGCCACTTCTACGACGCTTGGATTTGCGGGTCCAAAATCTTTTGCCATTGTTGGCCGGGAGTCCCGACTTTACTCGGCATGCCATGCCCCGGCTGCGCACACTCGTTCTGAGCGACATTGGCGCATTGCGTACCAACTTCCCATGGGCCCAGTTGACGTCACTAAAATTGCCCGAGGCACATCCCTGCAGATATGTTTCAATCTTGGTACAAACACGGAATCTCGTCCATTGCGAGCTACGCATCTATGGCGCCCTCCTTGACCATGGCAATGTCGGACCCGAGGAGGATATCCAGCTTCCGCGGCTGGAATTCTTGACCTTAATCCACGTTGGCGGCGAGCTGGTGAAAGACTTTCTCCCAACCCTCATCGTCCCCGCACTTCGCAATCTCGAAATCCCAGAGTCCTACCTTGCACCTGATCCCATCGCCTCGCTCACGGCGTTCGTTGCAAAATCAGGCTGCAGGCTTGAGGAGCTGCACCTCACTGGGACAATCTCAGTGCCAGAGAGCTCATACCGCCAAGCGTTTCCCTCGCTCCGGAACATCTCTTTCGAGAACGTGATGGACGACGACGACGAAGATTGCGAGTCCCGTGGCTCCTCAGCTGAATTGACTTCAGACGACGACTCAGACGACTAGTCGCAACATTTCTATGTGGTGCGTATTGTCCTCTTTTCTTCGAACTTCGACTTTACACTCATCTCCGTAAGCAGCCAGTATGATAAAACATATCTTTCCCCGTCGTAGCTTGTCCTTCCCCCTTCTTCGAATGGCGCGCCTTCGCTCCTTACCCTGAGCGATCCGGCGGTAGTCGATTATAACGGCCGAGGATTTCCGTATTGAAAAGATTGAATATTTGAGTAACCTGCTGTTGAAGGAGGCGGAGGACAGGGTCGATGCGGAAGGGGGAGGAGCACAGAATAGACGGGATTCCACAAGCCATAACAGTTGATGTCATAGGGATTTTTTTTTCTCGTATTTTTTCGCCGTGATTTTCATGAAGCCGGGCTGTTGCCGGGCTGATTGGCAATCCTGTCTCCGGACCGGCGAGCCGGTCCATTGTCTGATTACCGCCCACATCAACATGGACGAGCTGACGTAACCCTGTGCCTTCTTCACCATCCACGATTCACGGTCCATTGCCTCGAAGTCGCTCCTCAGTCTCTTGAGCTGATTTTCCCCTCGTATCCTCGCTGCGAGATCAGCGCTAGTAATCTCCCGCTCCAAAAAGGACTGACCCTGGACCAACACTGGACAGACTCGCCATCCGCCCTTTGGAGTTTGGCTTCAAGTTCACTTGAGCTTCCTCGCTCACCTTCAAGTTGATCAAACCAAAGCAAGGCTTCATTCTGTCCCGATCTAGCTGAGCGTTTTAGCTCCCAAGGCGCTAACACCATCGGATCTTCACAGCGTACAACCCACCATGCTCGCCGAACTCGAGGCAGATCGCGCTCGTGTCCCTGAGCTTCAGATGCGCATTCTGAACCTCGAGCGCACGCTCGCCGAATTGCGACTCGAGCAATCGAAGGCACAGGAGCGACTGGATTCCTACAGATACCCGATCCTGACGGTGCCCACCGAAATCGTGTCCGAGATCTTCATGCACCTCCTCCCATCCTATCCCGAGTTCCCACCTTTTACCGGCCCATCTTCGCCCACTATTCTCACCTAAATTTGCCGGCAGTGGCGCGCAATCGCTCTAGACCTCTCCTCGCTTTGGAGCTTCATATCATTGAATGGCTCCAAAACCGAGCGGGGACGTCGTATGGTCAGACTCTGGCTGGAGCGGTCCCGCGGCTGCCCGCTAAGCATCGGGCTTGGTCCAGATGTAGGTTGGGTATACCATGTACTCGTGAACGCGGCAGTCTCTCTCCTCGCACGGTGGGGGTCCTTGAAAGCCGAGCTTGAAAAGGGGCAACTTTCCTTTTTCCACAGCCTCCCGATGCCTCTTTTGCGGCATTTGGAGTTATTGGTAAAAGATGATGGGGCGAATCTCCCTAAGGCCATTGCTGTTGGACAGGCCCCTCTGCTGCGCAGCGTCGTTCTTAACTATATGGCTACTTCGCAGATCATATTATCATGGAACCAGTTGACGTCTCTGCTGTTCAAAGTATATCCTTCTGATTTTGGTCCAGGCATTCAACTTAGCTCATTGCACGCTCAGTCTCTTTCGTAACAAGGCTGAACCCTGCCCCGACATCACACTTTCTTCCCTGGAATCATTGGTCTTCCGGAGGCATGATGATTTATTAACAGTGATCGATTTTCTGCCATCTTTCATTGTCCCAGCATTACGCAGCCTCGAGATCCCGGAGCGCTGCTTGCAGCCCAAGCCTATCGATCACCTCACAGCATTCATATCGAGATCCGAATGCAAACTGGAGCAACTCCACGTCACTGGCATGTTATCAGTGCCAGAGACATCCTACAGCCAAGCATTTCATTCCATGAAAAACTCTCTTTTCGGTGAGGAGATTTTCGGTCAGGGTGACGACGGACAAAAATCCGACACCTTTGGAGAAGAATCCGACACCTCCGCTGCTTCAGACGATTAGTCGCAACAATTCGAGGTATGTACGTTTTCCGCTCCTTCTTCCTTCATCGAGTCCACACTCATCTCACCACAATGTACAGCTTTGTACTCTCACGCAGGTATGGATGGTCTCCGCAATGTCGTCAACGTTCCCAGAACTCGGAACTGAGATGGAAAACTGCTGGATATCTACGACTTGTGTGAGTTGGGTGAGTTGTCCAAGTGCCGGACAACAAGGGACTGTACATATCGAGAGTATAGTACACTGCCTGGACATACGAAGTGCTTGGTTTCCGGAATGCACCCCAATTTCTTTTTGGCAGTACATATTTCACCACGCATTCCCGATTGCCTGTCCTCCCTGCTACAGAAGAGAAGCCGACGCGACGGTGCGTAAGCTTTGTTTTCCCGTGCGGAAACACGCCAAAACGTCGTCCAAGTACTCAGCAAATATAAGAAGAACCAGCATATGGAAAACAGCCGTTGTGTTGTCGGGTGCTTGGTGCCGTCGCGTCGCGTCCTCGCATCACGTGAACTCGCTTCTTTGTGTAATTTGTCGTCAATGTTGCGCCAATGCTTGGCCAATGCCTTGACGCGCAAACTGACCCATGAGCACCCAACCTGTGGTTCCTCAACGCCTTCGTATGTGGACGCCACGAGTCTTGCCCAGGATCCGAGCCGGTCTCATCACCCTGGGAAACCGGGGGCGCCTTTAACCGTGAGTGCTTCGATGGATCTGGCGGCTGGCCTTGCACCATGTCGTTTACCACCCTACTCAATCAAGTCAGGGAGCTGCTCACTGTCGATGTGGACTCGATGGATCCCGACGTTGCGGCGCGCCATGGCGCAGCTCAAAAGTTCTGCGACATGACCTCGAATCAAGCCATCGTTCATGGCCAAGCGGCACTTCCCGCGCGCAACAACTTGCTCAAAACAGCGGTGGAATACGTCTCGAAGCGCGCCCGGGAGCGAGGCGCGGAATTTGAGCAGGACGTTGTGGATGTCCTGGCGAGTTAATTGGGTTACCATCGACGATACTCGCTCATTCAGTGAGATCGATAGACTGTTCTCCTTGCTAAAGAGGTGTATCCACATCTCACAGGAAATGTACACGCCCAGACTTCCCCTTCCGCCGCCTACGACACGCAAAAGACAATTAAACATGCACGAAAGCTCGTGGGTCTGTTCGCGGATCATGGCATCCCCCAGTATGTGCTTTACCCTCTCAATTTAATACAGTCGCCTGTTGTAACGAACAAACGCGTTTAGAAACCGCGTCTGTATCAAAATTCCTGCAACACCCGAGTCCCTCCTCGCATGCCGCGAGCTTCAGGCAGGGGGCATCCAAACACTGGCGACGTGCTTATTCTCGCTTCCGCAAGCTGTAGCCGCAAGCCAAGCCGGTTGCACCTACGTCGCCCCATATTTCAATGGTCAGAATAACCCGAAGTTTAGGCTTTCCCCCCATTGACCTATTTACAGAATTGCGTGTGCATTTCCAGCCCGGGTTATGGGTGGAGTACGCCGCCCCGAAGACGGAACACCCTATGAGTTCGGTTATCTTGAGTATCGTGCATGCATTCCGGAAAGTTGGTTCCAAGACGCTGATTATGCCTGCCAGGTACGCTATAATCCTACTAATCTTGCCTTTCTTATGCCCGAAATACCATAGCATTGTAACGGCCAAAGAGGTACTTCGGCTATGATTCATTCTGTCTCGGGTTGATACTTTGTTGATACTCCCCGATCTCAGGTCGTCGCTCTTGTGTCTCTGGCTCCCGACCATCTCACTCTTTCTGGGAGCGTTCTGGATGCACTTGCGGCCTTGCCTGCGGTTCCTCCGGAGTCATTCGCACCGCCTTCTGCTTCAGCTATCGCGGCCTTCAAGAGTATGTTGCGTTATTGATTATTCACCTCTGACTTCATATTGACGGACGTTACTCAGGTGACTACCTTGCGAACGATGGTGCCCTGTTCCGTGAAGCGCTGGCCGGAGACGCTGAGGTGCAACGGAAGCTCACTGATGCGCTCGCCATTTTCGGAGAAAAAGAATTGGAGACGCGTGAGTTGGTGAAGGCTTTCGTTGCAGAAAATTGAGCGGTCTGTTCCTGGTTGCCAAATATCCTTGCAAGTACAGAAGCTGGACAGGGGTCCAGGACTCAATCGCATTGCTGCTATAACCAACCTTTCGGTTGTTGACTTAATCGAACATTCGAAGGAAAATTGCCCACACTGAACTAAAACTGATGCAAACCGGTTGTTCCCACCTCACTCAAAAAAAAGAAAAGAAAGAGGTTTACTGGTCTGACTTGGGAGACTGGATGAAAATGGTGGCAACAGCTCTGATCCACGCTGGTTGTACACATTCACCAGCCTTCGGCCCTGCTTCGGCCGAACCCCAAATAATCCGTGTGATATCGATGTGACTATCGTGACTCCGTGACTCGCGTGTCTTTCTACACCGACCAGCAAAGTGGCTCCAAAGGGCTCCAAGCTTCACGCAGATGGAAACCTCTTTCACGGCCCAGCTGGCCTCCAACTACTGTCCCACAGACCAGGAGTTGCTTGAAATCCAGGCTCTCCTCGTCGGGCCTACTCTTCAAATGAAACGGCTGGACAAAGAAATTGCGTGTTTGCAAAAGACAATCGACCGATTGGCCGGAGAGCGCGATGAACTGACTGCCTTTGTGCATGCCCACAAGGCGCTCACTTCTCCTGTACGCCGATTACCCCTCGACATCGTTCAGGAAATTTTCATTGCGTGTCTACCGACGCACCGTAACTGCGTTATGAGTGCGTCGGAGGTGCCTGTCCTTCTCGGACGCATCTGCAGCTCATGGAGAGCTATATCAATCTCTACTCCCCGGCTCTGGGCCAGCCTTCACATCGTTCGGCCCTCTTCTCCTCACTCCTCCGAGCCCCAGTCGTTCGAGAAGAAGTTCTCACAGCGTTTGGAGACATTGAAGGCTTGGCTCCGTCGCTCCGGCAACTGTCCGTTGTCCATTTCCCTCGAAGACAGAGTCGATGTCGAGCAAATGCCAGACACCTCTGTATCGCACAGCCCGGATGCTTATCTTCAGGCGCTCATTCCGTTCGCATCCCGTTGGCGAGAAGTCAAGTTTTCAAGCCAAGGCCCTCGACTAAGGGAAACTCTCTCGAGCCTCGCGGCTAGGGATGTACCTATATTGCACGAACTCGCAATATATGATCGGCTCTCGTGGGCGGGTGATGAGGGTTGGGCTTCGATCGGGATATTTGGCGCCCTTGAACTATCCAAGTTCTCTCTTTCAGCACACAATCTCAGTTCCACCGAACTGCCAGTCCGGTGGAGCCAATTAACGTCGTTGTCGCTGTCGCATTTGGGTTGGGCTTCCCAAGATGTGTTAACAACCGACGGAGCTTTGCTCATTCTCTCCCAGTGTTCTGTCCTTAGGATCTGTCGACTGACACTCGATCATTACTCAGCTGACGAAGACTCTGTGGGCCCTGTTGTCGAATGCTCCCTCTTGGACGAGATGCACTTGTCTTGCCAGAGTGACCCCGCCTCTACTCTTCCGCGCCTCTTTCACCGTCTCTCATTGCCCGGACTGCGAAAGTTTGTTCTCCGCGGAGCGAGATCCCCCAACACGCTGTCTGTTTCATCTTTCCTTGCTGCTGTAACACGGTTGGAGATTCTTGACATCTCAGCCAATGCATTCACGGAGGCGTCAGTAACACAACTCCTGCATGGCCTCCCTACAATCCAACAGTTGCATATCAAGTCTGATGTGCCAGGGGCTGACTTGTGCGGCCACGATATCTTCGAACTTCTTACACCATCCCGCGACCTCCCCTTTCTCTGTTGTCCCGCCCTGCGTGTCCTTGTCATACGACAATCCATCCTGGCCTCAGACGCAACACTTTTGCGCTTCATCAATGCCAGAATGGCGGAAGATTCGCCAAGTATGCTCAGGCGCGTTGAAGCCTCTTTTCTGCGCGAGAGGCAGGTTGACATCCTCCCGGCCCTTCGTCAATTCCAGGACACAGGCTTCCGTGTTTCCCTGCGATATATTAAACCGGCGCCATCCGAATTCTCTCCCTGGCTAGGGGTGGATGATGAGAGTTCAAGCTCGGAAGACGTTCAACTATGGGGCGGAGAGCAGGCTCGTACTCGTGGCACTGTCCATTATGAATTTTAGTCCTGTGTGTATGCGATATGTGTTTTTAATTTGATGCCAAATATCTCAGATTTTTAACCTGGGACGGCATTTACGGCTCACGTTTCCTGGCCAGTGATTGTACCTGGCAATGAGTTGCGAAGAAAGATCTGTAGTCCAGTCCTCTCCCTTCTGCTCCATAAAACATTCAGTTTTGGAAGATAGATATATATCATTAGATTCGTCGTATGCAATTATACCACCTCCACGATATGTTACCTCAACAGTCCGTGCCAAGCATTCGAAAGAAAGAGTATCACGTAGAGAACCATTCGATGGCACTGATTCGAACGCAACGCAAAGTTGTAAGGTGCAGCGGTTTGCGCCACCGCGGTGGGAGTTGGATCGAGCGATACGGTCTCAAAGACCCTGGTGGGATCCAACACAGACGGTGGTTCGCTGTGGCTAGTGAAAATTGAGAAGACGCACGAGAAATTGGACGATAAGAACGAACCGCACGTATACTGAACCGTCTTTGATTGCGCAAGTGTTTCCAAAAAGACTTGTCGCGTTGTACAGTGGCAGCGTCGCCATAAAGTCAAGCTGGTAAGACATGCAATCTGCGCTGAAGCCTGGCGGTAGGTAGCCGCTATGTAGCAGCATGTAAACCTTCATGACGCTCATTTGCGCGAAATCCTGTAATCCTTCAGTCAGTGGAAGATTGGAAGGCGAACAAAACTGAATCACTTCTACTCGATTTTTTAGTGAATATGGATCTGGAACACAACTGTCGTTTGCGATCGCCTCCTTCCAGCTCGTGGAGTTGGATGGCATGTCAGCTGTAGCGTAATCGAATGAATGCGTAGCCTGTCGATTTGTAAGCTCACGATAAATACTTAACGATGCTCTAACCTCATGGATCCATGTGTCCATCGCACAATCGCCGAAGAAATGGATGTCGCCGCTGGATAAATCCGTGTACGCCTCCGTGGCATTGCTCCCCGAGGCGAAGACAGTGCCGACAAAACGCCGGAGTCCAACTGGCACACGCGCAAGGCGGTCAACGATGGTGTCCATAGTCATATTTGCGTTGTCGCAGCGGCAGACGATGAATGCATCCCCGCAATCTTCGTAAGTCACTGCTGTGGCGGTCATGGTGGAGGGACACTCCGATTCTGTCCCTCCAACGTACAGACCACATTCAGACGGAAGGTTTGGTAGCGGAGAGAGCGTGCTTGACGCTGGCGAGAGCGCGGCTTCGAGATCAAAGTTATAACCCGTCGCCTGAGGAACCAAAGTTGAGGGGAGAGCAGGCAGGGGGATTTCAGTGACGCGTACGACGCCGGTAGCGTTCCTGGGGACCAGAAGGCCATGGACATGACAGATGAGAAAGAAAATGAAGCAAACAACGGAAGAGAAGTGAACATAAGAAAGCATGTCCAGGCCCAAGTAAGACCCAAACGAAAGGAAGGGGGATCATTATCCTTGCTCGTGTATCGTTATAAACACTGCGAAAGGAACACGGGCCAATGTCGCCGACAGGCTACAGCCTCTGCGCTGGCGTGATGAGAAAAAGCCGCAGTGGGCGGCATGCCTCAATGGGGAACAAACTTGGAACAAACTGTACGGCAAGATGAAAGGTGACGGCATGTGGAATATGTTTTGGATGTGGTTCAACGGGAATAATTGCCGTATCCGGGAGAGCCAAGACCCAAGAGTGAAAGCCAAGCAGTCGAGAGCATTAGTACTGTCTTTCCGGCGTCACCTAGCCAAAATACCGGAAGCGTGGTCCAGGGACGTCCTGATCGGAGAGGGATCGTTAATCAGTACTCGTTGCCGAATGCCAGGTATCTATTTTCTTCCGTGTCAGGCGAAGCGCTAAAAAAAAAGGCTTCGGAGACGGGTTATCTGTTAATGACCAATTGTCCAAATATGACAGCCACAAGATGGCAAGCCAGAACGGAGGCCAAAAATGAGCAGGGGATGTACAGCGCCATATTAAACGTGAAATACAGCCACCATCTACGACAACAATCTATCCAAGAAATCAACCAAAGATCGCGACAAACGCCACGGCAACGTTGTCTCCGTCCTGAAAAAACGTTGCTCAACATCGAAACGGCAGAAAGTGGAAGAAACACACTTTGATCGGCGTCATATGCATCATTCCAAACTTGTGCCGAGCACTGTCGCTCCGCGTCTACATCACTGATGAAAACGAAAATTATTGTCGACGATGGAGAAAAACACACCAATAGTCCCTTCACCGGAATTTTGATGGCGCAACACAATGTGCACGGCGTGCCCCGGCGTATGTTGTCCTTCAACTCATCACGGAGCCGACGCGTCTCGTTGCGGTCATCGCCCGCAGTTATCAAGGACGCAATGTCGTTGCGGATAAGTGTCGACGCGTACAGCTCGCGCTGAGTACGTGTTGGAAGACCCAGAAACGCTTGGACCGTTTGAGCCAAAACAATCGGAAAGGAAAGGAAAGGAAAGCCCACCAAGCATCTGTGGCGACACGAATGTGATCTCGCGCTTCTTGAACTTGAAGACGAGAATCTGTAGAGATAGCCCAAGGTCAATCAAGTATATGCTGGCGGGAAATGTATGGAACTGACCTTGTTGTATGTGTTCTGGAACATCGCATACTGGTCCTACGTTCTTTCGGTAAGGGCCACGCCGCGTATAAAACTCGAGCGATAACGCACCTGCAACCCAGACGCGCCTGGCATATTCATCATCGCCTCCGCACCTGCGATAACTTGCTTCCCGTCCGGCCTTGCTCCGCCAGCAGACGTCCGCCCAAACAGCCCTGCGAGTCGGAAAAAACCGCTGCCATTCGGCGCTCTTGTGTTACTCGACACAGTACCCGCTGCAGCGCCCCGTGTCCGCAGATTCGGATCAGTAGCTAAAGGCCGTAGCGGGCCCGAGGAGTGCTCGCGCAGCTGCGCCAGCGCAGGCGACATCTGGATCGATTGGGAAGAGCTGTCGCCACGCAGCCCGAGCCCTTTATCGGTCGCGAGGAGCCCCGTCACATTTGTTTGCCCGCCAATGAAGTAGACGATTGAGCCTGATGTGTCTCGGACGGGTATGATGCATAGGAGCTGTGAAGTTCGTTAGAGCTTGTAAACATAATTTTAATGCAAAGAAGAACTCACGCAGTAAAACGGGTCACCGTTACGGCCTGCAGTACGAAAAATCAGGAAGGGACTGGAAATGATTATGACTGAGAATGCCTACGGTAATTCAGGAGCAGTTCGGTGCAACCTGGGAACAGTACCTTTAGTTGTCGATTCGTGGAAAGAAAGGCTAGGCAACCCACCCTGCCCGGAATTCAATCCGTCACGAATACGCTGTACACTCGCCGGCGGCGTCCCAGGGCCTTGTAGAAATCCTGCAAGTGACGCCAGTGAGATGAGCATTACATTTACCGTAAGAGATGGGGAACGTACGGCAATTCCGTCCTATTATCTGCGCCTTCGGATAGCCCGTAACGTCGACAAAGCCGTCCGACACGAGCACGATCGGGTGGTCAGGCAGCCGCGGGTTTGTGAGCACAAAGGTGTCCCCGAGGCCCTCGCTGTCCTGCGACATGAGGTTGGCCTTGCCCAGCGTCACGTGTGTCTCTTGAATGATTTTGTGCTTCACGAAGCGCTGTAAGGGTTTTGTTTTATCTCACAGGAACATGAGAGGAAGCGATGTTACCTGGAACTGGTTGTTGTACAAGGACTCGAGAAGCTGGGCTTGCGTACCGCCGAGAGACGTGTTGGCGCCGAGGACATGCTGGAGCGCCCCCAGCAGCTCGCGTCGAACCTCAGGGGAGAGCGGGACGCGGGCTTCACCGGACGAAGAAAGATATAAATCTGGAGGCGTTTCAAAAACTACGCGGAAAAGACATCCAGGTCACGACGCACCTCTGAACGCAAGCCCATTTGCATGGAGCTGCTCCATCGACTGTGCGAGGAACCGCGCATCGGTCCAGAAGTCAAGCTCGGCCGTACTCCCGTCTACAGCCAGGAACTCGCGAAACCTGTGTGGGCAAACAGTCAGTGCGAGGGATTATGTTCGGATGGGGGACAACGACGCACCGCTGGCGTGCGAGCGGGTCCGCGAGCATGCTCGCAAACATTTCTGGGCTCATCAGCGCGCGCAGAGTAAAGTCCACATCGCGCTGCACCATCTCCGCCGGGATGGACGACAGCCCGAAGAGCGTGTGGTGCTTCGGGCCGCGGCGACTGCTCCCCCCTGCGCTACTGCTCGGCCGGTCCGTGCTGCGCCCCGAGGTCGATATCGACGAGCGCGAGCCAGGCGCCCATCCCGGGGGCGGCGGAGGCGGAGCGCGGGCAGGGAAGGAGACGGAGATGGACGGCTGTTGCGGGGGGTAGAAGGGCTCGGGCGCCCAGCGGGAAAGATCTGATTCTTGGGATTCCCTCCGCCGGTGTTGCGGTGTCGGCGTCTCGTCTTCCTCTGGGATTGACGATGTCTGTCGCTCGCTCTCGTCCTCGTCCTCCTCGTCAGAGCTCTCGAAGTCGATGAGGGAGATGTGGGACGGAGAATTGCTGATGGACGGCGACTTGCGGACGCGCGGCGGCGTCGGCGGCGGCGGACGTAAGGTGTTGTGCCGTTGCCCAGGTGCAGATTTTCGACGGGGACGAGACACTGGGGGCGCGGCATTAGGTAACAGTTCGGCGCCGTACCTTGGCAGCGGCTTCTCTGACGCGCCCTCAGCCCTCATCTCCGCCTCAACCTGCTTCTCCACCGTACCGAGCTGCGCCTCCTTGACTGCCGTCGGAAGGTGTATTGCGCTGTGAGATCGTGACACCAGGATCGTCTTTTGCGCCGGTCTTTGGTCCTCGGGGACGGCGAGGGCGACTGTCGGCGTCACAGGCTTCGCTGCTTCGGAAACAGCGGACAAGACGTGAGGTATGGATGGCGAAGCGGGTTCTGAGGAAGATGGGATGTCGGCAGTTACGAGAGCCTTGGGCGGAGACGTCGGAATTGGCGCGGATGAGCGATTTCTCTGGGCACTAGAGACAGGGGCTACTAGAGAATGTCGACGAGGTGGAATGGCGGGCAGCGAGGCTGAAGGTGGGGGCGTTGGAGGAGTGTATTCCATCGGAACGCGGATTGAGAGTTTCCGGTCTGGCGGATTCATAGGCGTACCATCGTTCGCTGGATGAAAATATGAGATCAGAAGAAGACTAGAGGTCGAAAATTTCGACGTACAAGCGTCGGAGGCGTGGCCACTGTCCTCCATCTCGCTGACCGGAGTCATTGGGAGAGAGTCAGAGTCAGTCGTCGAGGAACCATCTTGCTCCTTGTCCATAGTGTGGGCGCTGAGAGAGAGAGGGGAAGGGGAGTAATATTTCAGCCCCTCTTTCGGCGCGGATGTAGGACGTGATCGGACACCTTGCAGGGTCGAGTTCCTAAATAGAACTGCATTTAGCGGTTAGCTCGAGGTTGAGGAGGCTGTTAGTCGGCGACTCGCATTTAAGCAAGATGAAGTGTTTGGGATGATCAGCTTCAAGGGAGCTTGAGTCAGAGAAATCGGATTTTTTGGGAGTCGCAGCTGCGAAAATAGTCAAGAGGCGTAGATTAACATTCGACCACTCATGAACCACTCACCGCAGACATGATTCCGCACACCCCTCACAGGTCAAGCCACCATAACGGCAAAGCTTCGCAAGTTTCGCGACTGGTGACCGTGAACGACGAACATTAATTTGAGGCCGCTGCGAGAGGGATATTGATCAGGCAGATTGAAGCTCGCAGCTGCCACGACATTACTTGGACTACTCAGCTGCGACTAGACCTTGTAACGGGTTTTGTGAGCCTTTTCGTGGTGGTGGTTGTTGAGAGCAAGTCATCATTGGATCAATCATTTTCGATGGGCCGCACGGAGCGGCTCGGCATTTCCCGGTCGCCGCGTGCCCCAACCTACCACCGATTCTCATGAGTCTCATCCAGCCACGCGTGTTCCCGTTCTTTTGTTGTTTGGAGAATGAATCTTCTACTTAATCTGGAATTGCCACCCCTTCCAGCTCTCAACGCCTTATCACCCTGCAGTTGTGGGGCAGCCTGCTAGCTCACCCGTGCTGCGGCAAGCCGCGAGCGCACTGTCTCTTTCAAGGTCTCATTGCTCCTTGGGCTGACTGTCGACTACAGAAATCAATGCTCTGGAGGCCAGTCAGAATGATTCGCAACTCATGCGACTATGTTTGGACTCTACGGGCTCCGCTCAGCTCTGTTGTCCGTTTCTCGAAGGCGGTGCGAATCGCCGGACCTTGAGACTCGTTACCTCTGACAACGCTCCCCGCTGATCTTCTACACCTCGGCTACGTCAACGCTGAACAGTACATAAACCCCTTGCTAGCGAAGATGGCTCTCAGGCTGGTTGGGCTTGCCCGTTCCTCACAATTTTCCCATCTTTCCACTGGTTGGTCAAAATGCCGTCGCTTCGCAGTTTGATACTGCTCTTGTCCTCACCTCTTTCTTACCTTCCTCTCGCCGCAGCGAACCTCCGGCTATCGAATCTGGAAGCCTCGCTTCCGCCGCTACCGGCACTGACGCTCGCCCCACAAGCATCTGGGTTTGCCTTTGACCTCTATTCGGCACTCCCTCCGGCTTCAAGCACGCTCCTGGAGCTGACGGGACTGCCGGACGCCTGCTCCCAATACGTTGGCCTTGGAAATGAATGTACGACAAATATGACCGCGACGAATATACAATTCGAGGACTGTGGCAACGGCTTTACCGTATGCCGCTGCGACGACGCCACAATGAGCATGGACACCGTGCGTGACCGGTTCGGCCGCGTACCCGTTGGACTGCGGCGCTATGTCGGCAACGTCCTTGTCCTCAACGACACGGAACCGCACGCGGTTACGCTAGTCACTGGGGACATCCATTTCTTCGGGGACTGCGCGATGGATACGTGGATTCACGAGGTGAGCACGAAAGATTGCTTTCTTTAGAGCCAGATCGTTGATTCATATACGCACAGTCCACCCATTCGTTCGACTTCGCGAACGACACGCCTCGCTCCAGTGACCCCGCCTGGGCACAGGCTATCGCCGATGATAGCTGTGTGCCCGACAACTACTCCTTGACAAACCACATCGAGGTGCGTATCCCGATCCAACGCTTCAACAAATTCTCAGCTCATTTGGCTTCAGGATTTCGCGCAGATGAGCGTGATCAAGACTTTTATGTTGCTGTACGATGGCCACCTCCCGCCGGGGTTTCAAGAAGGCTGCATGTCGCACCAGTTGGAATATCTCAGCTCGATCCCGCTGTACAACGCTTCTGCGCTTTTTGGCAACACATGCCACATAGACGACGGGCTTAACGGGTCTCGGTGAGTCGTCATTCATAATTTTCCTGCTTCAGTCCCTCTGTCGAGCTAAGGCTAATGCGTTTTCAGCCACGATACACCCCCTGGCACTCTCGACACCTCCCGCCGCTTCTCAACCCTGCCCTTCACGTTTCCCGACGCGCCCACATCCAGTTTGCCCCGACCCAGCATAGTCGCGCTTCACAACCACGCCCATGTCACGGCGCGAAAAGTATGGCCTGAGGAGTTGCTTGCTGTGCTTCTTCTTGGCGCGGCGCTTGTTTGAGTCTACCGCGCTTCTTACTGCGATATTTATGCGGATGCTTTGAGGGTTAGATATAGATAGCACGGACTATATAAGCCAAGCGCGTGGACTGTCCAAGGTAGATGATAACTTGTGGCAATTACCTATGGTTCATTTACCGGCCTGTATCGGCCTCTCAGGCAAACATGCGTGCGCCTGAACCTTTTAGACCGCCGCTAGCCCACTACCGCCGCTATGTGTTTTTATTAAAGGTGTCGATTGACCGCCATAGTGCCAACGCAGACCGATACTGAAGAGCGAAGAGCGAGTGTAGGGGCCTGGTGTGAGACTGATTCAACGCAAAATTCGGGGTCACGGCGCCTCACCTCTAAACCCGGAGATATCGATGTTCGTTTTTTGGTCAAATATCGGCGTGGTTCTGGTTGGTTGCATCAAACGGTTCCTTTTGGCGAAACCGACAGGGGTTCGAGGGAAAACAAAAAAGGAAATAATCACGCACGTGCAATGCTAGTGACAAGATTCACACGGTTTGATTTACTGTTCCTGCCTCGACGCTACGCGTTCTGACGTGTTTCGACGCGTCAAAAATGTTAGGATGTCCGACATATTGCGAAAAAGGCTTAGGACACGAAGAAAACACAACACGAGCCGTCTTCATATTCGTGCTTATAGTCCTATTGAATACTAATGGCAAAACAAAGTTCGATTAAAGCCACTGTACCTCAAATATCTTTTGCCAGGCCGTTTTTCCCGCAGTAGAAGAACAGATCTTCGAAGTGACGGCGATACATATCCGGTTCGACCAAGCTCAACCAAATCCAGCACATCGGGCGTTCCGGCTCGCTCTAGGCGGGGTCGGAACGCAGTGGCACTTTGAAGTGATCCTGTGCTCTTGGGCTAGCCCAGGGGCCAGAATAACAGTCACCCGAACCGTCTAGTAGTCAGAATCGATGGTTATCATACAAATTTCAACCGTTCAACCCGAATTCAACTGGCTCGGTTTGATCGGAATCGTACATATTCAATCGCATTTCTCTTAGAATCATTGCGTAGGCACTCGAACTAGGGACAAAAGTCAATCCAATGTCCAAGATCCGAGTGTCCGCGTGTGGCCATTACATTCAGCGGCGTTCGTCAATACATCCCAGCTGAACGATCCGATGAAGTGCCGTCGTCGCGAATGCCTAAAGTCGGCACCGAGGCGGCTGCCTCCCTTCGCGCTGTCCACTAAACATCCAGGCAGCAGTTCGTGCCTGCTTCACGACAGGTGTAATTCTCTGTCTAGGATCTAGACAACAGATCGTACCTGCTCCTTGATCTCTGGTCAATTCAACCGCCTACGACGCATGGCCACTATAAAAGCCATGACTTGGAGAACATCGTAGCATCGCTCTGCCGACACACCAGCCATGAAGTTCCAGATCCTCTCTGCTCTTCTGCTCTCTCTTTCTGTCGTCGCGTCCCCCAGTGATTCAACCGGCGAATTGGTCGCGGTCCCATTCGCGCCCGGCTCTGCTGCTTTGTCTCCCGCTGCTGCTGCTGTGATCGCCCGCCCAGGAAAATTCACCTTCATCAAAGCAGGCACGACGACATCCGCCAACACCGGATTCCAGGCCCTCGAGGCGCGCCAATTCGGCGCGCCTGGCGATGGTGCCCCATCCCTGGTTATGTGCGCCAGTACCAACTGCGATCTCACGGAGGAATGTACGTACGTATACATCCCGCAGGCTTTCAGTACCTGCTACATTGTAAGTCGGTGCATACACTTCGATTTATTACTGACTGACGGCCCCAACAGAACGGGTATTACTACGATTCTGCCTACATCTATTCCCAAGCCGGCACTGGTAAATCTCTTTTGACTTCTCTCTTCATCTAGTCCATCGTCCTAAATTTTACCTCACAGGCTTCAACTTCGGGGTATACATTGCCCAGCCCGGATGCGCGAATGGGCTGCAGCTGCCCACCGTGAATACCTGCTACAACCGTGTTATCAGTGCGTCCCTTGCGAAGTTGTAAGCTTTTACTCGATTGACACTCCATCCACAGACGGCGCGGTCGCGTATAGTCTTGACTACTTCTTCCTCGATTAATTCACCACGGAAGGAAAGAAAGGAACCGCGATTATGTTCAAGTTGATTGTACCTTGTATTGTGAATCGAATTGGAATCAAAGAGACTTGACTTTGAGACCGGCTTCCCGGAGATAAAGTTAGCGACCTCAGGCTGTCCTTGGATCGTCTTTCTTGGTATATAACTTTCAGACTATCCAAAGAATTATCTCGTACGCAGCCGGTGTGCTGAGGTCAGCAGCACTGGAATTAAATTGAACCAAGAGTATGGGTTAGCAGTCATGAATAAAACCCCAAATCTCTAATAGTTACATCGTGCAGTACATATGGATACAAATGCGCCTAACCCCAAACTCAAACAGTGTGAAACCCGGTCCGTGTCGTGTCATCTAATTGTTTGTTATTTTTCTCGCGTCATGAGATCATCTTCGTGAGGGAGTTTTAGGATCTTCCTTTCATCATGGAAGTACCACCCATGTGGTAAGGACCAGAATGAACACCCAAGCGCGCGGAAAGGCGGTGACGATGCACTGATGCGCGCTATTGGCAAGGGTCGGCGCCGCGCCAGCGCCTCCGTTGACGGCTGTGGGGCCGGGAGAAGCATCGGTGCTGTCGTTCGCAGATATGGAATGAAACGACCGCGACGGGTCTAATTCTGTAGGGGGAGCGGTATGTCTGCAGCCACCAAAAACCGTGTCATTTCTATGTGTGTCAGTGGGCAAGGATACGCACCGTCCAGGCGGCCCCGTATCGATGATGTCGCAGTCGTTCCCGAATAACGGACCGGGGTCGTAAAGCTCGAACGTGAGCATGAACGCAAGCTGGTTCGACATGCAGTCTGCAGCAAATCCCGAGGGCAATTCGCCATAGAGTAGACTGTAGACTGTGAGAACGCTCACTTGAGCAAAGTCCTTTTGGCGGCCTCTCAGCGAACGATACTAATAAGAATGGTGCGGCACACCTCAACTTCATTGGTAAGGGAGTAGGTGTCGGGAGCGCATGAGTCAGCGGCAAGCGCTGCTTCCCAGGCAGGCGCGAGCGTTTGCCGCGCTGACTGGGCAAAGTCGAACGCATGCGTCATCTACCCAAAAAATCAGCACCACCAGCGAAAGACGCCACCGTGTTCCGCAACACACCTCATGCACCCAGATGTCCATTCGACAATCACCGAAGAAGTGGCTGTCGCCAGTGGTCAAGGTGTACGCACGTGGCGAGGAGGCCGCCAGCACGATGATCGTCCCTGCATAACGCCGCAGCCCGACAGGCACGCGCCCCAGGCGGTCGAGTACCGTGTCCATGCTCATCTCCGCGTCTACGCATCGACAGACGGTGTACGGGCTGCCGCAGTCCTCGAATTTCACGCTCAGGGCCGTCATGTCGGAGGTGCACTCCTGGTCGGCGCCGACAAACGCCACACACGTGGACGGAAGCTGGATTCCCTCGGACAGTGTGATGTACGCTGGCGGTAGGGCGGAGGTCAAGTCGAACGAGTTGAAATTGGGCTGCTGGGCTTGTAGCGTTAGACTGGGGAGGTCGAGCTCTGTGACATCGCGAGTGGCAGAGCCCGTATTGAATGGAGATGCCAGCGAGAAGGGGAGGGCGACCAGAACCAGCTTCCTTGAGAATCGCATTTCCGATCCCTGGAAGCAGACCGAACGATGGACGCAAGCCCTCCTCGAGCTGGCAAAGAGCTTGACGCAAATTAACCTCGCGGCCCAGGCAGTGCCGTAGTCCCGATCACGCGGACGGGTTTATGTTGAAGGCGGTGGACTGCGGACGAGCCTTGAAGCTTGAAGCGCCGTAAATTTACTCGAATCTTGACGCGGCGGGACAATGTGCGAGCATTCTCATGTTGCGGTCCGAAATTGCATCGAACGACGAATTTAGACCGTTTTCAAGGACGCGCCGGACGGCACGCTGACTTTCACAGAGGTGCACAGCCGATGCAAACCCAAGAAACCGGTGGAAGCCAAAAGGAAGCCGCGCGCGGCTCAGAGAACGCCGTTAAGTTGTCTTCGTTGGCGCCGCGCCTTGCTGTACTCGATCTGACCGGGAGGGTGGGCGTTCAGGTCAAGAGTTATTTTCGATGCAATCAGTCAATCAGTGGCTGTTTGCCTGCCATTCGGATCAACGGGCATTGGCTTGAAAAGGAAGTTTCTGCTCACGCCTCGAAGCTTTCAACATCACAACCATGACGGCAAGTCGGCAACTCGGATACCGGCGGATACGACGAACAATATAATAGATGCAATGTTGACAGACAGTATGGTCAAAATCCACGGAAGGATCATAAATTTGGAGGCAGGTCCAGGTGAGTACAAGTTGTACATACAAGCTTTTCAAATTTATTTTCAGTTGGCAACTTGTTGGCAACGTCAGAGCGCAGATTTGGCGTAGCAAGAGCTCGTAATTCGAGGACGCGATTTTGCTGGAGTTGCCTCATGATTTCAAGGTCGCGGTGAGCACTCAAAAATTCCCCTTCACATGTCCGTGTTATGCTAACGAGACTTGAACGAGACTATTTGAAAGAGCACAAAATAGCACGGAAATCAGGATCTTCACGCCTGCGACAGCAAGCTAGAAGGTAAAGTAGTAGTCAAGGTTGAACCCAACCACCCCGCCAACTACAGGAGGTGTCAATCAGGAAGGTTTAATCCAAAGGCAAGGAACGCACCGAGAAGACGATTGTAGCAGGTGTTCACAGTGGGCAGCTGCAGCCCGTTCTCGCATCCGGGTTCGGCGATGTACACCCCAAAATTGAAGCCTGCGGGAAAGGTGGATCAAGGCGTGCTGTCGAGAGACGAGAAAATGCTCTACCGTTCCCGAATTGCGAATAGATATAAGCAGAGTAGTAATAGTAGGTGTTCTGGCAGCGCAGTGAGCTTGAAATTACTCAGAAATGCATGCGCAGACGTACCGCGAAGCAGGTGTTGTAAGCCTCCGGGATATACATGTACGAGCACACACCGGAGCAGTCGGTGGTGCCGCACATGACAAGGAGGGGGGCGCTCTGGCGAGCCTCGAGCGCCTCCAGCGCCTTGAAGCCGGTGTTGGCAGACGTCGTCGTGCCTGCCTTGGTGAAGCTGAAGTCGCCGGGGCGGGCGGTCACGGTAGCAGCCGCGGGAGACAGCGCAGGGGAGCCGGGCCCGAAGGGGACCGCGACGAGCTCGGCCGTTGAATTAATCGGGGACGCGACAGCGCAGAGAGCGAGCAGAAGGGAGGAGAGCATCTGGAGCTTCATTATTGTTGAATCGGCACTGGGCAGAGCGATGGTGAGACGTCCTTCAAGCGGCAGCCTTTATACGGGCCAGCAGTGGGTAAATAGTGTGCATGTACAGCGCTGAACGCGGAGAGGGTTGAGTTGAAGGAATGGAACAGGGGTCACGGAGCAGGTAAGAAACACTAGTGCTGTCTAGATCTTAGCCAAGCATGGGCCTTTGGGCCCTCGATGTCCGGATTGACCATTCAAGAAGGTTATTATCTGGATAATGAAAGACCAGATGGAGAGCTCGTTCGTAACTCGGCGCTAGAGTGGTTGCTTGCTCTATTCGTTCCCTCACCCAGTGGTGGGGTGAAGGTCCCGGATACTGAAAAAGGAGGGTTTAAGTGAGCCAATGGCTGGCGCCGTATTTCGCTCAGTCTCATGCGTAGCAAAACATACAAAGGCGTAGCACATAAAATCGGCGCTGGGCGCTTACCGGATCTTCCTTGAATGCTGTGAGACATTTGATAGGCTTTTGTTCCTGGATCGGGCGAATACTGATTTTCACTTTGTGGCAGGATGCCCACGAACGGCGACTAAAAGGTTGAGTTGGGCTGAAATTGAACCAGTGATTGCCAAAAGGGTATGGCTTTCTCGATCTCGAAACACGACGATTGAACGTCAAGTGCACGGGTCACGCAAACAAAATATCCTTCATCTCCGAGTCACTGTGATCCCGCTTCTTCCGCTCAAGCTACGCTACTGCAGCATTTAAATCGCAGGATCAAGGGCAATCTTCTCCGGGGGGGCTGCTACCCTTTGTTGCAAATTGGCAGAGAACGCCCTAGGGTGAAAATGAGCCTTTTTCATGTGGATGGTGAACCTCGGGCTCTTGAGCAACTCCTGGGCCGCAGAGATGACCTCTTCATTCAACTGCCATCACAGCTTCTCCCGCTCGGGCATACCATCCCTCCGACACCTTGTAAGTGAGAGGTATGTGAGAAGTATGCTTTGAAGCTTCCGACCGAACGCTCTAGCAAGGGTACTGACAGCCATCTCTCGGAGGCATTTTGGTTCCGGCGTCCGCAAGTTATTCGCTCTAATAATACATGTTATATTATGACATGGTCTAAGACAAGTCTAAGAAGCTGATTTACTCGTTGCTCGCCCTTATTCGCCCCAAATGATGCACGAATATGTGGCCATGTTTGGTTTCGGTGCGGGACGCGACAAATCACGTGTCAACTCTCCTTCACGTGAGTTCCCATGGTTGTCCGAAACCTCCACCATCCAGCAGCCAGGACGCTCACGATGGCTAACGAATGGGCCGTTCCCGATAGCGGAGCTGGATTCTCGCCTGGACCCGCCCCCCACTCAATCCGCCCCTCGCGGCCAGTACCCGGACGGCGGATGCACCATAGGCACGGGAGTTATGCACGCGCCATCGCGCCTGGAGCTCAAGGGAGAGTGCACGGGTACGAAGGCTTGCAAAGACGCCGGTGATCAGTCGCGACGCAGTGGGAGAGATGGTTTCGCAAGAATGATGATCAGCTGCAGTTGGGACTGCCTTTTTTTGGATTAAACAGCGGACGAAAAGCCGGTTCGAGAGCGAGCAATGCCGCGGCGTAAGATCTTGGGAAAGCGCGTGTAAGTCTCACTTTGTTCGAGCTTCCTGAAGTGGGCACTCAACTGAGCCTCGCAGCTTTGGCTAGAAGCTGTAACCTCAACTCTCAAGTGGGTCGTTTGCTTCCTCCCCCAGACTCCCGTACTAACTATTTAGCACGGACGTGCACCGCGCACCAGCAGGGACTCTGCCAAGTTATATTGCTTGCACTGTTGGTGATCGCATCGAGTCGCGTAAACGCGCACGGACCTTCTTGATTATAAATATTGCGAGACGCCGCCGAGACTCTGTCAGCTTCGCACAATCTTACTCATTTCCCGTGCGCCGTTTATCCGATGGGGCTCTATCCGTCCGGGTAGTCGAAAGAGGTAAGCAGATCTGACGATTTATCCTTGGTTCCTTGCGCAAACTCAAACATTTCTTGACCGCGCGTGGTTATAAATACGGGCGCCCCAAGAAACACATTGTCTATCCTCTCGGAAGATGCTCATTCCTTATTCTCTCGCCCTTCTTGCGCTTCTACGACTCCCTGATGCGGTAGCAGGAAGCGGCCCAGTTGTCGATACAACCTCTGGCTCGTACGTCGGAGTACAGGACACGCAGAACGAAGTCGATGTGTTCCTCGGGATCCCGTTTGCTTCTGCTTCAGCGCGTTTCATGCCCGCTCTACCTGTCTCAAATGTCCAGGAAGGGCCACAAAATGCCGACGCGTTCGGTGCGGACTGCCCCCAGTTTGCGTCGCCCTTTGGGGAGGCTGGCGTCCTGGCCGGCCCTCCCCTCAGAGGCGCTAACCAAAGTGAAGACTGCTTTTTCCTCAATGTTGGTTTTTGTTGTGTGCTTGCACCGAGTTTGGTCTCATACCTTTTGCTTAATCTAGGTCTGGCGACCCGCGGGCACTTCAGCAGCGGAGCGGCTGCCCATCTTGGTTGACATTTATGTGCGTCACGGTATCTTCGGCACGTATACGATCCCTTCTCACCTATAATCCAGGGGGGCGGTTACTTCTCCGGCTCCGGCTCGGAATGGAACGGCACCAATCTGGTTCGCCGAAGTGTTGCGACCAACAAGCCATTCATTTATATCAATTTCAACTACCGCACCGGAGTCTTCGGTTTTGTGAGGCCCCTTTTGAACGTGCGGAGCTGAGACGATGGCTGACGCACGTATGTCATTCAGATTGGTAGCGCTCAAGCGCCATTGTCTGCTCTAAATGTCGGTCTCCAGGACCAGCGCGACGCCCTTCGATGGATTCAAGATAATGCTGCCACTTTCGGTGGGGATGCTTCGCTCGTCACCATCACAGGTGAATCTGCCGGTGAGTTTTGCTTCCAGACAATTCCTTCCGTCAGTATATTGTCGTTGACGCTATTTTGTAGGCGGTGCAAGCGTCCATCTGCACTATCTCTACCCCGACTCTCGGGCGACTTTCCGAGCTGGAATTACTAGCTCGGGCACGGCGCTTGTGACCAACGCCCCTGCGTGCGAATGGCACGATCGTCCCGGTGGAGCGTACAACGTCTTAGGCAACATTACGGGCTGTGGGACAGGGACGGGATCGTTCCAGTGCCTGCAAAACATTCCGTTCGATGTAAGCCCCTCAATTATACTCTGAGCAGTCGCGATTAACAGTGCTAGACATTCTTACCGCTGGCTTTGAGCACCTACCAGTCGCCTGGCAGCGCTTTGCCCCCGTGGGCGATTTGTGTAGGTCCGCAAGGCTCCTTGCTCGACGAATACCCCGTCAAAAAGGTTCTTACTGGCGACTTTCTCCAGCTGCCCATTGTAGGTGTTCGAGGCCCCGTTTTTCTTCCACCCTCATGCTCTTCGTAGGTAACTGGGTCAAACCGCAACGAGGGCAATTTGTGAGTCCGCTCCAAGCTTGCGCCTGCTATCCGAGATTTAGCTAACCTCTTCAACGATTCAAGCATAATCGGCACGGACTTCCTTGACATGTCGCCGCAGCCAAACTCGACTGAGGAGAACGCGCTTTTGAGCGCGTTCATCGGCGGCCACGCGACCAACTCAAAAACCGTGCCCAACGCGACCCTCGAGGCACTCCTCGCCCTGTACGCGGACCCTACTGACAACCTCGCAACGAACAGCTCGCTGTACAACCGTGCGGCGCAGTTTGAGACCGACTTCACGTTCTTGGCGCCCAACCGGCTTTTCCTTGAGACTGCGTCAACCAAACAGGATGTGTGGGCGTATTCGTTCCAACAGCCCGTTCCCGGGACGCCCGATGTCTTCGGTGGTGAGTGCTCGTATGAATCTTACGTCGGAGCTTGCACTGGTGTTGATTGCTCTCCCTTCTCATCAGCATTCCACACCAGTGATCTCTATTACCTCGACGTCGGGTTCGCCATCGTCCCCACCGGGGAAATCGTGACGCAACTACAGGACTTCTACATCTCCTTTACCAACGATCTCAATCCAGGAACGTCTTGGCCGAAGTACACTGAGGAGACGAAGCTTGCGATGCGGTTCCTTGATGGTGCTGTTGGGCCCATTGCAGACACGGTCAGGCGCAACCAGACGGACTTTCTCAACCAGGTGGATGTGATGGAGGAGTTCGGACGGTTTGGTTGATGTACTTTGAGTGAAGATAGCCTTAACTTCTTACGTGCCAAATCGGGTTGCAGGAACTCGACAATTAATTCTGCTCAGCTCTCGTAAGACATATTTTCGCATTGTGACGGTGAAATATGTGAACTTCGATGTTTTGGGACTGCGCGTCCGCTCACGAATATCCGTTGGCGCGCAGAGAGATTTCACCCGACCGCACTCAAGTTCGGGTGTAGGTGGGGTGTTCGCCGGAAAGGTTCGCATATACATTCTCAACAAAACTCAGAGCGCGTCAAAAATATCAATACACGGCCGTATGGCTGTAATACTGTAACATTATTATTTTCTACACTTCTTTCGCAATTCTATACAAATTAACACAGCTTTGAGTGAATTCAGGAATTTTTACACAGCCCAACCGGAATTGAATTTTATTGCACTACCGGGCGGCAACCAGAATTACACAAGCTCAGGCGTGGACCAAAAAAGGCACTGGTTGGGATTTGGATCTGGTCGTAGCTCCGATCATAAATTGATTGCCTTCCCTGTGATCAATCTGGCATCAGTCCCAGAGCAATTCACCGCAGGGACGTTGTAGGTCTGTATAGCCTACAGCACGTCATATAAAAGCTCCCAGAGCCTTTGGTGTTATTCTCGTACCTTTATTCATTGCACTCTGTGGGATTCAAGCCCCTTTAAATATAGAGCCAAGGAACTTAGAGGTGTTTGCCTTGTTGATTCGGCTTGATGGACTTCAACTGTGGGACACTGGACGACCAAACAAACATCGGCTGAAATGACAAGGAAGGGCCTCCAGCAGTGTCTTTTTTCCTCCGAAATCTTCAGCGGTGTATATTTCTTAACCTGTGTTTTTCTAAACTACACAAGGGTGTGTATTTTTTGTCAAAAAAGTCAATGATAATGTTACAGTATTACTCCCATACGGCCATCTTAGCGTCCATGAACTCGTTGAACACCTCCTGCGAGTCCAGCCCATCGCAAAATGCAAAGAATCTGCACCGGTTCGTTCTCTCCGGATGAGCGCAGCGCACAAATGTGCGGCCCCGATTGTGGGCCATTGCTCCAGCCCCAGCAGTCAACTTCCTAACGATGCGGTTGCAGCGGCATCGAGTGCCAGCTGATGTTGGGTAAGCAAAAGGGGCAACAGGTTCTACAGCGGAACTCACCGAGCCCCTGGTTGTCGCACCACTGCCAGTAACCACACGTCTGGGTCGGACAGCGCTCAAATGGACGATTTGGGTGGCTCTTGGTGTGCGAGACGAGGTTCACGACAGGCTGGTTGCAGAAGCAAGTGACGATGGTGGGGGGCCCAGTGGGGGCAGACATTTATGATTTTTCTGGAGATGGCTTGCTTGGGGGAAGTGGAATGAGGATGAATTCACATCCTCTAGCCTTTTGAATGCCGTCAGAAAATCAAATGTGTTGCTACCCAAGAGCCGTCCGTGTGGAAGAGGTCTGGAATCAGACTCCTCCCCAGTCCACTGTTCAGGCTCCTAGCTAGCCATTTATCTAGTCTCCTACCCAACTGAAATAAATGACTATTTATCACTCGCCGTGGAATTGTCGTCTCCGGCCATTCTCGCGAGGCTTTCACAGACCTCCTGCTGTTGCCACGGAACAAGCTATGATGAATGCTCGAGGCTGGAGGATTGAGCAATCGGAGAAAACCTAGAAGTAAGTCGGAGAAGTTTGGTTCGTTTGAGCCCAGAGATGTCGGGCTGTTTATTAAGCTGAGAACAATCCCAAATGTGGTGCAGCATTTGAAATGAGAATCCTGCAGCTGCATTTTAGTTTCAGTCCGATGACTCCGATCTAATACTCCTATGGGCCGTCAGACTCCAGGCACGACACAGGATCGGGTTGGCAAATGTTGGTGAGTCCACAAAGGGATCAATATACACCAAAGTGGCCCGAAGGTACATGACTTTGAATATCAGACCAATTTTTCGCGTCACCTGCCCATGTATTTCCGTCGGGTGCCAGTGTTTCTCACAAAATGAGGTCGTCCGGAGCTTAGGTAGGCTTCGCGAAGCGACTGGGGGCATCGGCTCGAGGATTTTTGGTGAAACGTGTTTTTTCAGCGTTTTTTCAGCGTTTTTTTGATCAAGGCGAACTTAGTTTGATGTTCTCAATCACTTTTGGGCAAAGTTTTAGCACTCGCCGGACGCCAAAGAGGAAATCATTTTCACGGGTTCCAAGATTCATGTATCGTATCACTGGATTCGTCGGACACGCAAAAGTGGATAATTCTATTTGTGAGCCCGGCTGCCGGTAGGGCTTGAATGTGAGCCCCGCTACTTTGAGGGGGGTTGCCAAATAGAATCTGGCAGCCCTCAAACCTCGATAAGATTGGCGGGCCACCGAGCGGCCCGCCGCATGATTATATGTTTGAATCCAAGAATCTACGATGAAACAGTGTATATATCTACTAGCCACGGCACCTGAAATGCCACACAAGGCCGCTTCCAATTTCCTTGGCTGTTTCTTGTGCCATCTCCGACTTGATCGTTCAAGTGAATTTAGTCTTCAACTTCAGCACGGACACGTTCATGAGTGAAGACTCGCCTTCTTTTTTGTGGTGCTAATTTCTCCTTGGTTGCCATCGGACGGACTATAGCCATAGGACCTTGAACCGCTTGTTCTTTGGTGATCGTACGTCCGTGTTCTCTTTGCGCTAAACTTCTAATTTTTGCAGCCATCTGTGCCAATCGTTCTGCGGCGTCAGCATGACTGAGGATTTAAGTATGAGGAGAGGACTCGGAGGAGTACACCGAGGCATGGTTTAGATTAGATGGAGCGCGGCCCGGCGGAAAGATAAGCCTTATCTTTCGCTAGGGGGGCTTCCAAATAGAATTATGTTAATTGGCAACCCCCTAAGCGGTGAAAGCCGGGCTCACAAGTAGAATTATCCCGCAAAAGTGTCCAATTTTTCGAAATTTTTCGCTTGACCCATCAATTTTTCGCTCGACTCGTGCTTTCATACTTCGAGGTCGAATGTTCGATTCTCTCAGCAGTCAGTTCTTTTCAAGCTGGTGCGTGTTGCATGAGTACTGCGTACATTCAATGAGAAACTGGCTGCCCAATAATATATTAGCATGGCCCCTGCGCAAGGACGACACGCTTTTTCGGAGTGGTAGACCCACGGGTCTCAATATTTATGCACTTTTTTTCCAAGCAATCGCCGACTCAGCATGGGGTCATGTATTTCTGCAGTGATTCGTACGGTTTAGACAACGGAACACCATTTAAGAAGCACAAAACATGCAGACAATCTCAAGTGTGCATATCACACCCTTGTGCATGGTTCGAGATGAGATGATAACACACTGGCAGATCATGCTGGGGAAGCATCAAGCTACAGCGACCGGTGAAAACCTACCAGCATCAGTTAGGAACGGGACGCTGACGACCCAATGTTGAGGTAGTAAGAGAGATTACTCCTAAAAAAAGACTGGTTAGGATGGAGAGGAATCAACACTGGCGTAAACCTGCAGGTAAAATGCAAGGGATCGCTCACCATCAAGGATGTCCATCGTCCCGACCAAAGGGCTCTTCAGCTCGTGAAACAGGCAAGCCAACCGCTGTATCTTGTCCAATCCGGGTGGGCAGACACATCTATCCAGTGCGGTCTTCATCAGAGAATGAGGAAAGGATCAACGCGCATTGGTAGTCGACCGTACGACGATTGTTGCATTGGGCGGCAGCCTGAAGATGTGAGTTGCGCGCGCGTTCATGCTATGGAAACGGGGACTCAGGAAAGCGGCAGAAGGGCAAGAAGATGAGCACCGCGCGAGGAGGATGACTGAAATGGCTGTTCTGCGGCCCTCACTATACATAGCGCGCACAAGTTATGCTGGATAGCACTCGTAGAATACCAACGGATCGATGGTCAACGGGCGTTAAATAATGATTTCCCAGCTCACAGAAGGGTTTCGAAGTTCAGAGGGATGTTGCTACCCAAATTTCCGTGCGTCGCTTTACGTGTTGACTTGGCGTGTCCAACGCGGCCTTTACAAGCCAGGGTCTGTGCTGAATAGAATAAGGTACCGCCCTGCCTCAAGATAAGTTGTAACATATTGAAAGCACCGAGTACCAACGCCTCCGAGCGGTCGGGACTTGGACGCAGAAACAGAAATCGTAATTTTGGCTGCCTTAACATTCGTACAAAGAGTATCCAGAAGCTCAGTCATCGGCATGCTGCTGAACCGTCAATGAACACGGTGGGACGAGCGAGCTCGAGAGGAGCTGGCAAGAGCAAACTCACCTGAGTTGCACCAGGTCAACCGCCCCAAATTTGTCCACAGGTTACTGGAGCACTGAGTTTTGAAGAGAGGTAGCTGGTGGAACGAACATTCCACGGTGCGAGCAGAGCGGAGGCAAACTGTTGTTCCTTCGCCCTGAATCGCGAAAGGCCGCGATCGCTGAAAATTAGGCAGCAAGCTTCCGACAGACTGTCACGATTTGACGTTGGCGTAGAGACAGTTGGACCGAGTCAGCCGAAAGCTGCGCTGCTATTGCAGACACCAGGGCCATCCTTGCCCTCGAATCCCTTGCTCCGGCTCCGCCGCGGCCAAAGAAGTCATGATCCGACTCATGAATGTCAAGCAGCAAACCTCAGGACCTCCTTGAAGTCCTTCGCTAATATGTGGCGCTGGAGGCCGCATCGAGAGCTGGGTAGTCGGTGTGCGAGCGGCAGGCGAAATGTGCGATGGCGTGAGGTTGTAACTCGTCCCGGGTCCGCGCGCGCAAGGTGGTGGAAAGTGACAAGATGCGCAGTCAACCATTGATGACTACACGTGACCCATCACGTCATTGATGCCAACCGTGGGAGTTAGACGTCGATCCGGGAGAGCATCATTGCTACTACGTAGTACTAAGCTAGAAGCAAGCTGGGAGCCCTGGAGATATTCGTGGTTCATCTGATATATTCGGATTGGCTTGGCCTTTCCGTTATTTTGGGAGGAGATGAACGAAAATTGAACCAAGCTCGGGCGGATGACCGAAGCTGATCAAGCGGCCATCGGCATCACTCGGTTAGATCGCTCGATACGGATTTTCGCTGTCTGCTTTTACCAACCACCATGTCCTCCTCCTCTTCCTCGCCCAACCTCGTAGCCGTCACCGATGCTCCCCACTTCCAGTCTTTGCTCTCTGCCGACCTAAACCGCGTCTCTATGCTCAACTTTTGGGCCCCATGGGCCGCTCCATGCACTCTGATGAACGCCGTCGTTGCAGAGCTGGCGAAGAAGTACCCGAACGTCCTGGTGTTGAATATAGAAGCGGAGGAGCAAGCGGACATCGCAGAGTCGTTCGATATCGAAGCGGTCCCATCCTTTGTCATCTTGCGGGTATGTCTGCTTTGCACGACCGTATGGATGGTGTTCAAGATTTTCGGTGCAGGGACACGCCCTTCTTGCGCGGATTGAAGGGGCGGACTCGCCTGCCCTTACTCTGGCCGTCTCCACGCATGCTGCTGGCCCTGTTCACAAGTCGCAAACTAACGTTGCCACCCCAGAGGAGCTCGATGCGCGGCTCCAGCAGCTGATGACCCAGAGCAAAGTCGTCTTGTTCATGAAGGGTAACCCAGCAGAGCCCCGCTGCGGGTTCAGCCGCAAGATTTCGGCGCTGCTGAAGCAGCAGGGTGTGGCGTTCTCGAGCTTTGATATTCTGCAAGACGAGGATGTCCGGCAGGGTGAGTTGTGTTTTCTTGATATCTCGTTTCTTTATTTGCTATGGGTCCGTTTCGGACAATTTTGGTATTCATTGCCATTTGCGGCCGCTCCTTCATTGGGTGGTTATCTCCACCCGATCCTCCTGATGCGATTCCTCGTTTCGCGCTTTCCTGTCACTATCCGCTCAATTATTCCTCCTCTTTATTACGCACATCTTTATTACGCACATCTTTTCATCAAGTCTCCCCGCCCGTGCTCCTTGTCCGACTATCCCACTTCCAGGTCTCAAGAAACTCAACGACTGGCCAACCTTCCCGCAGCTCATCGTCAACGGCGAACTCGTCGGCGGACTCGACATCGTGCAGGAGATGGTCGAGACAGGCGAGTTCGACGAGCTTGTTGGCACAGCTTAGCACGCTTTCTGCTAAATTCTGCGGTGGTGCTGTACGCAATTGTATGCATCTCATTCTCCAACCACTTCCGCAACTTCAACCGTGTTCAGTTCCCAGCGTTTTCTCGCTCATCCGGACAGCGCACTGTGCAAGACCATGCCGGCTCAGTGGATGGTCCACACTGGTTTAAGTTATGCCAATGAAATCATCATAATTCCTACCAGGGATGCCCGTTCGATTCGGGCCTGAGTCATACAGCCGGTGCTTCCTTTTTGCTCGCTTTTTTCTGAGATTGTCCTTCGTTTCAAAAACTCAGCTCTGTGACGGGGTACCATTTTTCGATTGGCCAAGCGAAATCGAGTAGCCTAAGCATTGGGCTCAGGCGTGTTCCGTGTTCTCCGCGAACAGAACGAGCCCCACACCGGTTCGGTGGTGGAAGGTCCACCGTCACAACAGCTAGAAACCTGGTATGCCCTTCTCTCTAGCGTCAAATGCTACTGCGGTTGGTATCCCTTCCCAACAGGTCAATTAGGAGCGGGACCATGTTGAATTCCGGCCTCGCCGCTTACGTCTCTCGTGCAGAACACTTTCAATGTCTTTAGACTCTGCAGCGGACGGACATCGATATTCTGAACAAAATGAATCCCGCATCCGCTCGGTGTCCACGCTCGCAACGGCTGGAAAGTCGGTAACCCTCTCCGGAGTCACGAGTTTAACCCGTTCAACAATTCGGGCCCGAGCTATAGTTGCTTCTCCTTTTCCTTTTTACGCTTTTGTAATTCAACGATGCAACGTGTAGATAGATGCTTTGAACGAACACTCAAGAGCGGTGTTGATGGAATAATTCAACCAACGACCCGCAGTTCCAGTCAAAATGGCCTGGCAAATTCAGGGACGGGACGTATCCAGTATCAGCTCGGTGGTGGACGGTCCACACTGACCCTAACTGTGTGCGGTTTTGTTATAATTGTATATAGGAGAGGCGCTCGTTCGACTCGAACCCGGGCAATGGAGCTTGCTTTAGGGCACATTTCTTAGCTTCGTCGCATCGGCGTATGCCGTTGAGCATTGAATCTGGTTCAATGGGGGCGGGAGAGGTTTTGGGTGAGACTTGCGAAGATGCGATTCATCCTTGGCGACGTCTGGTTTGGATTTGGTATGGATTGAATTTCCATACTACCTTAGTACCTACCTACCCAGCCGCAGATTGAGCAACGCGGACCGAAAGTATGACCGTCTGGCATGCAAGGGGCGGGCAGACAAGAGATCCGTGGTTTAACTTCCACTGCTCAATGTGAACTGAAGGCGTTCAAGTGCAGATTAGTGTTCCTTACCAACAACCAGACAACGTTCCCGCAGGTCCTTCGGCAGGCCCCTCGTATCATTATCTTCGCTTCAAAAACCCTAACCGAGGACGGCGGTTCATATCCGCTCGGGGGCATGGGCCGCGCCTTTTTTGTAAGTGTTCTCTCTCCAGTGTCAGCAGGCCATATGCAATGCTAACGCATTGATACCCTCTCTTTCCTCGTTGCAAACTTGAATGCACTTGAAAGGTTCAAGCAGAGTCTCAGACTCGGAGCAGATGGGTGTGGCAGATCTGGTGAACCTTCCCCCTAATTTTCCTTGACCAAACTTATCAGAAAAGCGACCTGCCACGTCTCCGCAGGCGATAATTATATATAATTCGCGCTCGCTGAGTACCTCAACCTTTACGGGCGTGGTTCAAGACGGCCGTGGGAAAGATCAGTGGCTGTGTCGTGTTCTTCCCGCGTTGCCGAAACGGCATCGCTTTCCTTCCCAAGCACTCACGTCGCTCGACCTTGTTTCTGTTACTCTGGCAAGAATTGCGCCGAAACTTTATCCTAGGCTATAATATGCGCCTTCTGTGTGCTGCCACCAAGATTCTGGGTCGAATCCGTGTCAGGGAGTCTCCGTCCTCAAGTTGCAAGCTCCCAGTCCGCGAGTGGCACAGGATGGCGGGACTCGAAGGAGAACAGAAGCAGCGGCTGGAGAGGAACGAGTTTCCCGCTCCGCAGCCCCTTTTGGGTGTGTTCTTGTTCTTTTTGCCTTTCAATATCCCTCAGGCTGAAATGGGGTAGCAGAGTCTGTCGCTCACTTTAAGCGCCTGCGCGCCCTTCCCGGTCGGCGTATCTTCGCGGCTCAGGCTCGTCAATCGCCGACCTACTCTGTCAGTAATTACCGCGGCTTCAAATCTACTGCTGTGTCCGTCAAGGCTGAGGGAGCAGAGCCCATCCGCCGTCCGCGCGGGCGCCCACGGAAAGACGCCTCGCCTTCTGCACCCACAGTACCACAGATCGACGCGCTGCATGGAGAGGAGCGCAATATGCCCCCGGCCGCCCGAAAGGCTGCCCCAGGCGCAAGACCTCACCCCACCATGTCCCTCTGGAACGATACACCGGAGACGGATACGCCGGAGGGATCGTGCGCGCCGGATGAGTCTGATTCTGATACCGAGAGACCCAATCGTTCCGAGGGACCTGATTGGGTCGAACGATTGGCGGACGAATTCCGGTACTGTCCGCCGGGTCTGGAGCTCCACCTGTTCCTGTACCGCTTTCGCCACCAGGCGTTGCGCGATACCGAGCGCCAACGCGAGGAGGCACGGGAGAAGCTGCGCGAGGTTTTGGAAGAGGACGCACGGGAGCAGCTGCTAGAGGATTTGGAAGAGCTGGAAGGGTACGAGCACTATTTGAGGGTTGAGATCGCGGACTCGGGCTTCTGGGGAGCGCAGGATCGAGCGAAGCTCATCCGGCTAGGCATAATACGGGAGGACTCGGGAACAGGTGCTGGGGAGCCCGACAATGGAAGCTCCGACGCCCGGTGGAAAGGGCGACGGCCGCACGAGCTGTCAGACGCAGCAAAGCAGCTCTTGGAAGGTCTTTGACCCACGGTCTCTTCAAGTCTTAGTGCAATCACAAGCCGGCTGCTACAGTGCTACTACTCAGAACGCGAGAGACGGTTGGACTTTTTGTACCGCAGTCCGTTGAATCTCATATGCTCATCACCGTGTCGTTTCATATCTCACCTCATACCTCGTTGAAAGAAAAGGCTGGCTAAACATCTCCTTATCTGGTGACAGGTCAAATGTACAGACCGGAGGACTCATCTATCGCGGCTTGGGAGGTCAAGATTCAGGATCGCGCAACGACGAACGTCCATCACGAAAGTTATTGGGAGACGCCGGTCCAATGGTCAACAGCGCGTCGCACACACTGGCTCCGCGTGGCTCAACCACCAAGGTGTTTCCCTTCGGGTCAAACTTCCTAGCAGATACGAGCGCAGCAACTACCCTGCAATAGCTCGGTGGTGGATGGTCCATATTCGCATATGGTAGCAGGACCGTTTGCAAATTAGCATCATGCGAAAGGTGCCTGTTCGACTCGGGTCCGAGCCAGAACGGAGACGCTCACTTGTTTTCCCTGCCTGTTGGCTCAGCAAATGTAAGAGTTTTCTTTTGGTTTTCTTTCGGACTTCCTAGTTCCAAGAGGCTTGCAATCGTGTGCAAATCATGTGTTGAATCTTGATGCGGCATGCCAGTGCAATGCCGGTTTCGAGACTCCTGCAATTCAGCAGAGTTAGCACTGAGGCCTGAGGAAGGAGCAATCCGTTAGCGTGCGAAAAATATTTCCAGCTCCGATTCGCCGTGCCGATCGGCAATCAAATCCAGCTTTACCGCTGCACAGTCACAGTCACGTCGGACGGCTTGCTTCATCCACACACGAAAAAAAAGTCCTCCCTTTAACGCTCGATTGACCGAGGCTGGCGGCATCCAGAGCTCCTACGAATCGACCTGCGGATCTGGGGCTCTACCTGCCGTATCTTCCCTTGGATTCCCCACGCAATAGACACCGCGGACTGACGTCGATAGAAGAGCCAGCTTGCCTCATACCTCGAGTAATCAGTGGATTCTTAATCAAGAAAGAACCTGGGGATCCTCAGTGTTATGAAGCGTCCCGCTCTCTCTATCTACTTTCCTTCTGCGGCTACACGGGAATCTGGTCGGAACATTCTCCTGGCAGTGATTGCTGCTGCAGCTGCATCCCAACATGCTGGAGGAAGCATGCCATGGCGCCACTGACTCCAACTCTAGACGGAACTAGCCCACAATGACGGAACTCTGGTCAACTTCACGCCATTCGTGTAAGCCTCGATGCCTTCATGCTGTCGCTGGAACTTGAAGCCCGTCGCTAGCGTCCATTCACCCTGCGATGCCTCGGATCGGCCGAAGCCAGTGACGTCGCTTGCTTCTGAATCTAAGCTTATGTGTGTGTGCACTGTATCGCAGAGATAATCTTTTTTGCCTTCAAGGCAACAAGGCAAACGATAAAAGATAGCCGTTGATGCAGCCCACCGCGTCAGCTGACGAATCCTCAACGAATCCTTACGTTGCCCTGGTCTGGACTCAGACACGGCTCGAACCCCGAATTTATACGCGCAACCCCTTCTACCTCAATCGCCCGCCAGACTGCATGCTGCTCGAGCTCCACTTCAACTTACCGCCCTCGTTTTACAGGGCTGCGGTATAAAATCAAGGCTGTCAAGAATCTGATCCACCGCTCGCATGAAGGGCACGTTGCAGCAGCCATATATAGCCCCAGTTCTCACCGCTCGCTACCTCCACCCTCTCGCTCTCGCGGCCGCAAACGCCCCCCACCCCGGCCCCAGGCTCCGCCCCCGCATGCCCACCTCCGACCAGCTCGACTCGACGCGGCGCGTGCTCCTGTGCCTCGACGTCCAAGCGGGCGTCCTCTCCGACCCGCCGCGCGGCGTCCCCTCCGCCGGCGCCCTCCGGCGCAACCTCGTGCGCGTACTCGCCGCGGCGCGCAGCGCCTCGCACCCGCCGCTGATCGTGCACGTGCGCAACACGGGCGACTTTGGCGAGCTCGACGAGCCGCACACGGCGGGCTGGCAGCTCGCGCACGCGCCGCTGCCCCACGAGCCCGTCATCGACAAGCGCAAGAACAACGCCTTTGCGGGGACGAAGCTGGGCGAGCTGGTCCCGCCCGACGCGGAGATCGTCATCGTCGGGCTGCAGTCGGATTTCTCCATCAGAGCGAGTGAGTGTGTTTACCAATCGCGCATGCGCTTTCGTGGGCGCGGAGGTGAGACGGAATGCTAATCATGCGGTGTTTGTGGACCAGCTTGCAGTGCGGCGCTGGGCCGGGGGAACGAGGTGCTCATGATACGCGGGGCGCACGGGACGTACGACCGCCTCGAGGTGCTCTACGGCGGGGGCGTCACGCCTTCCTCGCGCATCGAGGCCGAGATCGAGGGCGAGCTGGAGGAGGCCGGCGTGAATCTGCTGGATATGAAAGATTTGAATGCGATCTTCGACGATCGGTAGCCGGGTGTATCGTGTTCGGTGCGTACTCGTTGGGTTGGGTCCGCGTTGGGTGCCTTGGGTCGGGGATGCTGCTGTGCGCTGTGCTTTCGTGGGTAGTCCACTGCTTTCGGTCCGGTCTCAGTAAAATGTATCCACTATTCCGTAAGACTGCTTCTTCCTTCTTGCTTTCACCTTTTGGGCATCTGACCTGCGGCGTTCTCCCGCGTAAAAATTGGGGGTCGTACGACGCTATAGTGTGGATAAGGTATCACAATCGTTCTTGCGTGGAGTCCGCAAGTTCGAATTCCTTGATCGCCATAAATTAACCTTAACCTTCAAGCTTCAGCCTTCGGTGTCAGTACATTAAGCAGGCTTCGCGATGCGCCGAAGTATCGATAGCCCTTTGCTTCATTGGGAGTTCGTCTACATGGCCTAGCCCTGAACGGTGCAGCGGAAGAGAACATGACCGACGGACTGAAGTTGAACCAGGAGTCCGACAAGTCGAGCGGCATTCATGAGGTACGCCTACAAAGTTTCTGAAAGTTCTAATCGTGAGACGCAAAGTTGTGGGCATAAATGCCCGGAAATCATCGCCCACTCAAGTGGAATAAGTCTATTGTGTCGATCCAAGGCAACGATCGAGGTCCGATATGGACCACGGAAAGTTTCTGGCGAGCCAATTCTTGCTTTATTGGCTTCAAGCTTCGTGCCTAGATATTCTCAACACAGGAGGGGCAAATGTACATTTCCACAGATGACTACTAAATTGTTCAAACTCGCCCGAAGCGCAAACCAGTTGGGAGTCCCAATTGGTGAAGTTGTTGTCGGATCCGGACCATACAAGGGATATTGAGTCCGCGACCATTTTGCTTTCTCCGTCGGCTCTGAGAGAAAGAATTTGACCTTGTGGTTATACCCTACATATCTTGGGATGGTAACTTAGTGGATGGCTCACGCGCACACACATTGGTTCAATTCTTGCGCTGAATTCAACCAACGATCTAAAAGTTAAATTCAAGAACAGAGCCTACAATAGATCAGCTCGGTACTCACGCGCTTTGAACCGTATCCTGTAGCTTCTGCGAGAGGATCCCGTTCGACTCGGGTTCGAGCCATGCTCCTCCAGGAAAAGCAACTATTTTCCTGTCAGAAAAACTGACTACTGGAAGGGCTGGCAGTTTTTTTTTTCATCCCGACACTGTTCGAAAAGACCAGACGACACAGATGGCCGTTTGGTGCCAGATACATAACAGTGAACTAGAGACGCTCCGGAGACGGGATGGTCAGGCACGCGGGCGAACGGGGGGCAGACACAGAACAGAGGCGCAGAAAGAGTACAAAAGGCCTCGAGAAGCGAGGCGCCGCAGCGGAAGGGATCCGATTCACAAAGTGCGCGATGCAAATGGGCGGGGAGCGACGTATGACTTCTATATTGGCCAAGTCTGCTTGACGGTCGACACCGCGATCGAGAGGACATCAAGGTGGCGAGTCCAAGTTGCGTGTATCGCGGTGTATATTTTGAATCTGTACATTGCGCGGGAAATCGTGTATAGTGGAAGAGATGTTTAGATTTGGTGCGGGGGAGGAGGAGGAGGGATGAGGCGCAGAATTGCAGAATTGCAGATACAAGACACAGGAAGGAGATCGGCCGGTGATAAGAGCCACAAAAGAAGGGCGTGGCGGAGAATCTGGAGGCCGGAGAAGTAGGCAAGCATGACGAATGGACGATGTGAGGTGAAAGCAAAATGAGGACGGAAAATGACAGGTGGTCATGTGAGGGGATAAGATGAAGGAAGGGCCTGGAGGAAGGAGAATGGGGATGAAAATGAGGACGGGGGAAAAGAGTGGTGATAGAGAGGGGAGATCAAGTGTGAAGGCATGTTTTGGTAGGGCAGAAAGAAGGCGAGTGGCACGAAACATTCGAAAAGAGGAATATCGGGGGCCACGAAAAGTAAAGTAAAGGTGAAGAAAAAGGAAGAAATACTGACGCACTTTCACTGAGAGCGCCACGAGCGAGACACCATCGGCAAGGCGTCGCGGTCACGGGCTTGTTGGGAATGAACAGTAGAGAAGAGGGCACGACGCTGCCAGGCTGCCGTGGAGGTGTAGTGACCGTGTTGTTGTGAAGCGGGGCGTTGCGTGGATGCCGTCGTTTCACGTTGTGCTACCTAGAGGCACGGTTGACATAGATAGCAAGGGAGGCGAGGGATAGAGCAATTGCGCGCGCCGCGGTGCACGAGGGATTTGGAGAGTCGACATCAGGAAAAATCCACATTCCTAATTTCCCGGAAACTTCCGCCTAATATTCTTCTGGCCAGGGAAAGTGGGTGAAAACGGGGTAATGCAGAGAAATGAGGGAAACTTTCCTATGTTTTGCCTGCGTCACAAAATGTCCGTTTCAAAATACCTTCGTTCTCGTCAAGAAGGACGCCACTCGATGAAACGGCAACAAGAGCAGCCTACAACAGGGTTTTTGAAGCATATCGGACGATCAGGGGACGGTAAGAAATCAACGGGAAACACTGGACTCGGAATAGCCTAGGTTAAGCGAGCCCGGCCCTAAAGCCCCACGAATCCGCCCAGCAACTGATGGAAGAAAATTGGAGGAGAATTGAAGACTTGCGATACTGATTGGAGAGAGGTGGACGCACGGTAGTGGACACATGTATGTCTCTTTCCCTCGTCTTCCTGGCAGCGTCCCAGCGCGATCCTGCGTGTCTGATTCGCCAGAATCGCAATCAGCGTGGCCGCGATGCGGACCGGGGATTCAGACAAAAAGCTAGCTCAACGCGATAAGAGCCTTCTTGGAGCGATTGCGGAGAGCGATTGGTGTCTTGCGCTACGGGAGGCTCAGGAAGACGAGAAAGAAAATCGAGACGATCGATGAGGAGAGTTGTGGCGTGTTGACCAACGGCGTCTAGATTTCCCAGTATCAGGGCCAAATCCGGTCCGCCTGCTCTCAACTTCCATCATCTTGCCATCATCGTCTTTTCAAAGTGACTCTGCCACTGTAGGGCAACCCCATGTCGCAAAAGTCCGATTTGGGTGATAGGTCAGTATACGGGCATACAAGCCCTCGTAAGGCTGTAAGGTTATTCGGGGGCCTATAAAGTTCAGAAATTCACTATCTGGGGTTACAAGGTCTTACGAGACTTATAAGGGTTATAAGCGCTTATTCAAACTTATTGGGGCTTATAATCCGCTCCCCTTACCAAGCGCCAAAACACCGAATGTTTTCCCATTTCCTTACACGAACACACGAGAAAAAGAGAAAACAATATTCATTCAATTCTATCCTACGACATCGAGGTAATATGGATGGGTGCTGGGCACCAATTACTATGGATGAGTGTGCACTGGATCAGCAGGGAACCAAAAGGGAGAGCGTAATGCGCACCACAAAAACAGCGGGTGCGGACCGAGCGTGTTGAAACGTACAATGTCAATGGTGAGGGGTGAATGGGCAGGAGTGGGACGGGCGACTCACCTGGGTGATTGCGAGGTGCGAGACGGGCAGTGGGCTGAAGGCTGCCTGGGTTACTTAAGTACACCTGGAGTGTTGACTCAGACGGGTCCAAGCGGCAGGAATGGTTACGCACCAATTGCAAGCAAGAACGGGCAAATGATAGTCGGGGCAGGCGACAGCAGTGGAGTGTGGTGGTTGAGAGCAAGAGAGGTGGAGTCACGGCGTCACATCGCCGCGACTTATATCCGTTGTCAACATGACGTCACATTACGACACCACCCACTCTGAGACCTCCCAAATCTTCCTGCACTCGTCGCCGCCAACAACGATGTCCACAGCACGCCGCTCTGTATCTGAATCGGAGACAGAGGTCGCATCTGCCAGCCTGCCAAACTTTGCTTCAACATTGCTTCGACAACGACTATAGTCTATACGTCGCCGAATTTACCGTTCGAGGTGCACACCCACATCTGATTACTCAAACACCAGTACATCCTTTGAAACTGTGGCCAATGGCTCTTAATTTGGTTCGGAAATGTGCCTGGATCGCGTCGATTCGTGTCGAGGCTCGGTTGAAACAGATTGCAGATTTGAATGCACGGCTTTTTGCAGCGCCAAAAGGTGCGTCGCTATATCACCCCCAAATATATCTGCTTATTCCATTCAGCCCCTGTGCATCGTTCCCATTCATCTAGTACCAGTACTGTCACCGGACGCGCGTGCGCCACGATCCCAGTCGGCTTGGAATGTCTTCTTGTCCCGCTCAGGCCGCCGTACAAGAGGAAGCGGAGAGGCAATGAGCAGGCCTGCAGAGGCAGCTGCATGATCTCGAGTAGCTCCAGGAGGGACGAGTGCGGGCAGCCCAATCATTTACGTGAAATTACGCCGCCTTGGTTAGCCTTTTGTTGTCTTATTTTTCCTTGCAAATAAATATTCTCATCTCGAAACAATTGCAAAGTGAGCTAGGTGTCGTCGCTGCCGCTGCCGTGCTCCAGCTCCTCCTCCTCCATCTCCCCCAAGAGCCGCACGCCGACCCTCCTTCGCCTCGTCCGAGTGAACCCCGGCAGCTAGTACCGTCGGCGGAGTTCGGATGCAATGTGCTTCAACGTACTCCAATATTTTGTATGCTGAGCTCACCTCTTCGTTATGGGTGCAGCAAAGAAGAGTCCATGTTCTACCTTCGAATGGTTGTTGCGTGCCGGTAATTGAATGAATACATTTTCTACTTTGACCTGTTCCGCGAGTACGACTTCATTAAGAGAGCTTCAAGATGGCCTGAGGCATTGAGCGTCATGACTGTCGCAAAATACTGCCCTGGGAGGCCCAAGTTTATAGGTACTTATAGGCCCTTATGACCACTCTATAAACCACTTGTAAGCTAGCTATAAGGGGCTTATAAGTCTGTAAGCCTTCGTAAGGCCTTATAAGCCAAATCGGATTTTTGCGACACACAACCAACTCGGTACTTCTTGACGACTTTTTTTTGCACCTCTTCGTCGCCCGAGAATTATCGTTCTTCGAATTGAACTGATCTTTGCCCGGTGCCGTTTGGCATTTGCACTTGATTTGCACCATACTGTACTATTTCGATCAATTCGAACGGCCTGTGACCTGTGACCCGAACATTCGAACTTGAGATTTCGAAAATGGGCGTGGGTGGCCGTGACATGTAGAAAATTTCGATAATTTCGATAATTAACGGCAGCTGGGGCGTCGACTCTCCCACATATTACTGAGGGGCTTTGAGGCAACACAGAGGTGATGTAGAGCAGATACAAACTGAGATGGGAAGTTTACAGGAATGATCAAAACATGATCCTATTGACCGTGCCAGCTTGATCCGAGCAAGCGACAATGTGATGTTGCTGTTGTGCCGTGCGTATCCGTGCGCCGGAATCCAGCAAACAGCCGGCAGATGATAGTCAGCGCTCTCAGGTCGTGTTTTGAGCAACGTTCGCGGCGCCATGCGCCGCGCGCGCGAAAATTTGGATTTTTTACCCGTTCTCTACGGTTTTGTGACATGTTTGCAACATTCGAAAATAATCACTGTAGGCCCGCTAGCGCGGCAAAGCCCACTATCCCAGAGGGCGGGTTGCTGTCAATGTCATCTTTTGACCAACCATAAATTGTGATACTGAGTACTGACAATATCAATGGTCTTGTCCGATTGAAGATGCTCAAAGATGTGCTTGAAATATGTAGGAGCACTACACACACATTGTTCAAGTCAGTGCCACAGGTTTCCCCCCGCGTGACAGAACTACACCAGTATGGCTGGAATCCATACAAGAAATTTCCACGAATGAAAAGCAAGAGAAAGTAAAAAGCGATGCTCAAGGACTCGCTCGGTCGACGCGCAAGCGCGTCAACCAGCTCACATTGAGAATCCCCCGGTCGACGCTACCGCGTCGACCCCGAATTAGAACCACACCACTGGCGCCAGTCCAAAGACTTGCAATTTCTATCTCAAACCCCAGGGGCCAGCTTTAGTGACTGTAGTTGACCATGTTTTGTCTACTACATACTGGCAGGTGAAGAAATACTTCGAGTAAGCTAATTCAAAGACAGTATAAGCAGCAGATGTGATTTGTGGGACAAAAATGTAAAGGACCACAACATGTCACAAAACAGCCAAACGAGAACATCAGATTGTTATGTTGCAACAGCGGAAGGCCGGGACAGGGCAGCTAAGCCGATCTGCGGAAGGAGAACAAAATCGGCCAAAAATTGGGGGAGATAAAAGACATTTTGATGAGGGGGTAAAACCGAGAGGGAGACATTTTAACTGTGCAAGTGCAACAGGGATGTCTCCAGTGCACCTGGAAATGTTCCATGTGGCCAGTAGAACGTGCATCGTGCACAGTGCATTGTGCATCCGATAATGTACATTTTACCCTAACAGTGCACAAAATCACGCACCTGTGTACATTTTAGTGTGCCCGTACCGTCATATATTACTGCTGTTCAGAGTTGGGCGGACGCGGCGCTGATCGGCTGACGCGGCCAAATATCTTAGCCCGACACCAGGGGCAACTTAGTGCGGGACAAGGAGTGTACAAAGGAAAGACAAAGGGCACCCGCCAAATCCAGGCAGCCTGGGAATTGGCGGGTGACTGTCGATGATCCTAAGTTGTCTTTCCTTTGTGAACTCTTTGTCTTTGCAAAGGCTCATTGTGCGGTGACACGCACCGTGCCAAGGTGCTGACCCGACTCATGCCCGGATGGTACGACCTGAGCACCCCTCGTTGGGTGCGTCGCTCTTTGCCCCCGGTGCAAACGGAAAGATGAAGACTCAGGAGCAATTGGTAACGTCGGCGGTTCCAGCTGGAAATCTAGATGCAATGAGCTTCGGAAGGGGGTTGAAGTAATGAGTGTACGCGATGGGGTGAACGGTAAGTGAGTGCAGGGCAACGGACGCGTCCGGCCATCGCGCGCCGGGTGATAAACCAGGTGGGATTCAATGGATGCCCCGACACCGTGCCCCAGTCAGGCATGAATCGAATGCCGAGTTGTTTGGACATGACTGACATGAGTGGGCCGCTGCAAAGCTCTGAACGGTGAGGAACGACAACACAAAGACCTTGAGAACGACACACACCTGTAACGATTTTGAAGCCACGCGACACAGGCGAATTTGTTGCATGGCCGTGGCGTAGACGAATGGTGAGGACGGTGGAATCCGTCTAGGGCAGCGGCTTCCGCCTCACGTGAGTCACGCGGGGGGTAACGACAGGGCAAAAGGAGGAGGATGGATCGGAAATGGGTGGGAGAGGGAACGGAGTGGGGCGCTGTTCATAATCAAATCGCAGGGCAGAGCTTTATATCCTCAGCTCACCTGTGACGCCCGATCGGGGCATGGATCTGTGGCAAATCCGAGGAAACGGTCATTTATCAAAGCCGGCTGTGATGCGCTTCACGCTCCACGTTCCCCGCCCGCCGGGCAGCGCAGTGGGGCCGACGAAAATGCCGTGGTGTCAACGGGAAGACAACGGGGCGTATTGGGTCCGCGTTCGACAGAACATGCCGCTCGGGGCCCGACGCCGTCTGCACGTCTATCTGGCGGTGAAGTGTTGCTGATTGTTGCTAGGCTTGTGAGGCCAACGGAAAGAGTGTGGTGGACATACTTGGGTACGCCGCTTCGAATTTGGGTGACCCGTTTGCACCGGGGAATTATATCTGATAAACCACAAGGTAAAGCATTCCAGCACTTTGACTTCACCCAACCCGGTTGTATCGGTTATCGAGGTGCAGATACAGCCTCATGGACCCCGTTCAAATCCATTGTGACGCGTGACAAGTTCAACGGTCCCAGCCACGGTTTCACGGACAGTCACGGCGTTTGCAGCCTGCCGTCTATAACGCGGGACAGCTGAGGAATTGAATTGAATTGGAAGCTCGTGCGAGTGCGACGGATATGAATACAATAGGAAGGTTCCCAGCTTGGCATGTTCTGACGACGGTGGGCTGTACTTTGGTTGCACCGGTGACCGGTACCGTCAAGGTACCGTTCAACCCAGTGCGGTGTCCGGTTGCTCCGCGTGTACAGCGGGGACGTCACAGTCCGTACGCTTGCTGTGCGGGACAAGGTACGGCACTCAACGGTGCGCTTCATGTCATTTTTACCGTAGGACATGCTACAGAACACCGGCACCTGCTCCACGGATCGAGCTTGATGGCCTTCCCGGATACACAGGCTTTCCCTTGTGCTGGAACATAGATCTCGTTTGCCACAGACAAACCCAGTCGCCGCTGGTGACCACCGGTCAAAATGGACCCCAACTTTCGTCCGCGGGCTCTCACGTGGACCGTGACCACCATCCAGAGGGCTGCTACCACACAAAATCGGGATTCGTGGCCCCCAAATATCACAGAACTCTCGTGGTTCAACAGCGTACGCCGTTCGCACTTCACTATCGGGCTCCAGGGAGACACTATTCAGTATGCACGGCTTACCAGCCACTACAGCGATGCCCTAGTCTTCCGTTTTTACGAATCAAGTTGAACGCCGTTCAGTGTATCCAGTCGGCCGTCCTGGGCAACTTTTCATTGGGCGCGGACTGCTTCCGAACCATCCCGGACACCACCCACTCCGCAAGGCTGGGTGCGCATCATACACCGCTCATGTGAGATTTGCCACAGACCAAACCCGCCCTCGGGCTTCTTGAGCAACCTCAAGGTATAAAAGCCCTTGGGTCTGACAATTCTAACAACACCCAACTTCAGATCCTCCGGTCCTCATCCCACCACCGTCAGTCCTCACCTTCTCAGCCCATAATGTGCAAGAACCTATACACGCTCTGCTCCCGCACCATCGGAGACGGAAACAAGAGATGCAACCACCAGATGCTGGGGCAGTGATACATCGCCCCTTCTCATTAGAGGCGCTACCCTATGTATTATGGCCTCTAGTCAGAATGCCCTCGATGTATCACGTCAGAATACATACCTTTTCTGGTCGCCACGGCCTGCAGCTATTCCACACGATGAGCTACCTATCCTTGTCGTCGTGATTGCAATAACCGCATTGGGGATCCGACCATCAAGACGTTCTCGACGTCGTGGCCGACAGCGAGCAAAACGGAATGCCCAAAAAAGCCGGAAGAAGCCGAAAATAATATGGATTGTAGAGTCGTAGACTACGATACACAGGTCGAAGTGGATACTCATTACAAAGCACACGGGGCAGCTTAAACTACATTTTCTTTGCGGCGAATGTGGGTAATTGGGCGTCAGTCGCGGAAACCGGCCAGACAGGCGCGTTGACTCTCGGAGTGACCGGTCCACGTAGCGAATGCGCGGCGCGGTATGCACGGGCAGCGGTGAGCACGGTATGCCGACACGCATGCGGCGAGTGCCTCCCTCGAAGCGCCAGCAGCGTCCCCCAGTGCGCGCCCGCCCCCTGCTCACGAATGCGCGGTGTGGTATGCACGGGCAGCGGTGAGCACGGTATGCAAACACGCATGCGGCGAGTGCCTCCCTCGAAGCGCCGGCAGAGTCCCCCAGTGCGCGCCCGCCCCCTGCTCACGCTGCAGGGCGCCACACCCAATGCACCGTCACTGACGCGCGGGATCTCCTACACACCCAGCCGCTGGCGCGCGCGCGTCCCGTTCCACCGCCGGAACCTGACGATGGCGATGTACGAGGGAATGCGGAGAGCACCTGCAGCGTCCCCTGCTGCGGACCCGCCTCCGCTCATGCTGCCCATCCGCTCTGTCGCACCCCCGTTGCGCGCGCCGCAATCGGCCGGCGAAACCTGATGGTGGGGACGACGATGCCCGCACCTCCTACAGCCTCGGTGACGGCAAGGTCGGGGGAGATGGCAAGGTCGGGGGAAACGGTGAAGTCGGGGAACGAGGGGGCGTGAATGCTGGTGTGGGGACGTCATTTGTGTCGTCGGCGAAGGGGTCTGCGGTGTCGGAAGGTGGCAGCGGTGGTGGAGTCGCGGCGCGGCGTAGTGCGCGCAGCTGCTTTTCATCCTGGTCATCGTCGGGATCCGCAGCGGCATCCTCCTCCCCCTCCTCCTTCTCCTCCTCCTCTCGCGGGACGCTGCGGCGAGGTACCGGCACCACCTCCTCCTCGTCCGGATGCATCCCCTCCTCCTCCTCCTCCTCCTCCTCCTCCCCCACAGCGTCATCCACATGCAGCTCGGTTTGCGGCTCCACAACGCCTATCGCCGCTCGGCCCATGCTGATTATGTCGTCGACTTCCTCCCACTTCTCTTCAAAGCCGCTTCGCAGCTTCCGGAGCAGCAACGCCTGCCGCTTTGCGTATGCGATGTTCCCCTCCGCATACCACTTCTGCTTGGGGGCGTACGCAATTGCCGGGGCGCGGTCGGCCTCCGATGTTGGTGCTGCCGGCCGCTTGTTTGCACTCCCCTCCCATGTATCGGCGCGCCATTGCAGAAACTGCAGGATGCGGCGCCTCTCCTCCTCCAGGAGGTCGATCTGCTCGACTTGGCGCAGGTATCGCGCCCGCGTCTTGAGCCACTCCATGCGCAGTGCTGAAAAAAACAGTCAGCTGGATGTGTGCGCTAAGCGGACGGACTCTTACCCTCGTTCATCCCTCCGCCATCCTCGTCCTTTGCCCCGGCGCTTCTCCAAATCCAAGACATTCGCTCCTTCGCGATCCTTCCCAGCTCAGCCGCCTTTTTCCGCGCGTCCGGCCCTTTTTTCATCAGCATCTTCTTGCGTATCGGGTCCTGGAACAAAGCGCGAGGCATTCCTCGTACGTCCGCCGGCAGCAACGGGCGCAAGTCTGCCTCCCACTCGTGCTTCTCCAGATACCTCCCCAAGCTCTCGAGTGCCCGCCGCGCTGCTCGGTAGCGCTCTGCTTCCCTCAAAATACGCTCCTCCACCCCCTGGATCTTCGTCTGAGAGCGCGTATTGGCCTTCACTCCGCGCGCAAAGCGGTCTTTGAATTTGTACAAATGTGTGCGATAGAGCAGGTGGTGCCGCACGTCATCCAACGCCTCGTGCGCCTGGGCTAGCCGTAGTCGGTATTCGTATTCGTATAGCTCCGTGTCGCACTCGGCCCTCCCCTTGATTGCGGATGGGAGCCACAAGGCCATATGGTGGACCTGCGTCCCAGGCTGCGCCTGTGTCGCTGAGATTCTCTTTTGAGCGCGATCCTCTTCGGCACGTAAGAGGGCCACGTGGGGGATGACAAGCACTTGCGCGTCCATCCAGGTGAGCACTTTCCTGCGCAGCTTGTTCGCGCGTTCAGTCATATTGGCCTGCTGATCCACCGATGGATGGTTTCCGATCCGTGCCATATCCATTCCCAGGTGTCGCCTGTACAACGTCCTCAGCCTTGGCTCGCATCGACGATAAGAAAGACTTACTGCAGTTCCTCTAGCTGCAGCCCCATCCCAATGAGCTCCGTGCCGTGCATCTCATCCGAGACCGCCAGGCCGTCCAATTGCTCTTGATCCAGCTCAGCCTGGACCTCCATCGCCATCTCCCTTCGCACATTGACCACCGTGGTGCGCTCGACAGCGGCCGCGTAGGGATTGGGCTTCTTCGAATCCGCCTCCCAAGCCTCTACGGCCTCCCTCCACGTCTCCACCGCGTCACCCGCACCCAAATTCTGCAGCGACGCCTCCAGCTCCTCCAACTCAACGGTGGCCATTATGAGCTCGGGTACGCACTCAACTAGCTTGTCTATTAGCCATTGCCCTGCCGGTAGAGTTAGATGCGCATGCGGGAACTCGTAAGATTGAATAATTACCCAAGCCCACGATTTTCCCATGATTCATGTCGTTGAATGCGTCGTTGATTGTGTCCCGCCGCATTCCTGGCCCCATCTCCGCGGTGGCGGTTGCCAGAGGGTTGAGCATCGCCCAGCCGCGTTCCGGAGCCTCGTCATCCGTCATCCCCACGAATCGCGTGAGGTTGAAGGAAAAGAGAATATTGCAAGCCTCGATGTGCGCGGGCAGGTGAAATTTGGGGATGAGGAACACGCAATACTTCTTGCCCTTGACGAATCGTATCTCCTCCGGAAAAGTTTCCATCCGCGTCCATATGTTCTTGTGCCATTGACAGGCGATGTCGTACGAAACGTACAGCTCGACGACCTCGCTGTCCGCCAAGCCCCAGAAGAACAGGTAGTCCATATTTATATACCTGGCCGCAGTTAGTATCAGCCTCGAGCCACAGGCACCGATATACGCCTACCTTTCCCCCAGCTGCAGATCTCCCACCGAATTGGGGTGTTTCATGTTGTGGCGCGCGCAATCTACCGTCGCGATTCCGGAGGATGCAGTCCCGCGCGACTCGCGATCAGGCTTGTCAACTGCGTCGTGCGCAACGCAGGTGCTTCGCTGATAAGCCTGGTCAGTCGACAACACCCTCTATCAGAGATAGCTTACCGGTTGCTTGGTCTTCCAGTTCTGCGCCAGATACGCGTAGTACATTGCCACGTTCACAAAGAAAGACCACCCATCCCCAAGGGACGGGTCGTTCTCCTCGCTGGACACCTTCTTCCTCCTCATCCGGAAGTTAGCGTCGAGCGCCAGGTACAGGGCATACAGGAATCTGGGCAGAGATCAGTCTGGATGACTTCCATTGGCCACAGAGCAACTCACTTTTTCTCCTTCGGCGCATCCTTCCAGTCGGACGGCAAATTTTTGCCGGGCTGTGGGCAGGCCGGGCAAAGTAGCGCACACTCCCCATCCTTGGTCCCCTCCACGCCTGTCGGATCGTGCGCTCGAAGAGCACGCTTGAGCATTTGGAGATACCGCCACTCGCGCGTCATCAGCAGGAATTCATTGTACCGATCCTAGAAAGCCGTCAGCCGCAGTGTTGCTGCTCCGAACGGTTGGCTTACCCTAACCGTCTCCGTGCCCGAATTGTCGGTCTCACGCGCCAGACACTTGTAATATTCTGACCCTGAGCATTTCGAAGTGAGGGTCATTAGGTGGAAGTGGCGTAGAACGCCGAATGTTGCGGCAGTCCTCGGGTGTTTGCTCGTGGCTGGATACAATCGCGCGCGCAGGAGCTGCACATCGTGCAACTCTGCAGTCTCGCAATTGCAGAAGTCGAGGTGGACCTCGTGGATCCCGTGCGTGTCGACAATGACAAAGTTGTCGTCCACCGCAGGCTTGGGATTGCGGCATCCTTTTCGCCCATTGCCCGCCTTGGCGTGTCCCACCTGGATTCGCAGACCCAGTTTCCTGAGGCTTGTGCGTTCAAACATCCCATCGCACCATTTCTGAAAAGAAGCCCCCGCTCAGTAAGCTGCGGGCGAAGAAACAAAGTAGGAAAAAGTACGAACCTCTATCCGATGCAGCGGTGCCTCACCATGCGCGCGGACCAGACACGCCTTGCAATACAACGCATCTGTGAAGCAATCCCGGCAGCGGTACACCCCAGCGTTGTCGCACGCAATGCACAGCCTGTCCTCCTGGTATTGACCGCGACCCTCCAAGCCCACAATCTCGTCGAGATATTGCTGAGGTTTTTTCTTGCGCACCCACTCCGCCAGCGGATTCCACTGAGCTTATACATTAGTCCCTTGCCAAGCTGCTCGAGATCAGGACATACCGTCTTTCGCTTCTGTGGCTCCTTCTGCAGCAAGTCGTAGACGGGCGAGTCATCATCGAGGTGAAGCTCAATTGTGTCGTGGTCGATGTCACCGCCCGGGTGACGTGCATCGTCGTGGGTTCTCAGGTGCTGTACAGGTTTACTCGGCGAGGCTGGCACCCGGAGTACGTCCACAGCATGCTGCATGACCCCTTGCGGATTGCGATAGCTGTGTCTCTCGGCGAGAGGGGCGGCATTGGCGTCCTCGTCGTCGCTGTCGGCGATCACCTCTCGTCGGTCCCTTGCAGTACGTGGCATCGGGAAGAGGGGGTAACAACGGTCGCGCGGATCGAGAGGAATCAACAAAAAGCGCGTGGGCGCAGATCTTCACTGAAACTGTGTCAGCGCTATGATCGAATAAAAGCCCAAGGCTTTCCGCACCTGCAAAAAATACAAAATACACCCCACCATGCCCGCATCCACCACAGCGCATCCCGCGGCTGCTCCCGCCAACACACAACCCACTCAAGCACCGCCGTCCGCCAGCCTGAGCCACGGCGAGAGCTACACCGCACAAGACTACATCTTTGCCACCGCGCTAGCAAACCAAGGGTCAGTAATTTGGTACCCCCTTCGCCCGTGATGCTCACCTTCCAGCAGCTCTGCATATCTGCACATAAGCTATGACATTGCCTGTCAGTGGCGTGGTCCCCAGACCGAAACCCATCCTAGCGAAGCGTAGACCGTAGAGTACAGTCCAATCGAATCCAGTGGAGTCGTCTTGCGCACTCGGGTCTCCCCAGCAAGGTCCTGAGACTGAAGGAGTTCATTGCGTTGTCTGAAAGATTCCATTGCGTTGTGTGAGATTGTAACAGGAGCTTCGTCGGGAATTCGGGTTTGTTGGTCCGTGGACACGTGAAGTTGCTTGTTTGCGGTTATTGTTCACCAACTCCCGTTCTCCAATTATAACCACCGTGACGCGCTTTACCAGCTTTCTCTGCCTCCAAGTACCGAAATTATCCCTGTACTGGCGACAACGAACTCGAAACTAGCGTGCCATCTGGAAGGACAAAGCACAGCGGCAAAACAGTTGTTCAGAGCAGACACGCGGAGAACATTCGAAGTCTAAACAACCCTCCCGCCCTTCGCCCTTTTGGAACGCGCGTCCATCATCCGAGCAATAGTCAGGTCCTTCGCCGCCCTCAGCGCCAAAGCCTCCCTGCTTTCCCTAGCTCGCGCCCTCGCCGCCTGGGCGGCTTCGACCTGCTTCGCGTGCGGCACATACGGCTCACCCCAACGAAGAATCAGACGCCGCTGAGCAGACCCGGCCTTGCGCATGGCAACTACGTTGTCGACCCGCGCCTTACGCGCCGCCACGCGCGCCCTCACCGCGGCGCCTGGCACGTATCCCGGAGGCCTCGGCGTCGTCGACTTCGGCGGAATAAGGCGGTCGAGGTAGCGCTGATACACGGTGTCCAGCGGCCGCTCGTTTTTGCCATCCTCCTCCAGGACCTTCTGAGCGGCCAGATTTTCTGCATCACGTCAATAGCGGGCAACGGCGATGCTTACAATGAATTTACCTTTGGCCGCAACTCGTGCTCGTACCGCAGCGCCCGGAACGTAGCCTGCAGGCTTGGGTGTCGCCTTAGGAAGAATATACCGATCTAGCCAGCGCTGCAGCACCGGGTCGGGTGCCCTGCCAGCACGCGCGCTCTGAATTGCTTCTGCAGGGATGTGAGGGAACGCCAGGAGAGCAACTTCGAAACTTACCTCGTTTTAAAGCCAAGTCTTCAGCATCCGTGATGTCTCGGGCTTCAAGCGTGCATGGGTCGCGGGCGGCGGCGTCGCACACCTGCGTCGACATGGTATTGGGAGCGAACAGAAATTTCAATTGCATTTTCCCAATATTTATATTTTGCATGATAATCCTCATCAGGCAAGGCCCCTCGATCGCTGCTCCATCATTTCGGCAACGGCCTCCCGCCGCGCCAGCAATTGCATACGCTTCCGCTTCAGGTACGACGCCAGCTTCATCCTGAGTTCATGCTCTTCACCTGCGGGCGGCATGGGCCCCTCAGGCGTCGCTGCATCCCCTGGTGTACCGGGAAGGCCTCCATCCAAGGGAGCAAGCTCGTGATCGTGATCCTCACCAGCTAGAGTTCGGGAACAATGAGCCCTCCAAAAGGGTTTCCTTACCACCGGAAGTTCCGGAACTGCTTACCTTCTTGATGAGACTCGATGCGTCGCCGTGTTCCCGGGCGTACCAAGACATCGCCGTTGTCTTCAAGCCGCCGTTTGGTGCCTCCCGCCCTCTCTACAGACTGGCGCAATCGCTTTCCTGGGGGCGCCTGCACTTCTGCCGGAGCCGCGTCGTCCCGTGGCCGTTTTGTGGATGTCGCGCTAGTGGGGCCCATTTGCATGTGGTAGTTTGGGATCAAGGATGGTGCGCATCGCCATCTATTGTGATCGATCGTTACTTGACATTTGCCCTCTTCCACTACTCCAATGAGATCGGGCAAGAGCCCTCGCAAGGGCGGCAAAAACCCCCACAAAGGTGAGTTAACTGACTTTCCATTTGCGTACCCCTAATCCTCATTCCCCTCTCTCAGAAAAATGGCGTCGTTCCGAACGCGCCCATTTCCGAGTGGTCGCAGCCGAGTACGGGATGACCGTTGGTAAGCCAGTGTTTGTTTCGCAAATGCGCGTGGCTGATTTTCCCTTCCGTAGCCGAGGCGAGGGAGGATGCGCGCGAGCGGCGCCGCTGGGCCAATCAGGGATGGGGTGCCCCGGCGACCGAAGGATGGGGTGCCCCGGCGACTCCCGCAACCGTGGCTGGCTGGAACGCTGCCGGGTGGAACGTCGCTGATGGAGGATGGAACGGGAACGGCGGATGGGGCGACAACCTCGGTTGGGGAAGCACAACTTAGTCGACCGTCCTACCGTGCTAAATGGATTGCTTCCCTCCTCTGCTCGTCGCACGTTTAAGAGAATGGCACAGGTGTAGCATTGACAAAGCAGAAATCGATTGAAATGGATCTAATACTAATGGCCTGCGTCAAGCGGGACCTTGTCAAGCAGCCAGCCCAGTTCGCGCATTCTGGAAAAAGAATTAGCGCGCACGTCAAAATTCCAGGAACATTACTCCTACCTGTGATCTATGCGAGCGAGTCGAGCCTCACTGACAAAGCGGTTATCACTGGTAGAAGACAGCAAGCAAAAGTGAAAGGCGCACCCGCCCTCTGTGTGAGGAGCCACGTCCCAATTCGCTTGGAGCTCGAGGGGGGTGAGGCGCCTATAACCGGGGGGGGGTGGACAGCAAGTATTCGATCGCAGACCAGTGTAGCTGCGCGTCTCTAACAGTCAAGTATAAGCAGCCAAAAACAAAATCATCGACTTTGAACGCACGGAGAGGACCGCTCGATGATAATGACGTCGCGGTGCGGCGCAAAATGCCCCTCTTCTGCATCCTCCTCCTCGTCCAAAAACCCCAGATCCCTGGGTAGCGGTTAGCGAGATAAGCAAGGGATTTTGACTCTCAAGCAAACATCGAGCCGTCCTCCGCCGAACTCGAGGCACCCTCAGCCGAACGCCTGAGTGCATTCCTCTGGACGTCATCCAGTAGAGCTGCAAAATCGGTGTCCCAGTCGAACATCCGTTGCTCGGTGGCGGGTTTCGGGTCCGGGTTGCGAGCAAGGGCAAAGGCGCGATGAATGGCGCGTTGTTCGGCAAGCGGGGGAGGAGAAGGGACGCTGTTCAGGAAGGGCTTCAAGCTCCGCTTTTGTCGCGTCGTCTTCCTGCAGACTTTCGGGGGAGACATCTAGGCGCTTGCTCTCATCGGTTGACACCATTTGAGGCGATGGCGAGATGATGGTTCGAAGCAATCAAGATTGATTGCAACTTTTCCCATCGAAACCTTAACTGGTCGGCGGTAAACCTCGGCTGGTAATCCTCGCGAGACGTCGGCAAAAATCTTTGAAGGAGATCCAGGTCACCGGATATATTGAGCTGGCGTAGAATCATTGAGTTAAACATTATCGTCTAGCAGCGTGCTGTCCCAGGAGTTGGATTAGCCCCCGGACAAATGTGTAATCAGCGGCACTCCGCGGTTCCTGGATCGCGGAGGGAGTGAGACACGCAGCAACGAGCTGCAACGATCGCGATGGAGCATGATTACACCCGCACCACTCCACGTCGATCTCCACCACGCCCGACACCGTAAAGATGCGGAAATTGTTCTGGAGGACGGGGTGCGGGCATTGACCATGGTTGACATGGCCAAGTCGGAGGCGCAGCCCGAGTTGCCTGGCAGTGGCGCGTTCAAATTCAACTCCCGTCCAATGCTGCGCAAAGCATTTAGTTTGATTTTTCAATTCGGGATCGAGATCCACGAACCTGGACCCGATGGAATAGAAGGTGCTCATGCGCATGTGTGTTTCTGATGCATGCGCCACAAAAGATGGCTGAACACTCTTGGCATCGGTACTCTGGATTTGCGCCGCTGCACCGCGAGCAGGCCCTTGGTCGCGCTTGAGACTATGCTTTGCAGTAAGTGGTGTGGAAGACAGGCTCATAATGGCGCGAACCAACACTCACGCTCATGAGCGCACTCGCAGGTGCACTGCCATCTTCCGGGGATCCCGACATGCTGAATGATTGACGCGGCAGATTTAGGCGGACTTGATGATGGTGAGATGACAACGTGCTTGGGAATTTGGCAATTTGGCCTTATATTTGCTCACTGGAATGTTTGTCAAACCAATAAATCGATAGATGTATTCAAAGACTAGTAGAGATACGCATAGTGGTTTTCGAAGTGAGAAGGCCAGATGTTTTCCGGCCGGTAGAGAACTTCCTCGTCATCTGTAGTCCAATTGTTCACGACTGCAATCCCATCGATTCCAAAGAGATAGAATGTGCGCGCGGTCGAAAAAGCGCATCGGGTGGCCATGGCGCCAGCCAGCAGTGGGCCGTCTGTGCGCTCCAACAGACGCCGGCCGTGAACCCCGTCACGAGTCCGCTCGAATGTGAAACGTGTTCCCGAGAGGCAGATGGTCTTCAAGGCGCGTACAGTCGACAGGCGACCGGCGACTTGAAGGAGCGGGCCATCTTCTCTCTGCACGCCGAATTCAGCGCTGAGTGAAAAAAGGAGGTAGGGCGACGTACCAGCGGAGTAAGATTTACAATGAAGTCCGACCATTCCAGTTCCTCGTCCAGTACGAGGTGCTCAAGAACCTGGAAGAGCGCCGGTGCCGCATCCAGTAGCAGCAGGAATTGTGTTGGTGACAGGCGAACGGTTTTCAGGTGGACGGAGGACGCCGCGAAGAGCTGGAGGTCCGCTGGCTGGAGATCGCTCTGGCCAGGAGCAATGTCCGAAAAACACGAAGGATTCCCGGGGTAAAACCACAAATCGAGGAGGAGAGGGTGAAGACGCGCGAATCTCGCGAGGTCGGTCGGCGCCCCTTTGATGGATCGAAGCAAGGGGAGCAGCGCCGGTCGCGGGATCTCGCCTACGAAGTTGGTTCCAAATGCCAGCTCGTCGACCATCGTCTGGGAGGCGACCAAGTCCACCCAACCACCCTCCACGGAGTTGCTGGATCCGAACCGCTTCAGGCGAAAGGTGAGACGGGGAATGAGTTCAGGCGACAAGGGGATGCGGTTTGTAATGATGAGGTCGGTGAGGTTGCACATTGCAGGGAGGACTGACACCCATTGGGCCTCATCGACGGGAGCAGTGGTATTCCAAAAGTTCAAGCTATTCACCTGCAAGTGTTACTGAGTGCCCACACGGAAAGGCGAGGGGGAGGGAGGGCATACGAGGGGAGGGAGGGCCTGGTTCTGCGCAAGGGAGCGCACGAGGCGCGTAGCGTCAGTTCCGACCCAAATGTTGCGGTAGCGAACGGGTAGGAGATTTGTGTACACCCGTCTTGAAAGTAGAAGTAGCGACAAGAGCTCGTCGTCGTTGTTGCAGAAAGTCGCGACACGCCTGTATATCTCAATGGAGAGTGGGGTGATAGGCATGGCGAAGAGGAAGAGGCAACATAGCTTGACGCCAACGTGGTACGGAGAACGGGAAGCACGCGCAACGTGAAGCATAGCCACATCAGTCATATCTGACCTCCATTAGGAACTGTCGATCTTCGCGCTTAAATTCCTGTCGCTTAGCGCTTCTTGGCGCCACATCGAAAATCCCAATCAAAAATCACAAGGTGCGTCTTTTCATTCATTCGAGTTATACATTGCACAAGTAAGTAATCACGGTAAAGCAAGCAAGCAGGGTAAGGCAAGTAAGCAGGCTAAGGCAACAGTGTTCGTAGGTAGATGTATCGAGCAGAATACTACACCGCATGCGAAGCATGCCATGCGAGGGCGGCCGTTAGGTCAGGCACGATTTTGAGCATGATATCTTTCGTTTTAGCGGCCGCTGCTTCTGCCTGGGCGCTGCAATAGACGGTCATTGGGGTGTCAAAAAAAGACGAGAGGAACGACTTACACGTCCCGGAAGATCTCCCCTTCAGACGATACCAAAAACGGGCCAGCTGCGGCAGTTCCAGAGCCCGACGCGACTGCGTTAGCTGGCGTCGCCGGGGCAGCCAACGACCGCAAGAGTGGCGGAGTTTTGCCGATATACTGGCGAGAGGTGACTTTGGCGGCGGACGCGGCAACACGCTGCAAAGCGCTTTTAGAGGACGAGGCAGCTGGAAAGGGTGCGGCGGTGGCGCGGGAGCGCGAGACGGTGGCGGGCGCAGCGGTACGGGCGCGCGAGACCCGAGAGGTAGGTGCAGCTCTGCCCCCGACGCGTGCGGGTTTGCGCTTGCTGAGAGTGATGATCACTGCCTCGTGCTTGGAAGCAGGTCCGCCCGGATATCTCTCCTGCTGGACGCCGTGGTTGTAGGTGGTCAGGTCGTAGGGCCTGGTGATCGCAAGCTTCGCGCGCTGAGAACGGCGCTGAGGAATGGGATGACAGTGCCCCAAGCACCACTGGGCGATGGCGTTCCCAAGCGAGTACAAACCGCAGTGTTTCTCCAAGGTGCCGAACATATGACATTTCAAAAAGCGATCGCAGTCCTTCCTGCGTCAAGGTAAGCACGATTTAAACAAATAGCGCGACACCTTACTCTTCGGTGAACACTTGTGCCTGACCCCTGTGCGTTACGAGGTAATAGTATTTGGTGCGGTCGTGCTCATAATTTTGGAGGCCGGGGAAGGACGCGCCAGGAAAGAAAGGTACCCTGCAGAAGGGATAATTGAAGTGGTTACCGGGACCGTCGTGGGCATCCACGATGCCGTTCTGCTGGAGAGCCATGGCGAAGAGAGGGATAGTATTTGCAGAGACGACGGTGGTAAGACGAAAGGAGATTTAATTATAATATGCGGCAACTGCGGCACGTGGCTCATTAGTCACCGTCTTCAAGCTCTTACTAGAACCTCGCAGACTCTCCATGGCGTCCGCAGGTGCCCAACGCCGCGCGTCGCGCCGTCAGCGGACGCTCAGCCCGGAAAACGAACCGCTGCCTCTCAGCTCTCCTCGCCGTCGTTCCGCCCGAACTGCCTCGCCTGCTGCCGAGCCACGAGCGCGTGCCAAGTCCGACTACCGCGAGCACTGGCCGGAACCAGTCCCCCAGGGCAAGGAGACCCCCTGGTTTCTCAATGTGGACGGGGTGATGACCACAAAACGCGACGGAATTTGCGAGGAGTGGTACGTGACTTGCACAATTCTGAGAACCTTCAAATGCTAACGTGCTTACAGTATCCCCAGTTACTCAAGCGACAGATATGAGGACTATCAGAAACCTCCGGGCTTCTCCCTCCTCCCGCCCGGCAAGGACATCACGGACTTCCCTACCTATGCTGCATCCTCACCACCGATCCTCGCGCGCTTCCTCCCGCTCCTGCCTCAGTTCCAGCACCTCTACGAGAAGCAGCCCGATGGGACCTGGAAACTTACTGGCAAGCTCTATTTTGTGGTCGAGGGGGTTTACTCGGTGATAAAGAATATGTGCGTAACTTGCTCGTTTTTGATAGCTACTCTAAGCCCGTCGCAGAGAACTGGCCTATCGGTACCAGTATTGGAACGGCGGCGCCGAGAGCTCCATCACCGCGCTCTCCTGTCGCGACGCCGCGAAGGCCCTCACTAAGGCGCAGCGCCAGTACAACATCGATACATATGGCTAAAAAAAATGCTCACTACCCCGCGCGCTTTTTGTTCACTTCGTATTTTTCTTATGTACATTATATATCTGTTCGTAGCCACAAATGCCAATGATTTTGCCGCCAGAGTACACGACCGAACAAAGTGAGATTTACATGGATACGCTTCGCCGCCACGATTCAACGTCTCTCCCCTTTTCATATGAGAGCAGGTCCCACCCCGTCGGGCGTCGGGCAGCCCAAGCGCGTGCTTCCTCGGCCGTTGGACATGTCAGCTCACCGAGATTGGCCTCGGCAACGCAGATCTGCGCCGCTTGAACCGGTGTCCAATCACCCACATCTCCCGTAAACTGTAGCCGACGCTCTTGGATCCGAGACAGCGCGGTAACCCCGGCGGGAAGATTGCCCGCCCTAGCGTCGATTAGCAGCGGCCCTTCGCCCGGCGCGAAATTAGGGGGAAAATATAACGGAAAACGGGACACCGAGCTCGTCTACATGTGAGCTGCGAACGCGGGCGATAGATGTAAGCACATACTGGTTCACGCTGTGCAACACCGAATTTGTCGAGTGCACTGGGTTAATGGTCTTGTCGACGCCGTCGGCGAGCTCAGCCAACGCAAGACATGCAAGTTGCTCCTCTGGCGTCGCCGAGACCGTATTTGCTGCAGCCGTTTGGTTGGATGCCTGCTCCCCAGTCTCGGGGCGTTCGTCGTGATAACGAATGGATTCGGACCCAGAAACCGTGCTCTCGGGAAGCGGTCCTTGACGTTCGAGTTTTGCCTTGTTCCGAGCCTGCCTCATCGCGGCACATTTCACGGTAGTCCGAAACCGCCTCCCCTCCCACCGCTGGACCTCCTTCAAGTTGGCGCTTAAGAGAGGGACTAAGTAGATGAAGCGCCCGACACGCACAACAATAAAACACCAACCGCTTCGCCGCTATATGAGCACGCTGGCTGGGAAGTATTATTTCCAAGTTTCTTCATTCCATGGAGTGAGCGCCAGTTAAACGGATAAACGGTGTACAACGCACCGAGCTCGATACCGAGCTTGATATTTGCGATGATTTAAGACTTGCTGCCCCGATTTGCCGGTGCTAAATATCGCTGAGAGAGTAACTAGGAAGATCGAGATTGAGCCAACCCTGGGAGGTATTCTTCTTCGTCGCTATCGCTGTTTTTTTTGCGTTTTGGGGGTCGGCGAAGATTTCGTGTCATGGAAGTGGAGGACAAGGAGAGTTGATTGGCTTGATCCTGGGCCTGATGGACGGTGTAGGCTGACACAATTTGCTTCATCGAGTTCTCAAACAATTTTCCCTCAGCCTGGATTCTTCCATTTACCAAATATACATACTAACTAAATGACCCTTTCGGTGTCTTGAAGTGGCTGTCGAGCGCTTTCGAGCTCTTGGAATTGGGTACAACATTTGTCGCTGAGATTTCAACCACCTGCTTTTTTTAAAATTTTGGTGCGTTGTCGAGCGGAGGAGTGAGGGGACCATTGCGGTATGGTTCATTTACCCCCAAAAGATGTTGGCTGCGTATACTGGACAGATGTTTCTGAACGTTGAGTCACGAAATCACGCCTGTCACAGCGTTGATGATTGGCTGATGTGCTCTGAGGTGGTGCCACGGCCACCCAAATTTTCTCCTCCCACCCTCCTCGCCTGCTCTTCGTCCTTCAGGCGCCTCCATGGCGCGCCTGTGAGGCACACCTACACTCATTTACCTTTCAACGTGCCTCTAGTCTGCTCTCAGGCTCAAATTCACTCCAATTGTCCGACTAGGTAAGCCGCGTTTCTACACCTTGGGTAGTCGGGCTTCTGCTCGTTTGGCGCAAAATACGACAAGAGCCCATGCATTGGGACTTACCACAGCGCCCTACGGTGGGCTCTTGCCTTAATTTGCGTCATTCGCTAGGCTTCGCGATTCCACCCACTTCCGTTTACTCTGCCCTCTTCTCAAAACCGAGCTGACAGCCTCTACAGTGCATTGGGTCGGCTTAGCATTCTCCACGACGCGAGGCGCTACGGCGCTTCGCAGTAGGCGACTTGTGCGCCCCGAGGTGGTCCAGCTCGGCCTGTCATGCGTAAAACCCGCAATGGGGCTCAATTTTCGCCCTACGAATTCGAATTTCTACACAATGTTCCAGCCGCCCTGCTGCAGCAGTTTCAGGTGGTGCAGATCAACGCCTCGCTTCAACCCTTTCTTCAGCAAGCCATGGCGGACGCTGACCGGCGTGCCTCGCATCTAGACAACGCCTCGCCTGAGGACGATTGGGAGGATGACGACGTTGTGTCGACGCCTCAATCCAGCGTCGCGTCCTCGCCCGAGCACTCCCCCGCGGGCTCATCCTCAAGCTCGCGCTCCGCCTCACCCCCCCTTGCATCCAATTCGGACTGTGCTTCTGACTTCCTCGCCTCTACGTCGTGTCGCGCTTCACCCTCCCCTGCATCCACCTCGCAATGTGCTTCTGCATCGCTCCCCTCTACATCACGCTGCCCTCCACCCCCACTCGCATCGACCTCGCGTGCGCGTCCGTCACACTCCTCCGTAAAGTCTCATCCAGGCCCATCGCACCAACCCTCCGAGGCAGGGATCGAGCGGCGCCGTAACAATCAACGCGCCGCTGTCCGACGTACGTCCCGGCGCTCAAAGACCGCTCAGAAGCGTACGCCGTACGATCGCGTGCCGGATGCCAGATATTCTCAGTCTCATCGCGAGCAGCCGCCGCACTCGGTGGCATTCGACCTGGAAACCGCATCGGTCGCGGGGGGTGGGGCCTGGATTGGCCGCCGATCCAAGGGGCAGATCGGTCGACTCCGCACACGCGATGAGCTCGAGAAGGAGGGCGCCCAATACCTCAAGTGGAATGGTCGGTACGTACGCTCCACCTCGGCGTGCCTTTGCCTGTCTGATGGGGATGTACACAGGGATCCCAAACTCATTGTCGATGCGGAGGGGCGCATCATTGCAATCCTCCTTGGTCGCCCCGAAGATCCAGATTGGGACGAGGTTGTCAGGGACGCCGCCAGGGCTATGCGACGTGTGCGCCGGTTTGCACGCCGCCACCGCGCTTGGAGCCCCGGAGAGCGACATCGACGGGGCCTCTACTTCCTCTTGACCGCTGGTGTCTCGTATGGTGGTGGGCAGAGGGTGAGCCTTTCCTAACAGCCTAGTAACGTCACTGACGCTTGCATATTCTAGAAACCAGGCAACTTGTGCAATACTCGCTTCCGCCGCCGCCTCATCCGCCAGCTTTTGAGGAACAAAAGCATTCAGCGCCTGGTGGGTTTCCAATCAAGTACGTCATCCCTTTGGAAAAGGGATCCCGATCCAATCTATCCGTAGTGGGGATGGCCTTCTATGCGCCCAAGTTGTATCGGTATTATTGCGAAACATTGCGCCTCCTCTTCGAGCATCACCCAGAATTAATTCACAATTTTTCGAATTCAATCTTCCCGGCTGTGAGCTTCAACTGCGGCGACGCTGTCACGTTCGAACACTGCGACCTACTGAACCTCGCTCATGGATTTTGTCCCATCACCAGCGCCGGCGACTTCGATGCGCGGGACGGTGGCCATCTCTATCTTCGCCAGCTCGATTTGATCGTCGAGTTCCCTTCGGGCGCCACGATCGCCATCACATCGGGGTGCCTTGACCACGGCAACACACCGATCAAGGCCACGGAAACTCGCTACTCCATCACCCAGTTTGCAGCCGGCGGACTCTTTCGCTGGGTCAAATACGGGTTTCAAACAGCAAAGGCCCTCCTGTCCCAAGTCGGTGGGAAGGAGGCTCGCGACGGTTTCGATGGTTTGCCTGGCCAGCGTTGGAAGTGGGCGCTTGGGCTGTTTTCTAAATACGACGAGTTGGCAGCGGATCGGGAGATTGTATTCGGGCAACGCTGATCTACATATGTACTCTTCTTGGCAGTCAATACTTACTTAGCAGTAGCTCCACACATGTCAATAGGTAGCGATTGAAACCTTTTACCCTGTTCCGATGTCGTCCAACGGTCCAGGTTTTAACGAGCGCCAGCGGATTCGGGCGGAACGCCACGCGGAAGATATGCTTCTCGCCGAGGAGGAGGTTCGCCGTTTGGGAGTGCTCGGTGACTGGATGACGGACCAAATACTTAGCGAAACAGGGTATGTGTCGGGAGTGTCATCTCCCTCAGATATTCTGATTCCGACGCAGGTGGATGTTGCCCGGGCGCCGCCACACCGAAATTCAAAACCGCTCTCTTGAGAGGGAGCTTGATTTGATTGAGCTGCGCCAGCTGTGCGCGTACGCGGCGGCCTTCAAGTGAGTGGGCTTCATTAGGATGGCTTTGAACTCAGATTTGGCTATAGGCGGCACCGCCCGACGTCGGAGGTAGCTCAGCTGGAGTTCTTGGGTCATTACCGCGCCTATCTGCGCTTGATGGGGCGGATTATCGCAAGGGGGGAATAATGGCATCGTGTATTAATTGTCGGGAACGCGCAATGCTATCTGCTAATTATTGGTTGTGTGAGCTAATCAACGCGAGGGCTCGGTGTGGACTTCTGAAAGAGAGGGACTGAGCGACGGCTTGTAGGATGAAGAAGGCGACTGTCTCACCGATTTCAAGGCAGCGGGCTGGGGCCGAGCGGTGGTCGCTGAGGCATTGAGGAGCGCCCAGCCGCATTCTGGGGACTCGCCATCGGTGTTTGGGGTCGGAATCGGCGGGACTATGCAGGACTCGGTGTGAGCGGGACGATGAAGCGGGCCTTTGTGCGCGTGGACGGTGGAGGGCATGATGCTTGATAGGGTTTGATGTGCGCGTGTGGATGATCGAGGGAGCTTCCTGTGCAGGCCCGATTTGGGTGAGTCGAAACGGGTTACGAGATATAAGACGGAGGATTGATGACATACCTCAAAAAAATGGCCCCGCCTTCGAGTTATACGGCGGCGCAGCGTCAATGGCTCCTTGCCAGAGTGGATGAATACATGGAGGTCTGCAGAGATCGCAACCTGTTGCCCGTGTTCTGGGGGACGTTGGAGGAGGATTGGAGGCGTGACTGGCCGGAGCCGGTGTCGGAGGAGAGCACAGACGCGGAGAAGGCGCGATACCGCCAGAAATTGGTGAGTGCGGTCGCGGTCAATCCAGTAATTTCTGTTTGACGCCTGTGTAACTCAGGATGGCCTGCGAAACTGGTACCGCAACTCAAGGAGATTGGCTGGGTGAGGCGCGGCGCGGCGGGTGGGGTGGAAGGGATTAGCCGAGAATGGTCGTTAGCGAGGATTTGGAATTGATGCCCGCATTTTCCTGTTTCCCCCCTCAATCATACCTTGTTCTTGTCCCGTTGGCTATCTCATCATGCCTCCACAGCGATGGACAACGCCGGAGCAGCTCGACTGGCTCTCCAGCCACCTCAAGGCGTTCAAGACGAGCCAGAGAAGCAACGACCAGAACGTATTTTATACGGGCATCGAGGCAGCCTGGTTCCGCCGCTGGCCGATAGAGGCGGAGCTGAACCTCCACTCCCGCGAGTCGGGAATCGAATTGAGTCAAGAGGAGGAAGTTACGTGCCGGAGGGCAGTGGTGGCGCGTAAATCGGTGAGTCGGTCCTCCTGCTTTGCGCCCGTACGCGATGTTGCCGAGCACGCGTCCCTCACACCAATCCAACGCGTGCTGGGGGTTCCATGCCGTGGGTGACGCGTCCTGATTCCTCGCTTGGGTGGAAGGCGATCGCGAAAAAAAAGCAGGAGGCTGACAACTGTATTGGCAGCAACTGCGCAGCTGGTTCCGCAACAACACCAACAAAACGCGCCATGGCCCCAACGCCGGTGCGCGCAAGGGGAAGAAAAATTCGTTCAAGGAGGCGCTGTGGCTGAAAAAAAAGCGTAGCCGCGGTCCGCAGCTGGTGGAAAAATTCCAGCAGATGTTCCCTGACCTCATGCGGGACGCGATGGAGGCTGCTGGCTTCTACAAAAAACACGCGGCGGACTTGGAGTGGGTCCCAGTCGACGGCGAAAATCCCTCGGACGCGCTGAAGACAAAGCTGAGGATGGAGGCGTCGGCGAGGCTGACCGCGAGACGCGCGGCGAGCAAGAAGTTATTGTCTATCCAGAGTGAGGAGGTGTTGGAGGAGCTGAAAAGGCTGGTGGAGAAGGATACAGCCGCGCTGGGCAGCGGAGACGCTAAGCTGACGCCAGAGTCTGCGCAGCGGTAGGTCTTCAGCCCTCCAGACTGAGGAAGCTTCAAGTTTACTTATGGGCTTCATAATCCAGGTCGCTCGATGAGATGCAGGGGATTATCACAGACATGCACGAGTTGATCAGGGAGAAGACAGGGTGGGTGGGGTTCACGATGCTGGGAGGTCCCACACCAAATCTCGGAGGCTCGCTGAGTATGCATGTGTGAGTGGAATCTCAATTCCATTTCTAGGCGGTGTTGGCGCGTGTTGTTGACGCGTGACGGCATACTTAGCTTCTCCTCTGGTCAATCGGCGTCGGGCCATACTTTTAAGGACTCGCATCTGGACTGGAAGGGAGCGTTGGGAACCCCGTTCTCAGAATTCTTGCGACAATGCTTCAGTAAGTGCCAGTTCACACGTAAATGCGGTAATATTTATGCGAGTATGGTACAGCTCGCAGCGCCCGGGATGCGATGGCACTCGAGATTGCCGAAGACGACGAGCAAGAGGAACTCGACGACGTACTGGACGCTGACGATCAGTGCGAGGACGAGGAGGCACCGCGGAAATCGGCAAACGCGAAGGGCAAGCAGAAGGCCAAGCCAAAAGCCACAGCGGAGAAAGTGAAGCGACCCAGACCGAAAACCTCGACACGGGTGGCGTCTTCGTCCTCCGGTTCAGCCCATTCTCTGCAGGCAGGCTCGCCTTCCTCTTCGAGCTCTAGCTCCAACGACGCACTCAAAGTCGCGTCGTCAACGAACTTCGGCCTTGGCTACTCTCTGGCGTATCCAGCCGGGGTTTACACCCCTGGCGCTGACCTCTGGGCCCTGTCTGGCATGGGCGAGGAAAATGACTTGCTCCGGATGGGAACTGCGGGGCTGATTGGCGACGACGACGACGACGGGATGCTCGACCTACTGTCGATGGACACCCCGGAGGTGACGCCGAAGGAGGCTTATGTGTCTCCTGCGCCTCGTCCTCGTGCTATCTATGCCGGTAGCGGGCAGCAGGCGACGCGTCTGGTCGGGATGGCTGGGTGGGAGGCGGAGCAGGGTACGTTCTAGAGGGCATCTTAATTGCTATTTTTACTAACAAGAAAATCTATAGCGGCGTCCAGAGATTCGTGGGGATCGAATGAGGGTGGGGGAGACAATCTCTCCCGCACGACGTCGACAAACCCTAATCCTCCGCAAGACCCTATCAACAGGAGATCAGAAAGCGAACGCGATGATGCTTTCAGTGCGACGATGCACGAGCGCGATGATACCTTCCGTGCGACGGCGCGCCATGATTCCTTCCGTGCGACGCCGCCAAACGCCGATGCGGATGATGTTGGCGCGACGACGGAAAGAGCACGCTTGCCGTGCTTAACTTCATCGCCTCCAGACGCTCCTCCACCTTTCGATGCTGCTCCCCCGCGCGATGCTTTCGGCGCTGCTCCACCGCGCGATTTCTTAGGCGCTGCTCCACCGCGCGATTCTTTCGGCGCACCGCGCGATCCTTTCGGCGCTGCTCCACCGCGCGATCCTTTCGGCGCTGGTCCACCGCGCGATCCTTTTGGCGCACTGCGCGATCCTTTTGGCGCTGCTCCGCCGCGTGGCCTTTTCGGCGGGGCTGCACCACGCGGCCTTTTCGGTGCAGCACCACCGCTAACGACTAGTCAAAGTCAGCCGGCGCGGGAGATGCCATCCTCTCCGCTGTATCCGCCGATGCGTACGCAGCTAGAGGGGAGGGCGGTGCAGGAGACCACGGCCAGGATACCGCCGCCGCCCGGACTCACGGCGCTGAAGCGGAGCCCGCTGGCGCCAGCGCGAGAGGATATACCAACACCACCGCCGTACGTACCGCGTGCGCCCACTCAGCTGCAGCTGGAGCGGGACGAGAGGGAGGCGCGGCCTCCTGCAGCTGCGAGAATACCCCCTCGGCGCGGAGGCATGGCATCCAATGGCTCTCCGCTACCACCCCGGATCGCCAGGGCCGCTAATGCGAGGGCGGGGGAGAGAGTCACGGTGGCGGAAGCTACTAAGGCGTTGTCAAACGCCATGAGCGTGGCGCGGGTGGATCCCGATGAAGACAACGGGGAAGACGCGGGCGAGATGCCGGTGAAGGCGACCATGAGGAGAGTGGTAGAGCAGGAGGAGGATGACGAGCATGACAGCGACGAAGATGATGAGGATGAGATGCCGTTGGCTGCTATGGCGAGGAAGTCGGCGAGCGAGGAGGTGGACGAAGATGTGCGGGGCACGGATTTGGATCACCCGTGGTCGCGACCCCAAGCGAACGATCCCAATGCGAAGAAGGTGACGAAGAGGGTTGGGGCGACGGGAAGGGGGCGCGGTCGCGGCAGTGGCAGGGCAGCGGGCAGAGGTCGGGGGGGCGGTGGAGGAGGTTCGGGGCGGGGTGGCGGTGGGGCAGCGGGAGGAGGAGATGCAGGGGTAGCAAGCGAGGGGGGCGGTGCAGGAGCCGTGGCCGAAGCGCCGAGCGGCGGGCGCGCGGTGCGGAAGAGGGCGCCGTTCACGTTCCTCCAAACGTATGGGGACAACGGCGAGGTCATCCCGCTTGACCCTGGCACAGCACCCGCGGGCCCGTCGAGGGCGGAGGTGAGGCGCACGAGGGAATGGGAGAAGGAGAGGGATGAGGGGGAGGCGGCGAAGGAGAAGAAGAAAAACGCGCGGAAGCGGGCCGCCGCGCAAGGAATCCACGTCTTTCCTCGTCCGGAGGGGGGACCGATGCCGCCAGTGCCTGAGCTTGGGCTACCGCGTGGCAGAGTTCGCCGCGCACCCACAAACGCAAACGATGATCTGGAGATGCTTGAGAGGCTGAAGAAGAAGGCCGAAGAGGAGAAGAAGAAGGGCAAGCAAGCGGAGAGCAGCAAGAGGAAGGCGCCGGTGCAGACGGGGCCGCCAGCTCGCAAACGGTAGGCGTCCAGTTTTCTGAGCGGAGTCTGTGATTGACTGACAAAATCCACAGGAGAAAGGCTTGAAATGTTAAGGCTCGCTCAACCGAGGATTCTCGCGTGTAACTGCGCCGCGCAACCGGTCTCTCATGCGGATAAATGAGTTAGAGCTACGAAATGAGTTAGAGCTACGAGAATGTGTATTGACTTTGACCTTGAAGGACTTGTGTTTTCACGGATTTTTTAAAAAGGGGCGGGTACAAGGGATTGACCAGGGAGAGCGACAGATATTTGTGAGACATAGCTTGAGTCGCACAGTTGGGTATGATGCTGCTGAAGTATTGCACCAGCTCCTCGCGGTGTGGAATAGCTGTGTTCGAGTCTCGAACCAGGCTTGAATTTTTGAATCAAAAATTTGAGATACATTTTTTTTTAAAAAAAGAGAGGGCCGGGAGACCCTGGGGGCGTTAAATAGGTAAACAGATGTGGGAGGCATGTCATTGCTAAGTAGATTGGAGCCGCTATTGAGGGGGGGGGAAGGAGAGGGAGTAAATAGGGTGCCAAAACCAAAAGGCGCGCAGCGCAGGCGGTACTGCCGCAGCGGACCCCAAACTCGCGCTGCACCAGCGCGAAGGGTAGCCGATGCGACCGAGGCCCGCCGCTGTGGCGTACGGGGGCCGGGGCCGGCGGCGCGGGCCGGGGCGCGGTGCCGAAACCAAAAGGCGCGCAGCGCAGGCGGTACTGCCGCAGCGGACCCCAAACTCGCGCTGCACCAGCGCGAAAGGTAGCCGATGCGACCGAGGCCCCCCACTGTGGCGTACGGGGGGCGGGGGCGGCGGCGCGAGCCGGGGCGCGGTGCCGAAACCAAAAGGCGCGCAGCGCAGGCGGTACTGCCGCAGCGGACCCCAGAATCGCGCTGCACCAGCGCGAAAGGTAGCCGATGCGACCGAGGCCCGCCGCTGTGGCGTACGGGGGCCGGGGGCGGCGGCGCGAGCCGGGGCGCGGTGCCGAAACCAAAAGGCGCGCAGCGCAGGCGGTACTGCCGCAGCGGACCCCAGAATCGCGCTGCACCAGCGCGAAAGGTAGCCGATGCGACCGAGGCCCCCCACTGTGGCGTACGGGGGGCGGGGGCGGCGGCGCGGTGCCGAAACCAAAAGGCGTGTAGCGCAGGCGGTACTGCCGCAGCGGACCCCAAACTCGCGCTGCGCCAACAGCCACGATGGCCGAAGCGACGGGTATAAGCGACGGGCTGCACCGGGGGCGGGGGCGGGTGCAGGAGCGGCTGAGGTCGGCCCACCTGAGAATGACTACAGCACAGGCGCAAGTAGCGCTACAGCCTCGGGCTTCAGGCCGATCCGTGAGGCTAGATGCACGAAGGGGGCGGAGGCCCCCGCAGGCGGGTACGTGGCGTAGAAGCGAGGCGGGAGCAAGGGCACGCGGCCAAGCTGAAAATCGGCGTAGCGTATTCCCCAGCGCCGCTGCGGATTGGAGAGTGGAGCTAGCTCAATAGTCAGAGTGGGCAAAGTGACTGGTGTGTGCAGCTGGGGCGTACTGGACGCGGAAGCGTAGACATGAGGAGGGAGGAGGAGCAGAGGGTGCCGCTAACACGAACAAACAAGCAACCGCATTCGCTCTAATGACCCTCACCTTGCGACACTCATTGCGACCTCCACCGGCCTCCACCGTCTCTACGCATCCGCGTATGTCAATATTTCGTTCAGGGCATCCTTTACTGACAATCCCTGTATCAGGAGGGCGGTTTCGGAAATTTTCCAAAAATGGTAAATAGCGCTCGGCGGGGAGCGCTGCGCGCTCGCGACGGCGGTCCAGCGGCGCCGTATTGATGGAAAGCGCGGGCGCACGAGATGCATCTAAAAAAGGTATGCATTCTAAGCCGATACATCGCAACCCTCTAATCAGAATCCGTGATACATCGCATTTTGCCTCTCGTCAGAACGCCGCGATGTATTGAAACCACAGATACGCCTGATGCAACGAAAAGATCTGGCTCAGGCCAGACGGCGGAGCTTCTTATCGCCGCGTCCTCGTGCAGTGCGAGGCCACGACAACTTGCCCGGTACACATATATGAATTTGCCTCGTGGCACTACCAACGCACGAACCGTAAACCGCCACTAGAGCAGGAAAAATTGGACGTGAACGTTACGTGCCATGACCTTCACAAGCCGTGTTTCCCAACAAAGAACACATGAACCACTCACCCATGTCGCCCAAAGTAAGCATTCTTGCTGACCGAAGTCCATGCCACTCACTCACAGGATGTGCATAGTTGAGATTATTGGCGCTAATATTGTCTTCATCTCGAGAATTTGTTGTATTTGTTTTGATCAATTGACTTGGTCCTTTGTGTACGGAAAGCCAACGGAAAGCCCTTAGATGCATTGTGTGCGCAGGCCCCATGGCGTAGTTATAGCAGTGCCCAGGCCCGATTTAATAGGGATAGACCATGCAACTTGAACGAGTCGAACAACGTAAAAAAAAACTGTTCGGCTGAAGCCGAAGTTCTCGACTCCGACTCGTGGTTCGTTGCATTGCACCCGAGCTACGTTCGACCGCAAAAATCAAACGTTTGGTCAAATGCTAATTGCCGTTCCAGGTGTTCAAGCCAACGGGAAGAATTCGAAGGTGCTGGCACAGGGGGCATCAGCCGCCGCTTATGAAAAGATAAGCAATGAGCATTGAGATCTGACCACCTGTTCCGGAAGCGAGAAGACTTAGTCTCTTCTAAACAGACACTACAACAATTTTGTGCTCGTACCTCGCATGTTGTAGTCTGTCAGTAAGGTCGATCCGCTGTTCGCTGGTGGCAGTATTAGTAATGATCGGAGTTTAAAATTGTTCCCACGCTCATTCGACGCGTCTTTTCGCATTTCCCAAGGGGGTGCCGGGCCGTGATTGCCGGACCGGTACCTGGGTGGTTGGTCTCCGCCGTCAGGCGGGGAAAAAAAACTGGGAACCTCTAATTTTCTGGTCCCAGCAAGGTCAGAGATGGTCAAAAACCCCATGCAGTCCCGGAACTTCACTCAGATACAGGGAAATCAAGTTAGATGGGTTGAATATAAAATCAGGGTTGATAGACCGTCATGGACGGTTGAACCATCGGTTAACCAAAATGGTTGACCATTTTGGATCATGTTGACTCTTGAAGGGGAAGATATTCCGAGGGATTGATCACACCTGGAACTGGGTTAAACCATCCTGGTTGTATTCTGACAAAGTATTCTGAGTATTTTGACCAGTTTTGTCAGCCAAAACGTGACCCGTGGGACGGAATTACCATATTTAGACGTCACGTGGTTGGTTGGTCTCCTGGGTCGGTCCAAAATTTCAAAAACCGGGTCCGGTTCCAAAATTCACAGAATTTTACACCCTTGGCATTTCCACTCACTTTCACAGCTCAACTGGCCTCGTACGACGCGTCTAATGAAGGCTATACTAGCACCCGACGTTTTCTGGGGGGTAAAAAGGGTGAAATCGGAAAAGACCAAATTGGGCAAAACTATCGAACCCAGGTAGACGAGCAACAAGGTACGTCTGGGCGACAAATAGATCGAATGTTCATGCTATGCGAAACAGTACTACAACAACAACACAATGTTGGCTAAACAGAGTGCGACACAAATCAATATCAGGTTGCTCGCGGAATCGAGGAGTCTTCGCATTAAAACGAGACCAAATGAAAGGCTTTGATTATTTGGCTCCCCAGGGCATGTACGATGCGGTCACCTCATATGGCCTTCCATCGGCCATCATCGACTTAGACCGTGCGGCGCAGACAGACACCAGATGCTTCATCCGTACCGCTCATGGTATCACCGAGCCGATTGTCATCACCGGTGTCACAAAACAAGGCGGATCACTTTCACCAGTCAAATCCACGCTGACCACGAGCCTTGGCCACCACTATCTCAACGACCTCATGTCCTCCGACCCCGACGCCTTAGTCATTACATCCGGCAACGCCCAGAAAGCTGACCCTCACCTGCCCGACGATGCCCTCCAGACAACAATTGTCATGGTCAAAGCAACCGATGATTCCTTCATCTTCTCACGTTCCCTGCCCTCCTTGCGCCGGTGTGCGCTAGCAATGGAGCGCTTCCAATTCGCATACGGATGGCTCACCCAATGGACAAAGTCAATGGCGTACGTCCTCGAGGCTACGGCAACGACGCGGGCAACCTTTGCTACCACCGTCGACTTTGACTCAATCACGAACGTTTTGGGAGTCTCTCCTCTGACCGTGACTGTTCACAAGGTCAAACTGACGTACGACGAGCTAGATTTCCTCCGTGCCAAGGTTGACGACCCCCAATCCCGCTACGAAGAGCTGAAGAACTTCATCGAGGACTTCACATTCCCCAAGTTCCTGCGGCGACCTCCCATCACACTCCTTCGGAAGATTGTCATGCAGAATATCGTCTCGAGGGCCCGCGCTTTGCTCTCCTTGCAGCCGATCAGACGTGTTGACGCCGAGGACCTAGACTCACGAATCAAGGCAAAAGTTCATATGGAAACAGGGATGCCCTTCCTTCCTAGTACGGACATACTCACGCTACCGATAGACCTGCACGGACTCGACTTCCCATCCATCGCACGCATTAACGACGGTATCGCAATCGACGGGCTCCACCGTGATTTAAATCACCCTATTCCCAGCTATCGGACGCTCGCAAGGATCACGCTGGCGGACTGGACCTGCTCCATAAACAAATGTGCCAACCCTCTCGACGGCGCCGGCCTCAAACGCAACTTCGCGCTGCATGTCGACCGCATCCCGCACGGATGGATCATAGCCCAAAAGGCCATGTCGACGATGTCACCGAAGCTGTCACTCAAACGCACCGAGATTAACGGGATTTTGACAGGCGAGGTGTCCCTGTCTCACGTCCTATGTACATTTCAGAACCACCTACCCACAGTACCATCCCCAAACGGTCACGCACTCAAATCTCTACGTGCTAAAGGCATACGGCAGCTCATACATATGGGAGCATGGCAGCTGGAGGTCGATGGTACTTGGCACATTGTACCTATGGCGCGTCCCGAGACTCCAGGCTGGTCAGCCGCGGCAAAGGCAAACTGGGATAAGCTGAGTAATGTACTTCGTCATGCATGCATCAGCTGGTTTTCCTCTGGCCAGAACGACTTGCTGTACCCGCGAGCACACCGCCAAGAACACGCTGAATCTTCGATACGCCAACTCGCTTACACAAGCCGACTCTCGCCCTCACGAAATGCGACGAGGAGCCCGCAAACATGGGGCTCCGACGGGTCCATGTTACCCGCAAGCGCCGGCGTCTTGGACCGCAAATCTGTCACTACCGCACTCACTGGCTCGAAAACTCTTGTGCTGAAGATCGAAGGGCGTAACATTTCGATCCTGCAAGGAGAACTAGTCGGACTGATCGCAGGGCTTGTCGTTTCAGATGCCCACGATGTCAATGCGGTTCTGTACACAGACCACCTTAACTCTGTTCGACTCATTGAAGACAGTAAAACGGCCATCGACCAGCAGACTCGCCTCCGCCACATGACCGGGCGATCCTACTACAAGTGGATACTCGCCTTAACTTCTCGCAACCCGCTGAAGATCGAATACACTCCTGGTCACTCGGACGAATTATCCGTACCCGCGCGTATGAACCTCGAAGCCGACCACTACGCTTCATCTGCACAATCTTATCTCACGCGCGTCCCCACGGCTCCGGTCCCGACATTCTATATGGACGAGTTCACGTCAAGGGGGAACCGGCATTCCAAAAAAAAACCTTAGGCCGATTTTCTTTTTTCCGACCCAGCGGCGGGACTACCTACCTAACGTAAGCATTCCCACGCTCCTTATATGGTAATTTCCCACATGTCTGAGTTGCCGGACGGTTTAGTTATCTACGAGCTGCTCCAGATACCTTCGTAGTCACAATACAATTAGCTCCCAGCATCGGAAAGGCATGCAGAGGTGCAATATGCCACAAAATTGTAATCAGATGGCAAACAAGACCACATCTCAACCGCTTTAGGACCCAAATTGATCCTCACAGTCTGCACACCCCGGAGACAGTCTCCTACCCAACCGCGGTTTCGAGGTTCACAATCCTAATGGGAGGGAGTATTCAATGCTGTATCCTAGAGTAGGGGAATAAAATAAAAGGGGAAAATACCTTGTGACAAAACTGTGACTGAATTGGGGGGTGAACCTGCCGTGGAGAGGTTCATCCCCATCGTTGTCACACATTAAGTCACATCACACGGTCCGAAATTCCCGTCACTGATTTTATTTCTGAATCAGACTGAGTACTACCTACTAGGATTGATGAGCCTCGACACCGCGGCTGGGTAGGAGACTGCCCCGGAGAATGATTCAGACACTTCTGATGGATCAGAAACGCTTCAGTTGCTCCCCAGGAGCAGTTTTCGGCCAAATATTGGAGGGGTCGAAACAATTTTTTCCGGCCTCACGGCCGGACTACCTACCCGGCCCTTAGTTGCCGGTTTGAATGCCGGTTCCCCCTTGATACGGGCGCCTGCGTATTTCCGGTTGCTGGACAAGGATGTGCAAGCGCGCGTAGTGTCGTTTGGTGTGAAAGGTGAGAACAATCTGCGTCCAGAGTGCGCCGGTGTAGAGCGAGATGTCGCGCCAGCGGCAGCAGACGTGTGAAAAAGTCAAGAGCGCGCCGATAGAAGGCGCCGAGCTCTCAAGCACAAGATCGCGGAACGCGATGAAGATTTTGGCAAGGATCTCAAAAGGCAGATACAGGCTGGGTCCACCGTTGGGTGTAACTTCCTCTCCGCCTTGCATCTCGAGGAGGAGGCCCGCGCAGAACCGCTGGGCAGGGGATGAGCGATGCTTTTCTGTTGCCAGCCCAGGAGATTCGACTGGTAGAAGCAGCTTCCGAAGGGCGTCAGCAGCGTCAGAACAAGTAATGCGGTATGTAGTATCTTACTTCGCGAAAGATATACCCAGGCACGGGAGCCATGGAGGGCGATGAGATCCAAGAGAAGTGAGAAGAAAAAGATAGAAGTCGGGAAGCCATTCGCTGGCACGTGAGGGCCTCAAGGCGGGTGTTCCCGGCTTGACTTGGGCTTGACCAAGTCTGGAGTCTGGACTATACACAATTCGGCGGTCGGTCACCGTCGGTGTCATTATGTGGTAAAGGAGCGTCGGAGGCAGACGACGAGTTGACGACAAGTTCAAACTTTTATGCCTAGCGAGGTTGGGATGAGGACTCCAGAGTCAGAGCTGCAGGCCGAAGAAACAAACACAGAGCTTGTTGGCGGATGTCAATTTGTACCGCGGGCTCGCAAAGTTAAGTCAGTTAACCGTCGAGTCTAGTCTCTCGTAGACAGATGCTCTAACAAATTGAAGCTCGTCGAGTCCAAGTCCGAGTCGAGCAAGGGGGAACCGGCATTCCAAAAAAAAACCTTAGGCCGATTTTCTTTTTTCCGACCCAGCGGCGGGACTACCTACCTAACGTAAGCATTCCCACGCTCCTTATATGGTAATTTCCCACATGTCTGAGTTGCCGGACGGTTCAGTTATCTGCGAGCTGCCGCAGATACCTTCACGGGCACATTACAATTAGCTCCCAGCATCGGAAAGGCATGTAGGAGTGCAATTTGCAGCGGAATTTCATTTGACTGATGTTGGATCCGATGGCAAACAAGACCACTTTAGGAACCAAATTGATGCTCTTGGTCAGTCAGTCTGCACAACCTGTAGGATGGATTTTAGATGCTTCCAAGGGCCCAGAAAAGCTCCAGTTTTTCCCCAGGAGCATTTTTTGGTCGAATATTAAGGGGGTCAAAACAATTTTTTCCGGCCTGACGGCCGGACTACCTACCCGGCCCTTAGTCGCCGGTTTGAATGCCGGTTCCCCCTTGGTTCACGTATTACACCATAGCCGACGGCTGGATCGAGTCGAATATACGGAACTACACGGCCAAGTCACAAGTCGTTACCGCGAGCAACCGTCTCGCAGCCGGTCACGAACAACGGATGACGCTCGCGCTATACGACACAAAAAGTCCACCAGAATATCACTACACTCACGCTTACTCGGCGTACTCTGCCGTCGTGCAATTATACACACGTTCCGGGCAGCTTCCAACTGCTGACTTACTTCACAGCAGACGAAAGATTGAAGACCCGCAGTGTCGCCACGGTTGTGACGCCATTGAGGATCATCATCACATCTTCGTGAAGTGCAAGCGTTACGAGGCGTTGAGAATTAATGCGGCCGCCGACGTCCTCACTCGCACGGTCAACAAATTGATTGAGAAGGGAATCAAGGAGGCCGATTGTGTCGACCTCCTCACAATAGCTAAGTCACTGTTCATTGACCAAGAAACAATATGGCCGCTACATTATTCCACCTACTTCCTAGGTCACATCCCAAAGTTTGACCATACCCTCCCACGGATTCCCGACTCCGACAAGATGACACACACGCGCTTGGCACATCACTTCGCGTGCGACTGGCATACCGCCTGCATCCGACTTGCCAGCCAAATTTGGGGCGACATGCAGCGAGAAATGGCGAAGAAGACCGGCACACGGGGCCAAAGAAAATAAAAGAAAGACGGGGAAGCCGAAGTGGTGGCCAACGAGGAGATCGAAAGGACGAAAGGAGGCAGAAAAAGATAACAGAAAGGACGAAAGGACCATTTAGACTCAGATAAGACCCGCCGTGGACGGTACTAAACACACCGGACCTCAGTTTTGTATTAAGCAGAGGCGTGGTATACAATAGTAAACTAGTAAACAGCAACATCACATTGCCGCGTGCTCGGATCACGCTGGCACGGTCAATAGGATCATGTTTTGATCATTCCTGTAAACTTTCCATCTCAGTTTGCATCTGCTCTACATTGCCTCAAAGCCCCTCAGTAATATGTGGGAGAGTCGACGTCCCAGCTGCCGTTGATTTTCGAAATTTCTACATGTCACGGCCACCCACGCCCATTTTCGAAATCTGAAGTTCGAATGTTCGGGTCACAGGTCACAGGCCGTTCGAATTGATCGAAATAGTACAGTACCTCACGAGATCCCGGGGGCCGGGGGCCGGCAAAGCTAAATCAAACCCGGTGGTGCGAAGCGCTGACAGGTTCAATCCCGAAAGAACGGGCGCTACAACTCGCCTGTACTGCCGTGGTTTATTTGTCAGAGTGCGCTCACGTATGCGCGATGCACATATAGTGATAACGTATCGGTCCAAGCGGGAACTAGCACCGGACCGGGAAAGTCCGTACGTGGGAACACGCTTACTCAACGCTTACTCATCAATCGGATCGCCCGATATCGTACCCGCTCAACAGCAGCCATGACCAGCCGCCGCGTCCTCCTCGTGCTCAACCTCCAACTCGGCCTCATCGCCGACCCGCCCCAAGGCATCCCCGCCGCTGACACCGTCCGCGCCAACATCGAGCTCGTCCTCGCGCACGCGCGGCGCGCGGAGCCCGAGAACACCCCGCAGATCATCCACTTGCGCACCTGCGGCGAGGCGGGGGAGCCCGACGAGGAGGGCGCGCCGGCGTGGGAGCTGCTGCACGCGCCGCTGCCGGGCGAGCTGCTCATCGACAAGCGCAAGACGAACGCGTTCCTCGGGACGAATCTCGGCGAGCTGATTGCACCCGACGCGGAGATCGTCGTCGTCGGGCTGATGTCCGAGTACTCCGTCCGCGCCAGTGCGTCGTCCTTCGAGTTCGTGCTACCGTGGGGTGCTGATGGTGCGTCGACGGCGGCAGCGTGCAGGGCGGCGCTGCTGCGGGGGAACACGGTGCTGCTGATGCGCGGCGCACACGGGACGTACGACCACACGGAGCTGGTCGACGGGCGGGTGACGCGCGGGGAGAAGATTAGCGCGCAGGTCGAGGAGGAGCTGGATAGGGCGGGTGCGATCGTCCTGGACATGAATTACCTCCCGGGGCTCTTCGACGGCCGGTAGCAGCGCGAGTCCATTTTTCGTCCTCCAGAGCCTCCAGTTTATAGCTCTTGCCAAGGCCCTCTTTGCCCGAATATCTGTGTGGTCCTATAACGATCGACAATTTCTCGGTCAACGGAAGTCTCAATCCTGTGTTTCAGTCATTGAGCTTCACGATGACTTTCATACAACTTTCATATCGGGCCGCGGTGGCCATGGTTGGTACTTGGATGACTTGGATCGACGCGCTAAGCTCATCCGTGGCGTTTACCTCGATCGACTCGTGGCCAAGTTAATCGACTCCACACTGTAGCTTCCTTCCATTGCAGACTGGATTGGCCAAGTCCGCGACGGTCGGTGACTAGTACTCCAAATAGCTCTCAGCGCGAATCGCGATTCGGGCACCCAACATTTTTCTTCTGTTCTTGAAATATCCCGCGTACATCTTGTCGACGGCATGCCAAGGGATGCAATGCCGCTTTCTGCGACTGCCTTCCCATGCAATCGAATCCTCCACAATTTCGACCGAAGCTGGGCTGGAGCTCATTCTGGTTCACGTCCTGGATCAACTTGAACTACCGGACTATCAATCCTGACCAACCCCCCGCCGCGTATCTATCCTTCGCCACGCTTGTTCCACGCTTGTTCAGTCTTCGTCACTGGCATTTCAGTCTTCGTCTACGGTCCTTTTCAGTCTTCGTCTTCCTCTCTGGCACAATTCATATCCTTCCTTCTCCCTTCTCCCTCTCGCTCCGATGCTCTAACACGACTCCTACAACAGCCCAGCCAACCAACAACCGATCGATCGAGCCCGATGCACGGATTCGCCGAATGATGAATCACAATTATCACATAGACGGGATGCATATGGACGTGCTAATCAATATGAATGAAGGACCCGCGGAGGTCAGAGTTCCAAATTCTTGTCCCAGTGAAATCAGCGTCGCGAGGCTCATTTGTGCGTTCGTTACTGGTTGGTTCGATTTACCGGGAAACATTGATATTGTCCAAGTCGTGACCCGTGGCTGTAAGCTCCGTCCGATGCCACCATGGAATACATCCTGATTCCTCAGTGGAAAATTGGGACTCAGAACCGTTGGAGGAAGCAAACACTTCGTTGTTGCAACATAGATAAATCATAAAAACGCCAAGCCTTGGTCCGTATCATGGCTCGGGCCCGGATCGAACGGACTCCTCCAGAATGACAATGATTCACAGCTTTCAACTGTGGACTATCCACCGCCGAGCTCATGCATAGTGTTTCAGAACCCCTAAGAACCCCTACGTTGCCTGCAACCACGCGGCTTGAGTGAACCATGACGGCTACGTGGATAAATTCTCCCGGTTCCTCTGTGCTCTGTGACTTCTGTTGGCCTGAAGGCTGAGCACCACGCATTATGCATCACACGTGAATGCTGGCGCGCAATATCGCAAGCCTAATGGCCGGGGTCGCGACCCAATCCACCGCACATGATATTAAACCAGAGGAAGCCGGAGTGTTGATCAATCTCATCGTCCAGGGCAAGAGAGCAAGCGACAAGGTTGAATCCGTGCGCATTTCTTGGCCATCGTTGGACCGCACGTCGAATGTTGCGCGGAATAGTAGGAGGAGCCGGGGATAGCGTGAGCCGGTGAGATGGGAGACAGGAGAGGAGGATGACGCCTTCAACGAGCTAGTTGTGGTGAGGAAAACATATTTCTGAACGCAGCTTTGTATGCATTTTGACCCGAAATCCAACCGAATCAACCAAAGCCTTTGGTTTGATATCACAAAAATTGATCTTGAGCCAAGCTTGAACAAGTTGAACCAAAGTTGAACGCCTTGTAATTTTTGTGATGAAAGTCAATGAAAGTGAGATGTTCACAAAGCCCCTTAACGCTGGGATCCATTGTTGTCACATACTCACACTTCCTGGGGGAGTTTAAAACGTCCCTGCGGTCGCGCTGTATTAATCGTCGATGCTTCAAGGAAGAGGTCCGTGCGTTTGTTTGGTTTAGCGTTTCCAATCACGTGAAGTTGCGATCACTGGTGCACCTCGTCGCGATCGACTCCGCCACCTCCATCCCCCCAGCACAGTCCAACCAAAAACTACTGCTAGAATCCCGACGACCAATTCGTCTACCATACTCCGTGGGCGCGACTAAAGCGTGGACTGCTGAGTCCTGACTTGGCTGCTGAGCACCACTACCTTGCCACTACCGCGTCGTGCCCTCTTGAATTTCGCGCAATATTTGGAAAAAGATCCGAGAACTTGAAGTACCTTCTCAACGTGAACCATCTAGTTCTCTTCATTATCTTGGCCCACGCATGGTTCCGGGATAATCGTCGGTCCTACGCCGACGCTATCGTCGCGATCGTGGCCATGAATAACGCTGCACAACGTTTAGCAGTGATGCCGGCTCGGCGGGTACACTGTACGAGAACCCACATTGACCTACTGGGGGCAGCTGACGGCACTTCTACCGCTTTTCACACGGACATCTGCGATTATAAAGGTCGTGAGTGATTCTATGCCACCACATTCTCTCACCCTGCTATCATGACGACCAAATACACCCTCCCTCCCTCCGATCGGTCCTTATCCCTTCTGCAGACCTTCGAGTTCAATGCCGCTCAGAACCCTGATCACCCGATGTTCCGCTACGACTCCACTTCAGCGCCGGAGGGCTACGAAGATATCACCTGGAAGCGGGCTGTGGAGATGTTTGACACCACAGCTCAAATAATCCGAAGCCAACTTGCCAGATGCGGTGTTGCCGACTGCACGAGCCCGCCTGTGGTGGGAATCCTTGCTTCTACTGGTGAGTGCCACCGTTCTATCCCGTCTTTCGATACCAATCGCTCCGCAGGCGCTATTCTTTACGCGACACTCATCTTCGGCACCATGCGTGCCGGCTGCGCAGTATTCCCCCTGTCGACGAGAAACTCGGACGTCGCCATTGCGCACCTTATTGCCGAATCCGGTGTCAAGTATCTACTTGTGAGCCAAGATGCGCACATGCAGGAAACCGCGCGGAAGGCGCAGAACCTGCTCCAGTTGCGGGAGGCCCACATTCATCTATTGCCGATTCCGACATACGAGGAAATATCTGCCGATGTGAATATAGACCTCGACGCCCTCCCCCCGCTGGGTCCTGTAGACGACGAGCGCGTCCTCGTATTTGCACATTCCTCAGGTAAGTACAGATCAACATCCCGCTGTGCTTGAAGCTGACGGACTGTAGGATCCACATCGTTTCCCAAGGTCATACCCATGACCCAGAGATATTTCAGGACATTCAGCGGATCAGGTGCGTCCGTCCAATTCTCCTCCTTGAGTCATCGAGTTTGATACCGGTTCTAGTCGATCTCAGCACTAGAGTGCAGTCTGGCCACGGTATCGGCATGTTCCGTATGTTTATCCCTCTTGTTCAGACGGCAGGACTCAATACTTAGAACTAGACGCCTGGGGCTTTAACTCTGTTATACGAGCCGTATAGTTTTCCCCATATCACTTGCGCATTGACTATCGCTTACGAATATTACAAGGCTTATTGCGGTTCGATCTCTTCAAACTTTCCACCTACACTCAACGCCGTCATGGCTACACCGGAACGACTTCTGGCCTCCGCGCTGGCGACTAAGAGCGCTGTTTTGATGTGTCCACCTATGTTTCTTGAGGTATGCATGCTCCTCCTTCCGTGCCTGTCCGATTCAAAGCGAAATTGTTTGCTTTTATAGCACTGGGCACAGGACCCCGTTAGTGTTGAGAAATTGCGGACCTTCTCCGGCGTTGTAGGTTCTTGCACCAAGCAGCCGGTCATGTCCTCAGACGCCTGAGCTGTAGATCTTTGCTGGCGGTCCTCTCGCCCAGTCCGTCGGCGATAGCCTGGCTCAGAGGGGCGTGGCACTGATCGCTCTCTACGGAGCGTGCGTGTACAATCAAAGCTGAGGCTTGTCAAGTTGGCTACCTTTTACTTTTATAGCACTGAGATTGGGGCAATATCGCACATGCATCCTGGTTGGTGTGCGGTAAAGGTATCCACAACGCTGATAATGTATTGTCGTAGATCCGTCTCCCGGGGGCTGGCAATATTTCCAGGTGCGCCGCGCCCACAATTGCGGCACGTCTAGCCACATCTTGACAGCCCGTTCAAGTTTCTTCCCACCCTTGGGGAGGTGCTCATCCCCGTGGAAGGTGACGCCACTGGTTTATTATTCCAGCTTCTAGTCAAGGTACCCTTTCACATTCGACACTGTTCAACTTGCCGATTTGAACGTGTGCGCAGGAATGCGCGACCAATTGTTTGGCCTTGACAAACACAGAGATTGACGGTGTTCGTGCCTACGACACCAAAGACATCGTACAACGCCATCCGACGGACCCGACGCTGTATAGAGTTTATGGACGTATCGGTGTGTTTGGGCACGAATATCTTATACGCTTGTTCTCAACCGCGACCAGATGACCAAATTATGCATTCAGTGAGTGTGCTTCATCGTGAAATGAACTGAACTAATGAAGAATCGAAACTGTAGAACGGCGAGAAGACTAATCCCGGACCGCTAGGTACGCAATCGACCGTTAGCTGCAGAGATGTGTTAACAGTGTTCACCAGAGGAAATTCTCGCACAGGATCCCCGCATCAAGATGGCCATCATGTTTGGCCGCGAACGCCCTCACGCGGGCGTAATCATCGCCCCCACCGATGATGTGGAGGAGTCGGAATCGTTGCGGGATGCCATATGGTAAGATGCAGATTCTTTCTGCCAATCTCCCGGGACGCTAACGCTTGTAGGCCCACCGTTGAGCGAGCGAACAACTTTGCGCCAAGTCATTCGCGGATATTCAAGGAGGTACATTCGTCGATGCGTTCCTGAAATCCTTACTGATCGTGACGTATGCATAGATGATAATAGTAGCCACACCGTCGCGGCCTTTCCATCTGACGCCGAAAGGGACACCGCGGAGGCAGGCAATCCTCGCAGATTATGCACAGGACATCGACGAGGCATACACCGTGTTCGATCGTTCGGCACCATCCACAGGCTCGCAAGGGCAGAGAGAAGCCACGATGGCCCAGGCGCTTGAGATTGTGCAAGGACATGTTCGCACCAATGTCGGGCTCACCGTCTCCGATGACGAGAACATCTTCGACGCCGGGGCGGACAGGTATACGAATCAACCTGCGCTTTTTTCTCTCACTCTGATTGTGATGATAATCAGTCTGCTCGCTGCACGTATCCGGCAAGGTATTATCCAAGCGCTGGCTGGGCTTGTTCCAGAGACGGCTCTTCGTGCGATACCCAACGACATCGTTTTCACGTTCCCCACTGTGATGCAGCTGACAGCGTTCGTTTACGGTGTCAGCGTCGCCGCATCTGCCTTTCCTAACGCCAGCAACGACACTGATACACCGTTCAAAAATGTGCCGGCCTCGATTCTCGATCACAAGGACAGCACAATTGTCCCACTGCGCGACCCCACAGCGGGTGAGCCGCCACTTATCCTTATTCACGGTACGTGTCCTGCTAGCTGCGTGAACGGGCGCTAACGCCATCACTGGCAGGCGGAGGCGGCTTCATATACTCATTTGTTTACCTGCAGACGCACATGCACACGGGGCTGTGGGCAATTCAAGTTACGAATGAGACGCCAAAAACGAGCTTCGTTGCTCAGACGGACTTTTACTATCGTAAGATCAAGGTGCGTTCAACGTGTGTCATTCATGTACGGGACAGTTACCTTGAGCTCCATGTTAGGAAGCGCAACCCACAGGCCCCTATCGCGTGGGTGGGTACTCGGCGGGCGGACTTATGGCGTGCCGCGTTGCGAAACTCCTCGAGGCAGGCGGCGACAAGGTCATCCAACTCGTGCTCATCGATTCTTCGCCCTTCCTGGCACTGGCCCCGCGGCCCGGTTTCGCGTTTGAGCCGGAGGCAGACCTCAGCGATCCGCAGACGCTACGCGCACAGCAGGAACGTGGGCTGTGGGGACTCTGCACGTTGCTGCGTGGTTACAACGATCCGTGGTGGCCAAAGCTTGCGGATGCTATGTGGGAGCGATTCCACGGTCGCATCCGAGCGGAGGACATGTCGGAGCTGATGGCGAAGATGTACGAGGGTCTGGTTGAGGGCTCAGCAAGGGCCTTTGACTTTATCGTGAGCCTTGCGCCGGGCAACCAGAAGATATTCAAGGAGGTGCTACGTGGATTGACTCAGTGGATGAAAGCGTTGAAGGCGCCGGTGACATTGTACAAGGCGACGCGCGGCGCTCTTGTCGGTATTGCACCGGAGGCGGAGAAGGAGTGGTGGGCTGTCGGGCTCGACTGGTGTTGCGATTTACGAGTGGTGGAAGTAGAGGTTGACCATATTGATATGCTGTGTCGCGGCGAGCTCGTCGAAGATCTGGAGACAAATGTCATCTAATAGCCTACAGATATAAATTTACTCCAAGCTGCCCAAGTCTCCCATTATGACTTTCAGCGTGCAATTCTATCCCGCGCCGACCTTACCCGCGATCCCGCAGACTTGGCTGGGCGCGGAGAATGAACCATCCGCAAAATTGAGATTGAATGCAAGAAGAAAACAACCTTCAAGTGCCAGTATCCATTGCTCGGCCCCAGTTGAACGAGCTCCCCAATTGCTCTTGCCGTCGGTCCAAGCCATGCGGATGTGGACCAACCACCGAGCTGATTTACTTTAACATCTTAAGGAATATCATATTCAGCGACGAGGCCCGCATCTGGGAGCTCGAGGAGGAGGTATACTTCCTCCAGAATCGCGTGCACGTCTTGGAGCCCTTGCCCGAGAATTCTAGCGACTTCTCGAGACTGATGGGCCCCGCCTTCCGTGATATTACGCGTACAAGATCGCAACAACATATCTTTCTGGCCGACCGGATAACCTTCATTCAAAGACTGTACTTAAGTTGTGTGGAAATGACAGGCTCATCCAGAGACCGTGCAGTTTAGTTTCCTTAATTGTCACGACCTTGAGAGGGAGTCCCAAATCATTGTTTCAACCATACGTTACAAAAAAAATGAACATCGATCAATATCACATGGCTGGGACCCCAGTCGAAGGGGCTCTTTTCACAAAACATTCTTGCGCCCTCAAAAATCGAATAAATGTAGACCGCCCACCCCCGAGCCGCTATCTGGAAGGTTCTGATCTTGAATTTACCTTGCAGTTGAACGAAGTGCGGGGCGGTTGGTTGAAATCCACGGCTTTCACAGTGAAAGCCAAATCCAACATCCTAGGTGACTGCTTCCTGGCGCTGATGATTCCAGCTGCTTGTATCAGTCTAACATCGAACCTCCTGGCGGACCAAAAGAAAGAAGCTTTGGGCAATAATCCCTACGGCTCGGGCCCGAGTCGAACGAGCCGACCACGATACATATAGAGTCGGGTGAGGGGGGACTATCCACCACCCGCTTATGAGTGGTAGGTAGGTTGTGTTGTTAAACGTCCTAGGAAGTTGAAAGAAGATGTGGAGCCAACGGTTGATTTGCACCGCAAAAGACCATGTAAATGGAGCTTTGGTTCAACGGATGTGACGAAAGCGTACCCCCGTATGGGATACCGGAGCTCAAAATTTCAGGGGCTTGAAGTCAATCCAACGCTGTGTCGAACAAAAAGAAACTCGGAGTCGTTATATGGCTCCGAGTCGAACAGGTTCCTTACAGAAGGGCCCTTGCCATCGTTGGGTGATTGTTGAGATTCCACCACCGAACTAGAATAGTACGTTCTGCGCTGAGATTTACCAGGGAGTGGAGCGTGATGCGTCGGTTTGTGGTGACAGTTCAACCAGTGTGAAAAATGGCGATTGAAACAAGATTGCGGCCAAACGGGTGCGCATGTACATGGGGCAGGTGTTCATCGTCCAGTGCGTCAGGGCAGGAAGGCCTCTGAATGACATGTGATTCGGAAGGGGTACGGTTTTCATACAAAACCCGAGTTAATAGTCGTGGAGAACAGAGAGAAGTCCACGTACATATCGTGACCCTTTTAAGTGTTGAGCGTGGAGGGAGAGCAGCTCGGGGACGGAGTAGAACAGGCTGGTGCCATCGTAATCGACCTCCCGGAGTCCGGTCATATCCAAGGAACACACGGGACGAAGGAGCCATTCGAAACGATCCGAGCGGTCCCAGGCTGGTTCTGGTTCTGGGTCGCGGATGCATAACGAGTGGGTTTTGATGCGCCCGGGAGAGATTGGCAGTCCATCATGGTACAAGATCTCGACGGTATCGAGGAGGAGGGAATCAAATTTTGTGGTGCATCTATCGAAGAGCCGATCAAGGTCGTGCATGTTCTGAAAACGCAGTGATACCAGGGTGAGATGGCGAGAGGTCGGCTGACTGAGAAAATTTGCCGCCGCGGGAAACGCAACAGCCTTGGCGGTAATGTGGGGACGAGCCCGAGGGTTTCCGCTAAGCACGAGCTCCCGGAGATTCGGCATGTGCAGTGCGTACAGCCGGGCGAGCACAGTTTGCTCGAGGCGGACGTGGAGGCGGCGGATCAAGAGTGTGAGATGAGGCGATGTCCGCAGAACCGAGAAAATTTCAGCTGGCAGGATCGTTTAGTCGGAGTTGGTACTGCCAAATCACCGAATAAATGCGGCCGCACCGCTACTGCAAAGGATACGGAAATTAAAGCGCTAGTCCGCAAGTCAGAGGAAGTGACCAGAAAGCTGGCGATCTGGTCACATATAGCTCCTGTATGTGAATTACGGTGCTTGCTGCCATAAGCCCCACCGTTTCGCGGCGTCGTCGAGGGGACAAACCGAGCGTTAAAAGCAAGTCTTGGTGAAAGGAGAGAAAGAACATCTGCGAGTCACCATCACACGATGACCCCTATCGCGAGCGATGTGCCTGTCAACCTCAGAAGAAAAAACCCCGAAGTTGGGAAAATCACCTTGGTCAGTCTTGAAGCGGCTATTAAGTAATGTTTTTCATGAGACTCAATCTGTATTGTCTGTGGTCGGGCTGCTGATGATTCGGAGAGCCCTCGCGACATGATTTGTCATTTGCGCAGTAACGTCGGTTTGACTGAAGTGGTCTGAAGTGCTTCAAAGTCTTGGTTAGCGACTCCTCGACGTGTTTGTGATATTGGATTGTGATTTATTTCCTATTATCGTATCGCAAAGCTCGAGATTCGGTACTTAGTCTGGATTGAGCAGACCACGCTCCGACTATTTTTGCTCCCATGCCGTGCGCCGGACGTCCTGGCACATGGACACCAGCTTTGCGACCTCCTTCCACCGATGGTTACTCCCATCGCCCTTGACGGATTCAAGCCGCGGAAACAGGCGGTCGAGATGTCGTGCCAGCAAATGCAGGTCAACCGCATGCCACCGGCTCTCCGGGATGGGCAATTGAAACAAGTGCAGTTCAACAAGGGCATGCGCGAGCACGGGGGTTGTGGAGATGTCGGCGAGTGAGTGGGGGAAGAACCCGACGTGGAGAGTGCGAAGCATGGGACAATGCTGCGCCAGACACTTCATGAAGTCAATGTCGGCCTCGGCACCCTGGATTGTGAGGGAGCTCAGCTCCGACCATGTGGGCACAATAGCCAGGATTCGCTCATCGCTTAGCGACCCTTCCAGCGCCTGCTTCAGCTCCAGGGTGTGGATTTTGGTTAAGCCTTCGGTGGACGAGAATTCGGCTGGGGTACACGGCACCCCCTGGATGCGAAGGGTGCGAAGAGTTGTCGGCCAGTGTGTGGCGATACATTGCGAGAGGGCGGTGAATGTCTCGACGCCTGGTGTACCGGTGTCGTAAGAAGGGGAGCATTTGATAACTGCTATAGAAATCATGGATGGCGCTCCGATGCGAGGCAGGAAGAGCGGAAGGACGCGGCGTAAGGCGACGTGATGCGCCATCATGGTCAGATGTTGGAGAGCAGTAAATGTGCTGCGAAGCGAGATGGAGTCGAAATTGATCTGGTCCCAACCGCACAGATCGGTCGCAAAGGACTGGAGGTGAGGAAGAGAGGCAACTGCTAGGAAATCATCGTTCGTGACGGGGCCCGTGAGGGACTTGAGCTCCATGGACTCCAAGTTACGAAAGAGGTTGCAGAATCTCATGAATGAATTCGGGTAATTGGTGAGGGAAAGATGGGAAAGACGCTGGCCCTGCACGGACAACACGTTCAGGAATGCTTCTGCGTCAGAGGCGGAGGGGGACCCTAGAGAGACCGATGCGAGGGATGAAGCCGCATAAAGAAGTATGTCCGCGCCAGAGCGGTCAGAGACGCAGTCGAATCGTGACAAGCTGGGAAGCAGGATGGATTTACGCATCGCTAACCTCACATAGACGAGAGGGTTGATGGTCCCGGCGAATGTTTTTCTGTAGACAATCTCCCGGACATAGGCTGCATGACGGTCAAAGCTCGTCCAGTCTGCGTCCCCTACGAATCCAGCTACGGACTGATCACAAGACTCAGTAGACGTTCAACGGAGTGCGATGAGACCCACATAATGACCACTGCGGGACTCAAACGAGGGCAATAGCTTGATTAACGGCAGAAGATTGTCTAATCTTCGCCAGAGTATTTTAACGGCCGAGTGATAGATAGCTCTTGACGTCAAAGTGGCAGAAAGGAATGTTTTTCTGATAACATGCCTCTCCTTCTCCGCCTGGTAATCGTGTGCCAGCGCTGGCATGGCGGTGGGCGTATTGAGGAGACAAAGAATCTGATCAAGAAGATCAGAATTCCGTAGGCATTGCTCTTCGGGGGTACTAGCGAGTGCTACAGTGCGCTTGGATTTGGGCGGCATGCACGGCAAGAAAGAACGGCAGTGTGCAGGTGGTAGCGGGTGGTAGTGAAGAAAGAGATCGTTGACGTGCTTTGTTTGGCTTTGTTCCAGGCGGAAACACCCGGCGACCGGCAATCGCTTGTGACGGCTGTGACACCCACTTTTTCTTTCACCCACACCACTGGGAAGGCCGCAGGAGCCAGCTGTAGCACCCCATCCTGCGGGTAAACATGCATCACTGCCTCAGAATCGCGGAGATCGTGGCCATGATATGTTTCCATTTGGATCCACGCGTGCGGAACCTCGCCCTGTTGGCGAGGACCTCCAAAGCCTTCCAAAAACCGGCTCTGGATCTGCTTTGGAATAGCGCGGCGCTCGAAGACCTGCTCCTTGGCTGCATGCCCTCGGACTTGTGGGCCATCGACATTAGTGCGAGCTCCACTTCTGTTTGGACACCGGAAAAGAAATTTGTGAGCGCTTAAATCACAATATAATAAAGTACTAAAGCGGATTTAGCGGCTGTGTCGGCCCATACGTCTTTCTGATTGGGACAGAGTCTGCCTATACGCGCGACGAGTTCGAGTCCTTAGTTCCCGTCCATTTTCGTCCTCTTTGTCCGACGTCTTCCAAGCGCTCAGCGTATCTCTCCCGGAAATGCTGTTTCCCAACTTACACGATCTTACCTGGCACCATACTGGGGACGACTTTTTCTACATCCGCCTGTTCCTTCACCCTACTATCACCAGGATATCATTTTCTTTGTCGTCCGACTCTGCGGCATCATTCTTGTCGTCACTCACCCAAAAGTGCCCCGGGTTGACCAGAGTTGACATTGAGTCGCACAATTACGACTACGAACACGACTACGACTCGCCAGCTGTCTCTGATTTTGTGAGCGGATTACGACGTGTAGAGGATGTATCCGTTCATTCCTTGGACCGGGATACTCTGGAGCAGCTTTCCCATTCTACAGCCCTCAAGTCGTTGACCCTTCACACTTTGCCCGTGTGGACATCACCGCCATGTCCTAAAACCCCAACATTCCCCGCACTTCGCGAGCTCTGGTTCACCTATCCCGACATCGAGCCGACAGTCCAATTCCTAGGGCTGTGTCGCACGGTGCCGCTGAAGTCGTTCACGGTCTGTTTGACGGAGTTTATGACAGCGAGCGAAACTCATGACCTGCTCGCCGCTGTTTCGACCGGCGTCATTCCTTCCACACTTGATTTTCTTCATATCGATAACGAGTGCGGCCATTTGGACGAGACGGACACCTCCCTTTACCTAGTTCGCCCGCAATCACTGCACATTCTGCTCCCCTTCACCCATCTTGCCATGCTATACATCACGTCTCCGCTCGGGTTTGACATTGACGACGAGGATATCACCGCATTGGCGCGTGCCTGGCCGCACCTCGTGACGTTGGAACTCGGGGTGCGGTTTCCCATGCACGATCCCCGCACAACGCTTCGGTGTCTACACCCCCTAGCGCAGCATTGTCAGCGCCTCGTGCGACTCACAATCGCCTTGGATGCCACAAACGTCCCAGCGCTCGAGCTCGATGTCTCGGCTCGGCTGCCCGGATATTCGTTGGAATTCCTCGACGTCGCGCACTCGCTTATATCTAGTCCCATCGCCGTGGCGCGGTTTCTCTCGGGCGTGTTCCCGAAGCTCACGACGCTCGAAACGATCCGCGAGGATAACAATCTTGACGAAGAAGAGTTACCACAGAATGGCGAGGCCATTCAGCGGCAAAATAAATGGAAGGAGGTTCTGGAGCTGCTCCCTCACCTCTCAGCGATACGTGAGGAGGGCCGGGTGTTGGGGTGTTTAGGCGCGTGAAGTAAGTGACTCTATTCGGCGTGTTTCTTACTTATTTTCACGGTCATACTCAGAAGTTGCTGTACCACGAATTATCTACCAAGACTGCTTCATGGTGTCGTTACATTCAGTGTCGAGAGGCTGCTTCGTGGCAAAACATGGTCTGGGCTATCAATGGGCTATCATGAAGTGCGACAAAAGAATTAAACATCTCTTTTCACCGGATCAGGCGTGTTTGTTCCCTTTCATACGTCAAAGCGCCTGCAGAGAAAACTGGATTTTCTGCTTCAACCTTCGCCTCCAACTTCGTTGAAACTTCGCTCACATCGTCACGGCTTTGCGGCCATCATTTGTAATCGCCATGACAAAAGCCCCTGTGCGCTTTCAATCCTGCACCACCAACGACTACGACGTTTTTAAATTTTTCGCCCACAGCATGCACCACTGCCTGGAGATTGCAGAAATTGTCGATATGATTTGCCCGCATCTCGATGCGCGTACTTCGGAGCGGCCGGCTCCAGGTGTCCGACCGCTCCGAGACCTTGCCGTTCTAGCCAGAACATGTGTAATCTTGCAAAGCCCCGGGGCCCGCGCTGGATTATTTGTGGTCGTATGCGTCGCTTGGGAAGCTGCTCACCCGCTGCATGCCCTCCGACCTGTGGGATGTAGTCATCACGGCGAACAACATGTGGACAAGTGGTGAGCAAAGGCCCAAATCTCAACGGCATGTCAGAGTTCTTGACCCCAGTGCAGCAGCCACTTCGGACCATCTGTGCCTCTGACTGGGATAGGCTGTGCATCTATACCCGTCACGTTCAGCATCTCTCATCTGGCGTCCACAGGGACTTCGACTTGTCTGCCATCTTTCCTTCACTGAGCGTATCCTTGCCGCCCGACCTTTTCCCGGAACTCCAGAATCTCCAGTGACGACATACCGCACGGATTTTCCATTACTTTCATCTCCTCCTTCATCCTCGACTCACGACGATATCTTTTCCTCTGCATCTCAATACAGCCATTCACGATCTCAGACCCCAAACGAAAGAAGGGTGAGCGCATGCACGCATTGACGGAACAGGAGGGATATTGTGCTTGAGTTTCGCTTTCCATCCGCCTCTCTGCTCGCCTAAGTTAGCTGGAGCATCCACTTACCGGTTGTGCCTAGTGCTTGTCATGACACGAAGCATCTAACAGTCTTCTACAGTCAGAGATTCCTTTCCCAAACTTAGTGTCATGTTCCTCTCACCGTCATTCTTAGACAGGCGCGGATCGCATACACGTCTCGCTGCCCATGATTGTGGATTTTTTACGACCGAGAGAAAAAACGACCCTAGCAGAACTGGCATGACTCGACCCGGAATTGAACTGGGACCCTGTTAGCAATTCGCAAACATCCTTGTGAAAGCAAGACAGGTGCAAACCACTGCTACGAGTCTCTTTCCTCCGAAATCGGTAGGGGATAATTGACCCCTACATTCCGTACCAGATAAAAAAGAGGAATCCATGGATTTCTGATATAAGGCGTCCTGGAAACGAACGGGTCTTATCTGCGAATCGGGTCTGCATCGAAAGTGCAAACCATGCAGACGCGAGCTCTGTTCTCACAACGTTCAACTGAATAACCCTTCCACATTCTGAGACCCCCAAAACAAAGGTAACTTACAAGGTTGAGGGCATGCACGAACAAGAGTCGCAGTTTGTTCCCTGCTGTCCGTCGCCTGGAACTTAAGTTGGTCAAAACACGTATTTTTGCTTCATCATTATTGATCCCTGCATTCGATTCATTGTGTCTGCTGGACAGTTATGCAATCCACCATCCGTAGAAGAAGACGGACAGATTAATCGGCCTACGTCGGGCGTCTAGCGCCCACAGGAGACTGAATCTAATCCAGGAGCAGCGCGTCATCACGCCCAAAAATCGCGGGGAATTTCGCCGCCAGCTCCGCTTTGATCTCGTCAATGAGCTGTTGTGCCGCGTTCGACGTCTGGCGCTCGACCAGCTCGCGCCCGAAGATCGCAGGGAACTTGGCCGCCAGCTCCGCCTTTATCTCGTCGATGAGCTGTTGCGCGGCGTTCGACGTCTGGCGCTCGAGCAGCTCGGAGTCGTCCCGACCGAAGAGGGAAGGGAACTTGGCCGCGAGCTCCGACTTGATTTCGTCGATGAGTTGCTGCGCTGCGTTCGAAGTTTGCCGCGCGTTGACGGAGGCTGCGTTGTGCAAACGATGAGCGCCATCTCGAGGGGAAAGCAAGGCACGACGCACCAGGGGCGACAGGGACAACTTTCACGGCTTTCTTGGGCGCATTCGGGTCCGAGAGGTTAGACGTTTGGGATAGCGGCCGGCGGGCATTAACGGCCGCTGTGGGATACAAAACAATGAGTGTTCCACATTTTTGCTTTGGGAAAGAACGGCGCAACATACCAGGACCCACGGGGACGACTTTCACTGCCTTCTTGGGCGCGTTGGGGTCGGAGAGGTTGGATGTCTGGGAGAGCGGTGCAGCCGTGACGAATGCAACGCTGAGAGCCAGGGAAAGAAGGGAGAGGTTGAAGCGCATCGTGAATGACTGGAACTTGAAAAAAAAGAACAAAGTACGGGAAAGGAAGGACGGGAAAGCAAAAAAGGTGATCACAGATCGAAGGGGGGGAATTGAATGCGCGGTGGCGAGAAGATCGAGGGTCTTTATAGACGTAGCTATGGGGACGAAGATTTGGCGGAGGCGGTGAAGATCTCTGATGGGCGTCCCATTTTGTGATGTGCGTGGCCGACGTTCCGTCACCATTTGCATTGGTTCAAAACATTTGCTCAGCACAAAAACGGGACAACATACTTACCTCACCGCGTGTTGTGGGGTGCCGACGGAAAAGAAGTTGATAGTCTTAGAAAATCACGCCAGATGTTGTCGTTTGAGGTTCAACCTATATAATATATATGATGTGCAATGAGCGACGTGGTTTTTCCTTTCTTTGCCCATTGAGTACTTGGGTGGCATTACAGCTAAGCGCAAAACGATAGACACAAATCGATTTGCGAGCTGAATTCGGGCCGAGCACAGCCGCCAAGATAGGATACACGCCGACATCGGTGTAGAGGCCGATGTTCAAGCTTTCAAGGCCACCGCCGCAATGTATGTTCTCGGATGATATGCAGCGAGATTGTCATGGATCAAGGAGGGTTCAAAGTCATGATTCAGTTCGTGAACGCACTTGTTTGGGCGCGGCCATGACTCGGCCCGAACTGAGCTCTGAAATGGATTTGTGTCTATCGTTTTGCGCTTAGCTGTAAGTAGTCAGATTACGAATATCTCGCCAGTGATCTTCTCGCTTATGCGCCAGAGTCTTTCGCCGTTCGCCTGCAATGCAAGTTGGAAGCCGTCAGTGAGCGCGTACCGAGCGAACTCTGAGACTCACAGGATCAGAGCTATGCGGAGCAATGTCCTCGTTGGCCACGGTACAATCTGACAGGTAGGCGCCTGGATTCTCTACGGGGATGCTGCGGATTAAGATCTGGTTCAGGCAGCGTAGATAATACTGACCGTCAAGCGAAGGATCAAATGCCGCAACCACAGTTCTGAAAGAAATACCAAGTCAGGTATTGCCGGAACACGGTCTCGCGCGGGCACTCACGTTGCCGCTCCTTGAGGAATTGTTTTCCACGGATACTTTTCCGTGGCGGGCTGGCCATCCGGCCCGAGTACGCCTGAAGGTATGGTCATCTGAGTCGATTCTGAAATTCAACCGGGCTGTGAGGAAGCTGACTCACCTAGCCTTTGCAAGTCAGGTCTAACATCGTCCCTCTGCACGATTGTTGTCGCGATAACTGAACGGAATGAGTATCGATAATATGGAGCAACAGAAAAACGTACCTCCGGGATGCAGACTATACGAGTTGATCTGCCCTTTGGACCGCTTCGACAACTCGATCGCCATAAGTATGTTCGCACATTTCGTCTGGAAATACGCATCGATATTCTGATGACGCGATGGATCCGGTTTGTCCAGGGTGTCAAAGTTCACGCCATCGCATAGCGTGTGACACTGTGGGAAGAACTTTCAATCAGCCTGATTGATGACTCAATCAGAATCTGATTTCATCAATCAGGCCGATTGAGCCGAACCTGACTGTATTTCAACCCCACTCAAGGCGACTGAGAGAATCTCAATCGCGCAGAATGCGCTCATCCTGAGTCAATTTTATGATATTTTTAAAATGCTCCCTACCCCTCCTCCGACCTTAATTCGTGCCTCGGGTCAGGAGAGAACACGAGATTTGGCTATATTTGTCGCCAGTGCTCCCGCCAATCAAAACCACTCTTCTCTCTTCCCCCTCATCATCTAGCCGACATTGAGCCGTTTACACCATGGCTCTCAGCTTGGAATGGATCTGTCCGGACCCGCAATGCATATTGAACTCAACTGGACCGGTTGCTTATCTGACTGTCTCGTAGTTACTGGACAAAAATCCGGGATCGTTTGGGATCGTTCAGGCAACAGCTTACCCAGCTCAACTGGAAAGAACTGTCTGCATAAGGGTTCTGCTTACCCCGAACTGTTACGCTCTAGACGCAGACGAAGCACAAGGTGTCGAAGAAACCCACCGAGGCGCCACCAGCGGAGTAAGGTGTGTCTTCCGCGACCGCCTGATCAACTGACCCATGACTGGTACGCGGCTGAAAGCCACTGCACCTTCAAGAGCTAAGAGTGCGAAACCCAGCACGTCCTATGGACATGTCTCTCCTCCGAGTATGGCCTGGTCTGGCCTTCCTGCGATGTGTCTCACTGTTCTGGGTGACGACGAGCTCAACGAACACATTTTGTCGTTTGTTCGACAACATCAAAAGCTCGTGGAAGATTGTGGCCGCTCGGGCCCTGGTGTATCTCTCCTGGACCTCCATATTTTGGCCGCAATTCCTCAAGATGGTAAGCACATCCACTCTATCGAACCTGGTAAAGCAACCGATTCGTTCGCCTCAATCGACTACGAAGTCGTGCATCCACGGATTCTCTAACTGGAGACGCAAATTGAACGCCAGATGTGGGATAATGTTCTCAACGGTATCAACTCGAATGTCCAACTTTTGCCAGGGTCCACTTATCTCTTGTATGTGAGGCGGTTTAGTGAGTTTCAATCAATCCGCGTGCCAAACCATATCATTCAATAACTCACGGTTATGGCCCCAAAAGCAAATTTCTGATCAACTCCACTCTCATCCGGTCCACAATACGGAAAGATGTGACGATCCTCCAACCTCGTCGACTTTATTGCATTCAATATGACCCCCTTCGTTGCAAAGCTGCTCTTTTCGATGCTCATGATGTTCAAAGATTTGCACTGGGAAAACTCCGGGGCCCAGAAAGGCCGCACGACCAGGTTCTTTGCCCAAGCGCTGCCGCGGTATCGAGATATTGCGCAGCTATGGTGTTCTTCAAAAGCCTTATTCTGTCTCCCATACATCCAGATGGCCCCGATCCTTCTCGTAAAGGATGTTGAGTTGATGACTCCGACCGTTTTCTTCATCTCACACCCTCTCCAGAAATGGATGCCAAAAGCGAAGGCAAAGTCCAAGACGGTGAAAAGGACCCCTTGACCAAGGCGATTTTTGGACACGGTTTTTGTTTTGTTCTGAGGATCGACAAATAACACGTCAGGCCCAATCCAAGCAGAATTTCAAGCAGAGCGCAGATGCAACCGAAACGGCAATAAGCCCTGTGAGTCGGGAATCACTTGCATTCGGCTACTCTAACCGTTGTAAAAATCTCCTCCAGCTACAATACCAAATCAAAATTCAAGCCCAAAAAATCTCTTCAACCGCTCGCGCAGTGTATCATTCTCATGACTGTATCACCAGACTCTCCCGTGGTAGATTGCAATGGTGACCCGTACTCGCTCCGCTCGATAACTTAATTTGCATTGTTCAGCTTACCTGTACCTTAGCACGGATCAGATATTTTTTGACAGTGAAATCAATATGTATGTACCACACTAAAGTCAGTGTCAGAAGGTCCAGGGGTCCGCTGCCAACTTGACGCTTGGTTTTAACCAAGGTTCAAATCTATGATGGGTGACTGTCACGCCGTGACTCGACGCGTTTTTCTCTTCCCACCACCACAATCTCCTCTTCCTCGGTGCTCTACGGCCTCATTCCGCCCTCTAAGGTTCACAGACAAACGACAACATCTCTCAACACGCATCACTCCTTTTTCGGCCCCATACGAGTCCAAATCACCCGGTCAACGGGGAAATACGTGATTTTCCTGTTTTTCGCCAATAAGGGTGCAGATGTCCGCGATGAGGCTCTCAAGTTTGTTCAAGCTGTTCTAGGATTAACTCTATGCACTTATACACCATATCTTGGTACTTATATAGGTCCACCAGCCAGGAATAATCTTCAACGAGCGTCGCCGGCGTGTTAGTCCGTGATTTCGGCATCTTCTCCCTCCAACGAGCTATTCCTGCCTCATACTAGCTGTGAGCGGGACCAACGTACGATTTTACTCACCATATCCACCCTCGGCATCGTGCTGGTTGCAACGCTGACCGTAGTACAGGGCTTTCGGCTGAAGCATTCATAGTGTTGGGATGGCGGCGTCCAGGCTCGCGGGGAAGATGATACGGCTCAACGTGCGTGCCCCGTCTCTCTTCCTTCTCACCTCAGAATTTCCCTTGCTGCCAACGCGCCGCGCCGGTCAATCGTCGCCGTTACATTCTTTCGCTCCTGACTGAAACGGCAACGTTCCGACGTTCCGCCACCTGAAACAGACCTATCCCTCCCCTTCGTCCGCACCTCCTCCCATAGCGCGCGCCCCTCCCATAGCGCGCGCCCCTCCTCCTTCACTACTACCTCGATGCGCCGTCTCCTTTTGTGCTTTATCGCACTCTTCTCGCCTCCTCGCCCTTCCCTCCTCCCTTTCCGTGACACCGCCCTCCCCGCCCTGCTCTCCTGTACCTTCCCAGCCATAGCTAACCCCATCGTAGCCAAGCTCCGCGGTGTCCTCAAAATTCCATGGAACATGTGCGCTCTCGCGAACCTTACGCCCCGCTGTACGCGCGGCGTGAAAGGCCATGTGAGCATGAGCTCCTTCGGGGTACAACCAACACATCTCAATGCACATTTAGATCGGTTCCGTTGTTGTGCGCCTTTCTCCTTGCCTCGATGGCGGAATAAACGCTAACGGACGTGTATAGCATGCCCCTACGGCTTCTCTTACACATCCAGGCGCCGCGCGGCGGCCGTTCCCTCCCTCCTTGTCTCTACTTCGGCGAGTCTCCGCGGTCCCCAGGCCCCAAATCCGGCCCGCGTTTGTCGTCTAAGTACGGGTTTGAATCAAGATTCTGGTTCACGTACCGCTCTGACCCGCTTCTCACCATCTGTGCTAGACGCATTTCAAAACGGTGATGTGTTGGATCTTTCGCAATAATTCTTCGTGTTCCTCGTCTCACCATGCTCCAGTATTCTTTTTTTTCTCCTTCTTTTTGGCACTTTTAACCATTTGCTCTTATACCTTTACTCGCCGTGATTTCGGTGCGTTCCTTCGTCATCACGGTGCCAAAGTCTTATATCTACCCGTGGAGCTGCGTGTCTCGCACTTCTCTGCCCGTGTCGACTGTCGTCTGAAGTCTTTCTCCATGCCCGTCCTCATCATGTAACTCATGTAAGTGAATCAGTCACTGGCGTTGATACTGACTTATCTTCGCTGAAGCTCGACTGAATCGTAAGGATATTAGGGTGATAACTCCGATTCATTTCAACGCGTTGCCGACATTTCCGCACCGCTTCTCGTCTTCCTCTCCGGTCACGATTCCTCTCTCTTTCTCACCTTTTCGCTCCTGACGACATTCCTATCTTTTTCCAGAATATGGTCATATAGAAAGCGCCGCATTCTTTAAGATACAATTTCAAACTGCCCGCGCACTCGTTCAAGCCAACTAATTCTTTTCCTAGCGCACTTGTCCCTTATATTCGCCCGTTTTTGGGGCCATTCAATTCCGGAGCGTTCCGTAAGATTGTCTCGCGACTTCGCCTATTCCCTGTTCACTTGTCGAATTCGCAATGGGCACCCACACTCTTGATTCCGGTCCGTTTGAGGCATGCCGTGAGTTGTTCTTTTTGTCCCGAATTTCCGCGCTGGTGATCAATTTAGCCTTCTAGCTTCGCTTTCGATTTACTCGACCGCCGGTGAGAGATGAGTTTTGTCTTTTCCGGGCCCCACTGATACACTGCGTCAGTGACTAGGACACCGAGAAAGTCGAGCGGGATCGCAGGTGGTCATTTCTGTATTGGTTGACCCCTGTATTATGTAGTAAATTGAACTATCTATTTCGCCTCAAACTGACCGAAAGGTCCAATCCAAACAATTGAAACCTACGCTCAAGACAATTGAGAAAACCCCCTCAGGATGATTGTGCAACTCACTCATCCTCATTGTGTTTTCTGCCAAAACACAATCAGCCTGATAGTGGTTTACCAATCGGCTTGAGAGGGTGGTTCAATCAGGATGATAGCTTCGACCCAATTGGGATGACTGAATCTGTTCAGTCATCCCGATTGAATACTCTTCCCACAGTGGTGACCGAGAGCCGATACAAATACGACCCTCGGCGTATACTGCGCAGTGCGGGCAGCGAGAATCTTTGGAGCCAGAAGCTTTGTGAGGAGGAATGGGCCAAAGTGGTTTGTCGCCGCTTGATTTTCGAGGTTGTCTGTGGTGAGTTTGAACGGCCCTATAGGAGCGGCGGCATTGTGGACTACGATCTGTCCGGCGATTAGCAAACGCTGTGAGAACAAACGGAGCCCTTACGTGCAATGGCTCTGGATATGCGTTCACTTCACCAGCGGCCTTATGGACCGCAGCGAGAGATGAGAGATCCAAGATAAGGGGCCGAATGTTCGCAGAAGGACACTCAGACTTTATGGTGTCCTCCGCAAGTTTCAGCCTGCCCGCCGTCGTAAGTCCCGGGTGCATATCTACCAGGGAACTCTCACCTCTCCCCATTGTGGCCAGTTATAACAACCAGGTTCGCATACTTCGCCACAACTCGAGCTGTTTCAAATCCGATTCCGTTTATCGAGGTGCCAGTGATTAGGACTGCAGAAAGGTCAGCTCAGTCAGAGAATAGACGTTGTGGTTGCATACTATTCTTCCCGCGGATTTCGTTCGCGAAGGCGGTAGCGACTTCTTCCGCTGTAGTAGTGGCTGAGAACGAGGGCTGCGACATGTTGGGGACCAGGAGAGAGGATTCGTGGCGCCATATTTAAATCGAAGGACTGTGCCGCGCCACGCAAGTGGTGCGGTAAGAAGCCGGCCCCACTTCTGGCCCTGCTGAGCAAGATGTCGAACATTCAGACTCCAGAGTGGCTCCGGTGGGTCCGGAGCCAGATTTATGTCTAGGCCTGATGAAGAAGGCGGTCATGGTTGAGCCGCGTCAGGGTCCTTGATCACTTGTGGAGCGCCAAGATGGTGTCAAGCCTCAAGACCGAAAGACAGGATTCCACCAGAGCGATTTCCCTCGAAAGTTACCGAAAATCGCTTCGATGAGTTGCGGCAGAAGGGCTCTCCAGGAAGTCCTTTACTTGGCCAGTTGCTGGGGGCGGAAATAAGTCTACATCCACGGGTCGTATGGTTGGTCATTTGGAGGCTCGTGCAACAATCTTGAAGGGTTTCAATAGAGTCTTGATGGGCTTCGCCATTCGGACGAACGATGTGTGGCGGAAGAGGACGCGAAGCACAAAGTTGGATTATGGGCTTACGGAGAAGGGAAACCACCATCATCTGGCTTCCGAGCCCACAAGAGACCGACTTTCAGGACCGTACAGCAATCTCTTCCCCCATTCCTGCGCGCGTGCATCCCAATCTCTCATTCCGGCAAACAGCGACGCCACCTCCTGGTTCCAGCGCGACTGCAGAAGGCTGCTGAATGGCCGCGGCGTCACCCGCGTCGCAGCGGATGGTGGCGCCAATATCAGAGCAGGTGTTTCGGTGAGGCGGACGCTCAGGGTGTGCAGGCTGACAGGCGATGTGTTAGGTCGCCTATAACGAACAAGGAAGAGTTCTAATACTCTCGTATATGCTTCTCCGTCCTGCGTAGGATGTATGAGACTTGGAAAAACAAACTGCAAACGCCGAAAAACTTACCGCGTCTGTATCATGTTTGAGTACCCATAGTAAAGCTGGAGTTCGGGTAAGCATTGAAACCCACCTAGATTCAAGAGCTCTTACACCACTGGCCACCAGGGCACCGGATACCGGGCCTAGCAGAAACGACATGATGGCTCGGGAGAAGAAGGGATGTTCGCGTGTTTGGCACGAGCTTCAGGGCATACTAATCAGCAAACCCTGATTTCTCGGGTAGCACTCTGGAGCACCCTGGAGCACTACAGAGCACTACAGAGCGAAAACCCCTTACTATGGCACTACAGGCACTATGGGACACTATGGGCCGCTCTGTAACGCTTTGTAGCGCTCCATAGTGCGAAAAAATCAGGATTTGCTGATTAGTAGCCTTTGTGACGCGATCACGTGTCGAGTACCAGCAACACATTTATTAAGAGCGGGTACCGTAGTATTACGTTCAAATCGAACCATAGCGTGACGCGTGACTTGTTCAACAAATTCGAGCTTTCGATAGCCGCCTGAAAGGTGCGTGACGGAGACAAAAATTTCGATAATTTCTGGAAACAATGCAGCTTGATTAGCTACGACTACTGGCACAATTTTCCAACTCATGAGCTGTGTCTCGAATTCAATTCTCGCAATTATTTTCGCGTTCAATTCGGTAACAAAAATCAACATCGGAGGGGTCTTTTGTGGGCATAAATGCCTTCTTGCCCCTCACTGAAGACCAAAACCGCTGGAAACTCTCCGAGTAGTGCTTCAAGCGCATACCAATCCAGTTTTGAATGTACACACATTTTTCGGGCCTTTGCGTGACCGTTAAACCAATTCGACAATGGCCCGGGTGACGCGTGACATGGACCAAATTTCGATATCGATAGCCCGGTGCGTGACGCGTGACTATCGATCTGAACGTAATACTACGGTATTTACCAAATTACTTGATTACACGCGGAATCGCAGCCCGTCGAAAGATCGTATTCTCCTCCTCAAAATACATCTAGTGCCAGAAACAGTTACAATCATGGCTCTGGACTGACTTGGCAGACTCGCTAGAAGCTCGATCGAGGGACCGAGACTTGCACATTCTCTCTGGGTTCCTCTGCCTGAATGTTCAAGAAGGTTAAGGCGGGTACCATTGAGAATATGTACCCGCAGAAACCGTGCCCGTGTACGGGTCGGATCCAAAGCCTGTACTTACGGGTTAGCCGCGCCGCGCGGGTCCTAACATTTAACACTATTGATCCCTCGGCCACAGATGGTCAACTTCGACACGCTGGAGAAACCGGATCCAGCGTGTCATCAGAATATCGACGCGTACTTATTTCCAGACGAAATGCGCCAACATCCTCATGGGTATTGAGTGGTCGAAGCGGTCCAAAGGGCAGATCAATGCGTATAGTCTTCATCCGGGAAGTACGTCTGGTGGCTGTTTGAAATTGCTCACACGGCTTATGGAGTTATTTTGTCGAACATTGTGCAAAGGGACGATGCTATACTTGACTTGGAGAGGCTAGGTGTGCTAGATTTCTCAATCTGCCTAACGTTGACGCAGATGACACTGCTTGCGGGCCTCCTCTGGCCTCCTCGGCTTGGACGGCCAGCCCGCTACAGCCAAGTATCCGTGGAAGACAATTCCCGAAGGAGCAGTGAGTGCCCGCGCGATATCGCGTCCCAGTAAATTCAGCTAGTTCTCTCAGAACCGCGGTCGCGGCATTGGATCCTGTGCTTGACGGTGAGTGGATGGAAGTACTTTGCTGCCTGAACGGGACTTTACGTGCCCACCATCCTTGCAGAATCCCCAGGCGCCAACTTTTCAAGATTGTACTGTAGCTAACGAGCTCGTTGCGCCGCATAGCTGTGATCCTGTGAGGCTCGAAGGTGGCTTTGTGCCACGCTCACTAACCGTTTTTTTTTTCCACGGCCAACGCCGAAAGGTTATGGTGCCTCAGCGAGAAGATAATTGGCGAGACCTTCGAAGTCTGATCCTGCCAGTTTACTATTCACTGTGCCAGAAAGAAAATCAAAGCTGCGCTCCCTGGGCATGAATTACGGGTCGACCATTCCCCAATATCCTGAGTTCAACCTTGATCCAACCATGAGTACAAAAAAAGACAAGAAATCACGAATGCATGGCTCGGACCCGAGTCGAACGGGCTTCTCTCATAGAATCATCTCGAAATCAAAGACAAAAAGAAGCAAAAGCCCGAACAGAAGGGGATGCGTTCAAACGGCAAAGACCGGGGTCGATGGTCACCACCGAGCAGATAGGCAGTAGGCTCGTATGTTGAGACTGCTAAGAAGTTAGATAAAACGTGGTAATTCACATAGTAATTCATAGTAAGTAACGACTGGCTACATCCTATTGTAACCGATCAAAGCACAAGATCAGGTCCAAGGCGGAGAGGCTCGCACGGCTGTGTCGCGGTCCACATAGACGCATTGTGGATTGTGTCTTCTAGCGGCCCGAGGGTGTCTTCCGTGATGCGTGTCGTTGGCTTCTTCCATCCCTCGGCAATGGGGAGGCGCTCTTCACGAAAGAAGATGTTCACAAATCTATTTCATAGATTACTCACCCAGAGGCGTTTGAGTGGCGACGGCGACTCACTTCTTCGGCGCCTCGCCGGTGAGGGGATTCCCAAAAATGCTGAGGTACAGGGCCGACTCGCGGCTGCGCAGCAAAAATTCCTTGCGAGTGTTCGTGACGTTCGGGTTCGTCGCCACCGAGTGCGCAAGACGGAGGCGCTGCACATCGCCGGAAGATGCGGGCTCGTAGTAGTCCTTGCCCGGGTTGGAATTGACCAGGGTGGAGAAGGTCGTCTCATTGAAATGCACGTTGTCGCCGGTGCCGTCAGGGCCGAAATCGTTGCGCGAGATGGACGCGTCGTGCTCGATGAGATTGTGGCTGCAGAGGATTAAGTACAGGACAACTAAAATAGAAAGGCAACACACAGATCAAGAGCATCAAGGCTCAGCTTATCGAAACTATTCACATCGGCTCTGGCCAGCACACCGAATTTCGCTGCGACGAGGATGGGCGCCCAGTCCAAATTGAAGGCCGCTAGTCAGAAATGAGTCTGATTTCAAAGACAGGATTCTCGAACGCACCAAGGGTGCCGTTCATGAGCGTGGCGATGGTAAAGTTTCTCCCATCACGCGGAATATACCCGTGGTTCGCAAGGCTGTGGAATGGGAATCAGCTCAAATATATAAGAAACAAACGACGCGGTCACGTATTGAGGCCCGGGCACGGTGAGCGCGCATCCGTAGCTTTCGCAGGAATGAATGCATGTCCACTTGAGTCGGGAAATGCCACGACTGCGGTGACACAAAGAGCTGCAGCGACGATGAGAGCTGGGATTTGAAGGTGCATTGTTGGTGGTGTATGTCGTAGAAGGCATTGCGATGGGTGGTATTGGAAGAGCACTGACCTTATACTACGTGCGGAGCCATGATATCAGCGCCCATTTCATTGGCCCCGGCGCACCAGATCTCTGCCGCGGATGGAGAGTTCCCCGCCTCCGTCCTATCCGAGTGCCATCCGAGTGCCATCCGTGCGCTATCCGGATTCCGAATTTCCGGAAACGTTTGTACTGGGACCAATTGGCTCGATCCTATAGTCAGCTAGGAGTCTAATCCTCTGAGGCATAGCTCGCTACATAGACCAGCGAAGTAACAGCCCAAGAGCCTTCATTGACCAAAGTATTGCACTCATTGCTAGCACGGTTGCAATCAAGTTGCAATCCCACGAGACGGAACAATTCTTTCTCACGGTTCGAAAACGTCAGCATGATAGCGTGTACTCTGGTACAGGCAACCAAAGAAGGCCACACGGGAACTATATTTATTTCTAAGATTAGGTCTTTCTCGGACTAGAGGGCCTTTCTCACAGAAAGACCCCACCACAAGTGACAAGACACCATCAATGAATGCGATGCTGTGAACCGTCCATCACCGAGCCGGTGATTACACACCCGCTGGAAGCTGAGATTAGCTACGTGCATTGCGAAGGATGATGATACGTCGACTTTCCGGTGCATAGCTAAAGACGCCTCTCAGGGTAAATGATTCACGATCCGGGGGTGCGTACGGTCGGATTCCAAACGTCCTATCAGACCACTTAGTGGAGAAACAAAATGCTTCACCGTACACCTCGCGGTTTTGCTCACGTCACCAGTGCCAGCCTCGGACACCCAAGCTCTGGCCGGATAACAGAGAAAACGCCGTACGAAAGGGGATGCGCTCAAAAAAGACACGAGTGAATGATCAACATCAAGCGGAGTACGCGATGGGATAAAGTGGAGAAAGTCTGGAAGTGAAGAATCAGCTCTTTTCTAGTAAACAATCACCTTGTTGAGAAAAAAATGGGCATGATCATGAGCAAGCTCATGCCTCGGACCCGAGTCGAACGGGCTTCTCTCACAGAAAGGCTCAGCCAGGAAGATATCGTCAATGAGTGTGGACTGTTCACCACCGAGGTGTGTTTGGTTCTTGAATTTACGCACACGCTCGAAGGGGTCAGTTTGCACGGTAATTTGATATTAATGACGAATTATATGCCTTTCGTACCATACCTTGAGCCGGAACGCCATGGTTGACTATCCACCTCGAAATCTAGACGTGCGTGCGTTGACGAAGCTGAAATGTTATGTTCCAGATATCCTATCAGAATACATCGTTGGTTGAAGAAAACATAATAAAGGCACCATGACTCGCACCATACACCCCACATCCATTCACGGTGTTGGAGACGAAAGATTTAGCCGGATAACAGAAACAAGCCCGTACCGACAGAGATGGGTTCAGAGGGAACAGACTCAAATCGGTCGTCGGCAGTGAACGGATATGGTGTAAGCAACCTTCCGTCCTGAGCCTGCTGGAATTTCTGGAAGTGAAGAATCAGTTTAGTTGAACTACAAAGCTTTTTGAGGAAAAAAACCGATGCTTACACCAACCTTCCGTCCTGAGCCTGCTGGAATTTCTGGAAGTGAAGAATCAGAGTTGAATAAGGCTTTTTGAGGGAAAAAAGCGACTCTCGGCGGCGCATGCCTCGGACCCGAGCCGAACGGGCGTCTCGTACAGAACCATCTGGAAATCAAAACCTCATCAAGTTATATGAGCGTGGACCGTCTACCACCGAGGCGATTATGTGCGGTATGTTCTGAATCGGTTCTTGGATTCACGCACATGTTCGAAGGCTTTGTGGATTGTGACGGACAATCCAGGGTGTTGAACTCCGATTCCAGACATCCTTTCAGCCCACTGTACGGTGCGAGTTATTACAATTGAGGGACCCTATTTAGTTCACGCCATCAGCGCCACCCCATTGGAGCGGTTAACGCCTCCAAGCATTAATATTCCCCGCCAACGCCTCCTCCCACCGAGGTCTGCGGTCCGGGGCATAGTCAGCGTCAAGTTCGTCCTCTGAATCTGACCCTGAATCTGACTCTGAGTCCGACTCTGAGTGCGAGTCGGATTCGTTCTCAGAATCCTCCAACTGCGAAACAACGTCGGATTCGTACGCAGACTCAGACTCTGACTCCGCGTCCGAATCGGAATCCGAGCCAATGTGAATTTCATACGCAGGATCCCACTCTGAATCCGAATCCCAGTCAGATTCGTCATCGTCCCACAGTCCGATAGGGTCGTCGAGTTGCGATTGCGGGTGTGGGGTTGGGAGCGCAGGTAGGACGGACGCGGCGCAAGGTTTGCTAGGAGAGCCAGGGGGAGGGGGAGCGCCGTCGCGCCGCGGACGCCCTCTTGGTCGACGCGGAGCATCGGCATGTTTCTCTCCTTGTGGCGGATCATCCGAAGAGACGGGGGCAGCAGCGGCTGCGGCGTCGCGCCGCTGGCGCCGTCTAGGTCGGCGACGGGCATCGTCGTGCTTCGCTGCGGTTAGCGCATCAGCAGGGGAGTCGGGGGGAGCAGAGAGCACCGCATCGCGCCAGGGGCTCCCTCGCGCGCGGCGTGGGGCCGGGGCCGTTTCCTCTAGTGCGGAAACGGCACTAGAACGGAAGCCGCGGACGTTGTGAGCGGGAGTGAAGCACGATGGACGAGATATACGAAGAGGTAAGCCGGCGTGTGGAGTCTCGAAAGGCGTGGAGGTGGGTATATAGCCAGCCACGCGAAAGAACTCTATCCGCCGACCAAGAAAATTGGAATGAGCAACAGACTCTGCCTTGCGATTTCAGACGCACAGCGTAAGAGAAAGAGGGCTAAGGCTCACCCGGGATTGGCAGCACTAACAGGGATTCCTCCCTTTCCCGCAGCCCCTTTGCTTGCCCAACTCTCGCTATCCTGTGCCAATGGCGGACAATGACCTTGAAGCTCAAAGACCAGCGCTCCCGTGCACAGATTGGACCCAGATTCTTGCTTGCAATGGATAGAGCGCGCATAGAGAGCCAGGAGAAAGTTAGGGTGCTGTTTTTGCCAGAGTATACAGAGACGAGACTGACGTGAGCGTTTGGGACAAGGCAGAGGATGCCGCTTCGGCAAGGGTGACAAAAAGTGCCAAAGAACGCGACACTGCCACAGCCCTTTCTCCAACTCCCGACCAAGGCCTTCGGCTTCGTAAGTCACGTCTTCTCCACATATATCAAAAACGTCGGAGACTCGGAAAGGCTTGAATTGAGTCAGGCCGGAGTCTGGAGGGTAAAAGTTGAAATTTGAACGTCAAACCTCGAGAAGCGTCGAATCGCTGGTTCAACCTAGCCACGGCAATACTTATGCCGAGTGCTCATTGAGTCTGGGTTGGTGGGCCTTTGGGACTCCTTCGCATCTCCCAAAAAAAAGCAATCACCATGAGCATCCAAGGCTAGTGCGCCCAAGTCGAACGGCGCGCAATCTTTTGGTCCGCTCGACGCCGGGTACTCGAGTCCGGGTTATGCGATAGTAGAAGGTGTGCCACCGAGCTTATACGCCGCTTTTATCGGCCTCTGGAGCTGGCGCCCCAGTCTCAGGGATGGATTAGCTCAGAGAAGTCGTCGTTCCTAAGATTTTTCAACATGATCTTTGTGTTCCGAAACCGCGGGCCCGCTGTAGGACTATCCGAGTCAGAGGTCGACAGTGGAGACAACAGAATAGATAAAAGCTGGCGAAATGAAGGGAACGCCATGACAAAAGGGAGCGAAATGCTTTGGCATGACTCGGGCGCGAATCGAACGCGCGGCTCCACGCAGAATTTGCTCTTCCTCCAGATGGATAGCATGCGAGTGCGGACCCTCCACCTCCGAGCCGGTATACACTTCGTTTTGTTCTTCAATATGATATCGAGGTTTGCTGCGCTGGATTGCGCTGAAATCCAAGCCAACGCAACAAGAGATACCCCCAGGGAACAAAATCATGCACACCACCTCTCAGGTTTGCTCTGCCGAATCGACAGTTTGCAAAGCAGAGGGAAAGTACAAATGGAGGGAGAAATACACCTTTTTGTCTCAGCTGGTATGGCTCAGGCGGATTGAACGCTCGGGACGAGTGTGAACCACCTACGATATGTCGTTTGCTTTGTTCTGGAGATAGTAAAAGACGTTCGTGGGTTGAGAGCTAAGAAAACACAACAAGAGGTGTGATTCAAGACGGAATCAAAAGGCACGAACTCACAGAGGAAAAAGAAACCTCCACCACCAAATTATAGGTCGGGCGCGAATCGAACGCACGGCGCTCGCATTTTCTCCCACGTTCACTACACATGGTATCCGAGCGTGGACCACCCACTATGGAGCCCATAATGTGTCGGGTATGGCAGTATTTATCACTGAATATTATGTGGTTCCAGAGCGAAGTCAATTTGTACCCACTCCGAGTCGTGCTCCTTGGAACCAGAATTACCACGGATTCGTGGTTGGAGAACGTGGTTTGTGGGTGTTTCGTGGTCGTCGAATGTACTTTTGGGCACTTATGAGGTCTGTGCCTGTGATATACGAGCTCTAATTAATGACAGACACCGCTGTTCGTGGTTGATTATGACAGGCTCCAAAGTCAAATTTCGAGCTTACAACTGCCGAGTCTGCCGAGGCATCATCAATCAAGGATTGATTTGTGTACCGGGCCGGATAGAAACTTGACGGTTGCTCGCAAGGCTTCGCATTTCCTGTCCGGTAAGTTAGGTCAATGGTGGACCATTCACTACCGAGATGATGTAACTTTGAGCTTGCCCTTCAATGCAGTCCTGAATTCATTTCAACCGCTGCGTTACATAAGTTGAAGGCCAGGAAGACTCATCAACAAGAATATTCCCGGGGAATAGAGTCACACATATGTACCTACCTCCGAGTACCGGCCCCAAACCAACTAGTCGCAGTGGAATATGATCCAGGACCATGAATTGTTGTCCTTTCTGCCTGGCGTTCGCTTACTACAAACAACAAAAAGAGGGAACGGGTGGCTTCATGGCCCGGGCGCGAATCGAACGCAACTGTCGCAGAATTCATTGCTCCGCCCTATGGATAGCATGCGAAGGTGGACCACCCACCACCGAGCCGATGAGCTCCTTGTTCCGTTTTTGAACATGGTATAGATCTTTGTACACGGCGTTGGGTTAGAAATTTCTGTTCAAACGTATGAGCCGGGATCAGTTCGAAAAATTAGGGCCATCCCGTAGGCTTACCGAGTTTTTACAAAAAGAAGATCATTCAGGACGCCATCCTACGGCTCGGGCCCGAATCGAACAGGCGACGCTCACAGAGTTTTGTGAATACGCCAAACATGCAAGCTGCACGACCGAGTGGGTGTACCCTTTGTTATGCCCTTGGAGACTCGTCAACAGGGATATTCCCAGAGATATAGGCATACATGCCTACCTCCGGGCTGCCCTGCGTGATCTAGTGAGGGTGCGCAAGGAAAAAGGAGATTCTGGCACATGGGACAGGCGCGAATCGAACGCGCTGTTCTCGCATAGTCTACAACATCAAGTATAGCATACGAGTGTGGGCCACCCACCACCGAGCCAATACGCACGTTGGTTCACTCTCCAGCATGGCCGAGATATTTGCGTCTGCGCTGAGTTGAAGGTCAAGAAATTCTGTCAACAACGGATATGAGCCGGGATCAGTTCGAACTCGTTTATGACCATACCGCGGCCGTATCGAGTTGGTCCAAGTTGAGGTTGACTTTCCGATAACACAAAAAGAAAAAGGTAAGCGTAGTGTACCTCATATGGTTCGGGCCCCAATCGAACGGGAAGCACTCGCAGAGTTTCGTGCCAAACATGAAAGCTGCCCCACGGCGGACCATCCACTGCCGAGCCTGTACGCTCCACGCTTTGTTCGAGAATCCAGATCCGCACTTGGGAGATCTGACACGCAGCGATCTCAAAATCTCCGTAGTTACTTCACAAGAGAAATGAGCGGGATCCTGCGAGCGTGAAAGAATAAAAATAATAAAATTCGCCGTGATAGAAGGGCCATACATTTTACGCGTGCTACGAGCCAGCCAGGTGCGACGAGTACTGCATCACCGTAAATGTGTGTGGTGGGGTCCCTTCGTTCACGATTGGATTTTCGATCCTCCACTGAGAGCCAGTGTGGCGGTGGCTCTGACGCGCCGTTTTCGCACAGGGTGCCACTGAATAGGCGTCCAGGGAGATCAGCAGGGAAGCCATGTTTCTTCGAAAGCCGCAATGGGGTTGAAGCGATGTAAGAATAGGAGACCATCGCGGTGGAGCTGTAGAGTTGTCGGAGGGCCGCATCGCCAGGCGTCTCTGCCTGTGCCGTCGTCGAAAGAGCAGAGGACAAGCCATCGCGCCGGGGACGCCATCGACGCAGCCGCCACTTCCTCCACTGCAAATACAGCGCTATAGCTGAAGCCGCAGATATTGTGGCTTAATTGAGGCGATTCGGAGGAAGATACACAGCTAGCGGCACGGAGATTCCGCCTGGCAATTCTCAAAGGGGTAGTGTAAGAACGAGAACTCACCGAGGCATTCAATACGCGCTGCTGCTTCGTCTTCAACCGCTTTCCTGCTCTCAATCCGCTCCCGCCGGCGGTGTTGCGTTTGGCGGATAAGGAGCTGCAGCCGCTTGAAACTGCCACCCGAAGTCTGCTCTTGGCACAGATTTCGCCCAGATTCGTGCTGGAAGAGTACAGGTAGCGCACAGATAGCCAGGAGAAATTTTGCAGCAAGGTTCGGCGCTGCTCGTGCCAGGGGATGCAGAAACAACCCCGAGCGCTGTGACGGTTCGGGAAAAAAGAGAATGCCGTACTCGGCAATCGCGTCAAATCACGCCAAAGAACGCGACACCGCCACTGATCTTCGCGCTCCTCAAATTTCAAGCCAATTCTAAGTAACCGCTTTGGAGTGCGCCCATATACTTACTTTTGTGAACAAAAATCGCGCAAGGGAAGCGTCTCGTGCAAACAAAAATGACCGGCTTCTTGTAGCACATATAATAATACCTCTGGCCCGAAACGAACGTGGGACGGATGGGCCGTGGTTGGGCGAACCCACGGACAACAAGTACCTAAACGCAAATATTCACCAAAGAGCGGGTGCGTGGTGCGTTCCACTGTTGAGTTCTTTTGGCAAAGATAAATGACGGTGAGCTGTCGAAGATAGTTCTATAACGCAACTATAACGTTAGTTCGTTGGTTGAACTTCCGAAAATTGAATCATTCTCGCAGACTGGATCGACAGTCCACTCCGGACCTTTGCATGGTAGGTTCCATTTTTACACAAGTTAAGCGCCGAATCCTTGGTTCCAAAAACTCACGACTCGAACAGGCCGAGACTTAAACGACAACACTCCACAAAGATGCGCCGCCCACCAAGCCGACGGTTAGTTGGTTCCGTTCTCCGATGAATCCAACAAGGAACGCCACACTTCGTTGGTTCAGCTCCAAAAAAGGGACGGGTGCTATCTTCTGAAGGCTCGAGCCCGAAATGAACGGGCGGCGCGATATGTCAGTCCAAACACGTAACTGAATGCTGCACCATATGCAGGTGTTCCCCACCGAGCCGATACCCAGTGGTATTCGGTGTTGAATGGATCGACCAGTTTCGGGCTCGCCCTCCAACCGTACGTGTAATAATTATTTCGGACTCAGTGAAGCAGTCGTTTCACAATTCTGCGTGCCAGTAATTTTGCGTGCCGACTCGGAGGGACCGTCCAACACTACGTAGCTTGCCAAACCGATAAGAACACAAAATTGTTCTGTATTCGCCTCAGCTCGTGTTTCAAATGTTGCTGCTAGTTATATATTTGAAGCATCTAACAGAACGACAGATCGCAAAAAAAGCCTCTGGCCTTGATAAGAAGGGACGATCACTTCAACGACCTCAACCTCCGCGCCACAGCCTCCATCTCGAGATTCCACTCCCCACTCCACTCCTTCTCCTTCCGCCGCTTCCCGCTCTGCAGATCAAGCCGCACCGCCGTCAGAATCTGCACGCCCGCCGCCATCTCGTGCGCGTCTTTCTCGAGGGCGTCTGAGGCGAGCGACTCGGAGCCGCCGCGGCGGTGCATTTTGGGTCTGTGGGCGAGCGGCGCGCGCGTGGCGGTGGAGAAGGAGCGCTTGATCGTCGTCCCCTTGCCGGCGCGCGGGGGTGCGGAGCGCGCCAGTGCGGGGAGAGACACCATCGCCGCGTCCACCTCCTCGGTGGGTGTCGGCGAAAACAGCGAAAGAACGGTCGGACGCTCGCGTTCCGCACGCACGGAGCGGCCCGTGCTCGCGGCGCGTAGGAGCGAGGGGCGCGCGAGCCCGGGGGCGAGGGTGTTGCTGCTCGCGGCACGCATCAGCGAGGGGCGTAGTGCGGGCTCCGAGACGAGCTCGGGCGCGATGTTCTCGCCGAGCGTGCGCGCGAGCTTCGCGGCGTGGCGCCGGCGGAGGTCTTTTGTGCTCGGGCCCAACTCGCGCGAGGGCGTGGACGACGCAGTATTGGTGGTGGGCGAGAGAGGCGTGCAGGGCGTGCTTGGGGAGGGTAGGGAAACGGTGGAGGAAAAGGAGAGCGTGTGTTTGTGTGTCAAAGCCGCGGGGGAAGGCGGCTCGAGGTGAAGGAAGAGGCGCGGGCGGGGAGGGTCAGAGGCGTCCGTGGGCGCCATGTGTCGGCGGGCAGTAAATGAAGATGGAGGTCCAGTGAGCGAAGATGCATGCGCAATGGGAGAAGGTGAAGGAGGGGCAGGAGAGGAGTCGCACTCGCTCTCTGTGGAGGCCGGTGCATGGGCCGGCCCAAGACGACTTTGTGAGACTGCGGCCTCGATAACTTGCGGCGCTTCGCCAAGAAGAGCCTGGAGCTTTCGGTTCGAGCGCACCAGGCGACTGCGTTCAGCTCTGGAGAGGGCATTGTGGGTTTGAGGGAGGGAAGACATGGCAGAAAAACACGGGATGCGAATGTACATTTAATATGGCTCCGGCGGCAATCGGAAACGGAAACGGAGACTCCATGGCGTCGCAAACAGGGGTCCACGTCAAGCTCTCCACCGTTCACCCGCATCTGAATGGGAATATTTGGGCTGCGGAGGGTTGTACAGGAGGAGATTGGAGTCCACGTAGCGAGGGGATAGTTGAACTCGCATCTTGCTCGCATCACAGGTGCGTTAACAGTTTTGCCGTACTTTTCGTGATGCTCGCTGCACAGTGGACGATACGGAACAAGGATGAGGATGTATAGGGGACGTCGATCGGGGGCGATCACGATTGCGTCTGGGCCCGCCAAGTTATTTGGAGCACGTCAGGTTCAACGCCACTTTCAAGGAGAATTGTCTGCATTGGTGCTGTTGATGAGGGTACTCAGTCTCTCTATCGACTGCACCACCGACACAATCGCCATCCTGGGTGGTGTAAGAGCGTGGACCAGCATCTCGTTTCGGCGAGACATATCGTGCAAGTTTAGAGCGGCAGCGTGTAGGTTCGGTGCATGATCGGCAACGTCTGAAAATAGACGACCCATTTCTAGGAGCCGTTCAAAGAAAGCTCAGAGGATTCAAGAGTAGAACTCACCTGTGATCAGGGCTTCCAAATGTCTCACGCGGTTCGCATTCTCCTGTACGCGCGCCTCGAGTCGCGCCACATCCTCCTCCATTTGGCTCGATTCCGGTGAGCTTGAGCGCTCTGAATATGAATATGAATGTTACGGACGTCCTCGATGAACGCATTGTACATACCCTTGGATTTGGCTTTGTCCGTCTTGGTGCGCTTACCTCGCGCGACTTTCCCCTTTTTTTCGTCCCAAACCTTCTCAAATTGGTTCCAGTCCGCGAAGAAATCTGCCTTGGTGAGGTCGAAGACGAATTTGGCCTTCCTGTCGCATCCGATCTTTGCGCCGCGGCAGGGGCGGCAGTTGGGACTGTCTTCATCGATGACACACTGACGCTTGGTTGTGCTGTTCAAACATTTGTCGCATGCCTGGGGAGAAAGAGCGTGAAGCGACAGATCCAAATAAGCATTGTCGGTTTACTCACTACACGATTTCTCCGGTTCCAATCTCTAATTTCCGTCCCGTTGATCCATTTGTGGTCGACATCGTGGTACCGCGAAATCAACTCAGAGACACGTTGCCAGAAACTCTCCAGGGTGCGCTCCTCCACCTCCGCAGACGGCTCAGACAATCCAAGCACCCTCTCTGGCGGCGGAGGCGGGGAGTTCACGCGAAAAACGACTTGCATGTACCGTTTAGCGCAAACCTGCGGCTAGGCCGAGCCAGAGGGCCAGAGTGTGTGGAGGATTGGTGGAGGAAGGTGGAGAGAAGAGTCGGCGAGATCATCAATACGACACAGCCTCTGATCTGATCGTTGTCACACGGCGGGAAAGCCAGATATTAAACAGATATTCACGGGCTCGATAGATTATGGGTTGGTTTGGGCTCCTCTGCTTCACTTATTTTTGGTCCCTGTCAGTCTTTATGTCTAAAATTTGCTGTTCGAGAGGGACCCGAAGCCTCGCCGTAGAAAATTGTACGATCGAAGATTCGACGCGCTTTTGTTTCTCTCCAGCCAGTTATTGTTCAAAACATGCAGACCGGTGATTTGTACCATATTCTACGTACCTACCTGTATATTTCGAGATGAGTTTTTCACTTTCGTCCATGCGGCGCCGCGATGCGACCGCCGACGCCCAAAGGAGCTCTGATCTCATCGATCCGATCATTGCTGCCGGCTATTATTTCCTAGCGTTTTTCCTCATGCATTCCGACTCGATAATCTGATTCGCCTTCACGCATATCTGAAGACAAGCCATGTAACGTCCAGGAACCCCCTTTTCATGCGGCTTCGTTTCGAGAGGGGTGTACTGTGGGAGAAAGAATTTATCATGCATGCAAATGAGCTCGGTTTTCCAACGGTTTTCACTTCTTTGGTGTGTCGGTGAGTTGAAGCACCTGAGCCAAATTTCTTAATGCATGACCTTATGCGACGAGGAGTTTCTATTTGTGAGCTCGGGAATAGATCACGCATGTCAATGAAGTGGGGGCAAAGTCGGGGTTCAATTCTTCGGTTTGCCGATGAGCTGAATTTTGGTTGAACTTCTCGGTGAAACTGTTGAACCAAATTCCCAACACATGCGTGAACGGAGACTTTCTACTCGCGGAACTCATGATGTCCAAGTGCAAGGCGCGGTGCATGGAGAAAGAACAGGCATTCAAACCTCAAGATACCTCGTCCCAACCTCATCCCGAATTCCGGATGAACTCGAACGGTCCATCTGATGCTATTGATTCATCGTTTGATAGGATCATCGCGGAGCGCGGCTTAAGCTTGTCTTCTTCCACCACAATCTCCGCGAAGCTTCGATCGCCAACCCTGCTCAGACAGGCTAAGAGAGCGCCTTTCCCGTGAGCCACTCATTCTCCTCCCTCTACGACCCTGAGTCCGAGGTTGGAGCCCTAGAATCTTGCTTCAAGTCGGCCGATGTGATGCCTCTGGGCCCTGGCACTGGCACTTCTTCGATTCCGCGGTTGAACCTCAAATAACCAGTGCAAGACAATGAAAGGTAAGACTGATTCCAACCAAGGATACTGGCTTCTCACACATCTCCGCGTTCAATAAGGTCTGACCGTCCGAAGTGGTTTTGAAAGCGCATTACCGTTACGCAGGCGGCGCACGCTACACCGGACGAAAGAGAGGAGAAAGAGACTGAAAGACCCAGGGTCGCATGGCGATAGCTCGGATGGAACTTCTGTGCATCGAAGTCCGTGGGTTCATTGAGTATTGCATTTGCACTTCGGCTCGCCTTTCCCGTTCAACATCTGATTTCCAGGGCAAAATTTAAGCTTCGGATTCCTGTCCACTGGGGGACGGCGTCAAAACTCACACAGGCAAGTTTAACGGAGATCTCATCAATTGCGCCACACTTAAAGCAAGAACGACACGCATCCTCTCTTCATTTCACGAATGTCCGTCCAAACCTGCGATCCCAAGGCTACTCAAATGGATTTTGTTCACAATCGCCAGTCAACGACCTCCGACCTAACCGAGTGTGACGAAGACGAGTTGGCGTATGATTCGGGCTCTCCGTCGCCCGCGCCGCGCGGGGCGGATCGGTAAGACTGCTTCCAACATTTCTCCAGTCGCGCTGAAGTTCTCACTCCTCCGCATAATCCAGCCGTATCCTCATCCGCGAGGATAGAGCTCTTGCCGCGTGGCCGTCCGCTCTACAGCATCCCTCAGGCCATACTCCGCACCCACTTCAAATGTTCTGCGCCCACGATCGACAGAGTCGCGAACTCTTACGCTGAAAAGGATGACGTGACAAAAGACCAGGAGATACTGACAGGCGATCCGGACTATACCGCTGCCCGGAAAGCGGTGAGATAAATAAGTGCTGCACTCCGTTGGTTCCGTCCACTGATTTGGAACGCTCCCTTGTCCGTCCCTTGCAGCTTCTCGACGCCAAGTACCGGGCCGAGAACCCGGCGAGCGTCGCCAACAAAGAATACGATTCTGACGACACCAGGTCCAAGCGCCAAGGTCGCCGCGTTACAAAAGCCCGAGACGTGCGCCGTCATTCCGTCGTTCTTGAGCTTCACCTTGACGCGATTGCAGACCCCCGGGAACACCCCGAAGGCGCAATCCCTGTACCATCTGCGAGTTTCAGGGTCTCCAGCCAAATCCCTGAGCAATCCAGTTAAATGCGCTGCGTCGTCTGTCTGTACCACACCCGATCCGCCCGCCGTGCACGCCATGTCGGAGGCCCGTTTCCTTCTGCCATTCGTTACCAAAATCCCGCTGGACGCCGCGGCAGCGTGGCACATTGAGCTCGAGCGCAAAAAGTTCACGCAGGCTAAGCTGCGGGCCATGGCGAAAATCGCGGCCACGGATGTTGACCAGCTCATTGCAAAACTCCTCCCGCAGATGGACGAGATTGACCGCTTCCTTCTCGTCTCCGCGATCAAGGCGTTGAATCCGACTGTCTGAAACAACTGTCTTGCCCGAATTTGATTTTGTAGCGACCACGTACAAGTAGTAGTCCCCACATTGACGGCGCATGTGTATTGCCTCGCTCTTTTTTCCTAAATGGCTCAACTTTAACATCTGTAATGAGATTTCGTGTCTTTTAGTGAGTGTACCCCTGCTGTGAGTACATTCTTCGTCATTATCTCCGTCTGCATGATATTCCTCCACAGGGAGGTGGTAATTCATCTCTGCGGGGAGGTTGGCTACCAAGTAGACGCAAAGAGGCCGTTTCCCGCCCACGTCCCCGTTGTTCAATACAAAATTCAGGATACCCGTCGCCGTCCCCGAATCCCCGCGACGTCAAGTCATGGAGACGCCGTGGTGTCAAGTAGACGAAGGTTAGGGAGGCAGGAGTTCCAGCTGCATGGGAAAATACAACCTCGCCTGCTGTACGCCCGTTGAATACTCGTCATAACTGTCAGTGAGTCAACTCTTCAGCCTCTGACTTATGGGCAGGTCAGATTGCACGTACTAACGAATCTCAATCAGGTGCAATTCATTCCGCATTCTGTATGACAGACTGGGATTTTGTGTCAGCGTTTTTCTCGGGGGAGATAAAGCGTACCGACGGTGTTGGTGGTCAGTGAAAGTTAAGCGGTCCAGCTCCGTCTGTTCAAGCTCACCCCCGTCTGTCAGAACTCTGCCCCGCCCGCCTCTGACGCCGTTTCCCTTTGCGCACAAATCTCAGCAAACGCAAAAGGTATAAAACAACGCTCCGCCGAGGGCATTCACTCCATCCTATCCTCAATCAATATGCAATTCCTCTCTATCCTCCTCGCCGCTTCCACCGTCGCCTTGGCCCGGGGCCAAACCCTCCCCATCGTATCGACCTTCAGCCAGGCAAACTGCACTGGCCCGCCACTAGGCACAGTCAGTGCGATTCCCGAGGACGGAATTTGCCAGGCCACGCCCGGCTCCATCGCCCTCGACATGGACCCTGGAATGGCGCCGTACTGCCGTGTGGGGATTTTCGAGACATGTGAGCGCTATTTAATTTCGTCCGCGTTTTTAAGGGACGGGGACTGACATGTACCAGCTAATTGTGATGGGGCTGACGGCGGCTGGAGCGAGGATGTGCCCCTTAGCACTTCGTGTGTAACGTAAGTGGTGCACTGGCTACGCGGGCAGTTCAACCACTCACCGCCGAGGTACTTATATAGTGCGAGCCAGGAGTTTGGGTCTGTCCGGATTGTCTGCATCAGCATCGGCTGATAAAGACGTTGGTGTGCGTAGACTCTATGAGAATAGATCCATAGACGGAATTAAATACCTTTACTTACCTGTGCCATTACCCGGCCAGTCTTCTGCCTTCAATGAGTATCCATTGAACTCTACCTAGATGTATTCCTACCGACGACGACCGTCTCCCGTGGACCGCCAACGAGGAGGTGTTAGCCCAAAAGACGCCGGCAAGGTCGGTTAACCTGCACGAGATTCAAATAAAAGAGAAGAATTCACTGGCTTGTCTGGCGAAAGACGGATGCAGCCAGACTGCAAGCCTTGAGTGCTGGTACATCGTAAACGTCTTACACGATAGCGTCCACCAGCTCCTGGGGAAAGATCATGGGGAGCGTGTATCGCGCGGACCTCTCTCCGAGCCAGAAGTGGTCTCTCCATGTTTGAAATTACATATCAACGACTGAGTCGGACTCGGCCATTTTGTGGAGAACGTCATGAAATCCGCTCTAGACAAGCATGATGACCCATCCAATAAAGTGTCTCTGGCCGAATATCAGTATGTTGAGATACGAGATAGACAGCAAGGGAAACGAAGTACGGGGGACCTTCTTTGTGCGTTTCCGCTCGATAAACACATCCGCTGCCGCCCAAAAACACACTCGCCCATACGCGCCAGCTTGCCAATCCGCCCTATATTCCGCGAAATTCCTCGACATCACAACAAATCGGGCGTCCCTAAAAGATAGTATGGTCTGGGCAGTCACCTGTTCCGACAGTGGCCATGCATTTATCAGGACCTCGAGGGACTTGCATGGGGAGAGGATATCCCGAAACAGCCGCAGAGGCGCAGCGTTGCCCAGACACAGGTGGGTGAGCGCCGGGACCATTGCGAGATGGCAATATACACCCAGATTCCGGGTATCAACGATGCCGCGTAATTATCCAGGTGAGTTACAGAGACGAAAAACGGATGCTTGAATTCGATGAAGCCAGAGACCATGAAACGTTGTTGCAAATCTATTGTCAGGCGACGCAGCTGCATGCCTCCGAGCATGGAAAGCAGTTCCGGCTCCACAAGGCCATACACCGGGTAATTCGCCAGATTGGGGCATACCGCGACGGGGAGAGGCCGGATCCCGCGCCAAAAAAGAGGTGGCGCACATGCACGGCGATGGTCGAAAAACCGGCGGTTTTGGAAGCCGGCGCAGCCCAAATGCTGGTAGCATTCGCAGGGTGAACCCAGAGAACGCTGTATAGCAGGGGGTCCGTCCTAAGTCGTGGTAAGAGAAGTATGATTGAGTATGGGCAAGACTCGGTACCAGATCCAAAGATGACGTGCGACACGGCAGAGCACAAGAATTTCTTGCGGATAGGCAAGTCCAGTTGTTTCAAGAATCTTGCGCTCTAGTTCAGCCGGGAGCCTGGGCTCCATCTTCGCAAGTCGTGGTAGCGGTGGGGAAAGCGCGAATAAGGCTCGGTGCAAGTCGTATCGGATTGCCTTGCACTTGCCGTGCATCTAGACGCCGGAAATCGAGCACCAGTTCTTAGTTCAATTACTGGCGTGAAGGTGGCTGTTCCAATGCGAGAGGAAGTGAAGACAACGTACTGTACTATTTCGATCAATTCAAACGGCCTGTGACCTGTGACCCGAACATTCGAACTTGAGATTTCGAAAATGGCCTTGGGTGGCCGTGACATGTAGAAAATTTCGAAAATCAACGGCAGCTGGGGCGTCGACTCTCCCACATATTAATGAGGGGCTTTGAGGCAACACACAGAGGTGATGTAGAGCAGATACAAACTGAGATGGAAAGTTTACAGGAATGATCAAAACATGATCCTATTGACCGTGCCAGCTTGATCCGAGCGAGCGGCAATGTGATGGTGCTGTTGTGCCGTGCGTATCCGTGCGCCGGAATCCAGCAAACAGCCGGCAGATGATAGTCAGCGCTCTCAGGTCGTGTTTTGAGCAAGGTTCGCGGCACCGCCGCGCCATGCGCCGCGCGCGCGAAAATTTGGATTTTTTACCCGTTCTCTACGGTTTTGTGACATGTTTGGAACATTCGAAAATTGCTCTGGTGACCCGTGACAGGCTCGAAAATGTTCGAAAATTTTTCGCCTTGTGACGCGTGACATTCGAATTGATCGAAATAGTACAGTATCGGCGCGTATTTGCACATGTTATATCCAAGCCCCATCGCCTTGCGCAATCGAAAAAAAGGGAAACGGACTAAATTGCTTCAGCCCGAGTACTAGGTACTTCGAAAAGTCTGTATCACGATAGATGGAGCTTGAAAAAGTATGTATACGCGGCGGAGATCGCCAGCAAGTCAAATCGTGTTGCAGCGTATGCAGCCCGCGCTGAGGGAAGCAAAGGGGACTCGTTCCCCGTAAACCAGGCGCACGGAGCGACAGAGGCGGTGGATCTCCGAGGAGAGCCGCATCCACGAGTTGAGACTGGGGCGCGATCCGCGCGGCGGAGAGCGGGCCAGGAGAATCGGGAGCGAATGTATATGCGACGGGGGCAGAACGACGACGAAGCGACGTGCGCGACGTGTGCAGCGTGCTGGGTGGGCGTCGACTGTCAAGAGGGCTATGCGAGGGAGAGGGGCGGCAACGCAGGACCAGTGATGATAATGAGAAACCAGGGAGCACGTATCCGCGACGGCCGCGGAAAGTCGGTGGGCGAAGCGGGCAGCGCACGGGAAGGTGGAACGAACCGAGAGGATCCGGAATGCATGTCCCCGCGACGGGCGCAGGACGACGAAGAAGCGCGCTCATCGACACTCGCCTCTGCGCAGATTCGTGCTTCTCCGCCGCGGGTACATACATTGTCGATTTCACTCTTCCAGTCCACACTGGATCGCCCGCAGTGCGTGTCTGACACTCTACCACACTGTGCCGCTCCCGCGCGCTGCCTTGATTTCCCGCACGTCCACGACAATGCGCTTCCGCGCGTTGACACCCCACCCGGCTTGCCCTGGACATCGAGCACGTCGCCCTAGTCGCCTGTGAAAAGCGTGCATCGTACGCAGCTCGTGCTGGAAGAAACCAAGGGCGTCGTGCACAGAGTGCACCGCAGCGGGTACACGGGAGCATCGCAGACTCGCAGCGGGCCTGAAGAAATTACACCAGCGACGAAGGGCGGACACGGGTACTTTCGGTGTCGTCGCCGAGCAACATCGTGCCCGAGCCTGTCGCGCCGCTCAAAATCCCGCCCGTCCGGCAAGGAAGAGTCAAGACGCTGTTCCGGCGACGAGCAAGTACCGGGCGGGCGCGCGAGGGACGAGGGCATGGGAATGCAGACCGGCGACGATAGGAAGGCGGCTGAGAAGCCCGGGTGCGCCGTGCGGCGGCCAGAAACGGAGGTGCGTGCTGCAGGCAACTGCGAAGGAGGGACGAGGGCGCACCGCGCAGCGTGGAGGACGAGTCAAGTGCGTGTCGACACTCAGGCGCGCAGTCCAGAATAGGCGGGAAACATTGGTGGGTCACCGTGGGTGATGCGCGCAGCGGAGGATCTGGGCCAACGCAGGGAGTGGACGGTGAGCCTATGATGTCCGCGACAGGGAAAGGCGGCGGAGAAGCGCCCACCGCGCGGACGACAACGATTCGAATGGGTGTCGTTGGGCGGACACGTCGTATCGAGGATCTGCGAGGCAGGCCACAGGCGATCCGAGCTGCAGCGGGTGGGACCGGGCGGTGAGAATCTGCGACGGGCACAAGGCAGCGGAGGACAACAAGCCGGGCGGGCGGGGCGCGACGCCCGTGCGCGGATATGTGACGAAAAGCGGTAGGTAGAGCGCCCGGGGCGGCTAACGACAATCGAGAGTGCATGGCCCGCGACGACGAGCGCAAGGCGGCGGAAAGCGTGAGGGGTGCGGCGCGGGTGGCGCGGGTGGCGTGCAATGTCAGGATATGCGAGCTCGAGGATGGCGAGGATGGGCCCCGAGCATTGATCACGAGCGGCGGGGGAGCCGCGGGGAGCGCGCAATGAGGCGTACTCGGGTGCGCGGCGCCTATAACCAGCAGGGCGGGCACATGTCGATGCCCGTCCGTGCGAGGGCGGTGTCGAAGAAAGGCTGGGAAAGGCTGGGGACCGGTGTGGGCCTGGGGAGCGGGACGCAGTGTGTAGCGGGTCGGGAGCAACGACACCGAGCCTTGGCCAAGGCGGTCGTCCGTCGTCCAAACACTGCGAAAACGTCGTCCCGCACCCGTTGAGAAGCATGACATGGACATCATGCGCCATGGTACACCATCGTGCAGAGCGACAACGGCGCGCGCTGTGCCCCGAGGGTACACGAGCCAGGACACACGCGTCGTCTCCTTCACCCGCACCCCCAAGCACAGACAACAATCGCTGCAGAGTGCGCAGTCCCATCCGCCGTATCGCGACGAACTCGCGGAAGCCATCGTCGAAGATCGGGTAGCGGGCAGCGAGCAGCGGGCTGTCGTTATTGGATTTGCGCAATGGCTCCGCGGGAATGAGACGTGCATCTTCAGGTTGGTCAGCGTCTGGGAGATCGGAGGAGGGAGAGCAGAGGAGAAAGGCCAGAGAATTCGAGGGAACGTAGGAGGAGGAGAAGGAGGGAGGAAAGAGGGAGAAGTGGCTCGAGAAAAGAGATATAGGGGGACTGCAGAAAAGCACGCACCATTCCGCTCGAGGCAGACAAGGCGCCCTCCACGCAAAAAATCATCCACGCTGGTATCCCAAACTCGTTCCCCGCCGCGAGGAGCGGGGTCGACACGCCGCGACACGTCACCGCGCACAGCACGCTCCCGATGCGCTGGGACACGGATGCGCCCATCGTCTCGCAGTACGATTCGCTACGGGCGGCCAGCGAGCTATGCACATCCTGAACGCGCCAAGCATGGGCGGCGTCGCCGTCCGGTTGGATTAGCGCAGCGGCAGCGTTTCCGCGTGAGGCCCATGAACTATGATTCCGTCGAGTCCAGGAAGCGAAGGGATATGCAGAGACGCAAAGCGCAGTAAAATGCGGGCGCGCATTGCGGCATGCCCCGGCGTGAAACGACAGAAGCTGTATGTGGATTTTAACCAAAGGTCGAAGACTTATAACTCCCGACGCACCACTCAAGGCTTGCCTGGTACTTCGCTGACAGTACTGACTAATTGGAGCCTCAGGCTCCGACAGCGAGCCAGGCTAAGCGTTCTTGCTGTGGCCACCTGCGGCGGAGGACTTCAGGCCAGTATAAGGAGTCGGGAGCTAGATGAACACGGGCTATGGACTGGTGAGGGCGGGCAGTTTCAATTTTGGCAAAGGTCGAGTCATCGACGGTTTTGAGGCGGCGGTTGTTTGGAGGCTGCATCCCTGTTGATTGTTCAGGTTCGGACCAAACAACAGCCCTTCTTTCGTACTTCCATCTCCATTCTCAGTCAAGTCTGCATGTCCTCACTAAATGCTACTGGCTATTAGCAGAGCGACACATCGGACGCGTTACACTCAGGCTACGTCATCCGAGGACCGCAGCGAGGCAAGTATCTGCGAGTACCAAATTGTAATTTGTTGGGCTGCCAGCTTGGGCATCGGTCAGTGACTCAGCGGGGCAAGTATGCTATAGATCCAAGCACATCCAACGCACCTATGTACTACAACTTGCCGGACCATTTTTTAGCCAACGAATGACGTTTGCTTGCCGAATTGCAATTCGCCAAACCTGTCTGCGGGCTGACCGGCGAGAAGTCTGGACAAACACACTCGATACTGGCAGCGCTTGACACCAACTCCATTCAAAGGCGAATTGTATACTCGGCCCTCTCGGCGGTGTTCCGAGTTCAGGGAATAATCGGCATAACTTGTTCAAGCCGCAAACACTACGCGCACCTCTGCCGACAACCAGGTCAGAATACATCTTTGGTGTGGCCGAATGACGCGGCCGGCGCGCCCTCAAGTGCCATAGTCCGAACCACCGGGAAATAAAGAGGTTAAAACAGCACTCGGGGCAACCACTCCTCTCCAGAAATGCACGCAATGCACCCACTGCTCTTTACAATTGCCTCTACCCTTCTTTCTACGACAACCGTAGGCGCAAGCGCAGGCGCTCCCACTGTTTCACTCGCCTATGGCGTATTCCAAGGCGCAGTGAACGGGAATCTCTCCACGTTTCTTGGTGTCCCGTTTGCCAAACCCGCGTGCGTCTCCTGTCCCGCTACTATCATTCTTCCCAATATTCTGACAAGCGCTCCAACAGCGCTCGGTTCTCGTTGCCCGAAGCCCCGACGCCATTGCACGGTGTACAGAACGCCACAGTATTCAGTCTGGCGTGTCCTCAACAAAAAGAGTCCGCGCCGTTCCCCGGAATCCCGCCCATCGATGATGAGGGGCCGGCCTCGGATGAATGTACGTGTTATCGTATCCATGCTGTGACTGGTCCTGTCCAATTGCGCGGCAGAAAATATCCACTGACCAGAACAAAATATCGCAGGCCTCAAACTCAACGTCTTCGTTCCGCGCTCCGCACACCCCGACTCTAAGCTCCCTGTATTTGTCGTGCGTCGCATCTGTCTTATTCAGTGCTGCTTCTGCGCTAACGCTGACGCGCGATACAGTGGATCTACGGAGGTGCAATTCGTCAAGTTCAAACGAACAATCATGTCGCTGATGTACGCTTTTCTGCAGGCGGCTTCGAAATTGGAAACGCCCCCGATACGGAAGTGCGGCCCCTACTCGAGCGCTCCATCGCCACCGGCGAGCCCATCCTCGTCGTGACGCCCAACTACCGTCTCAGCGGTAAATTCGTTTACTTCTGCGGTCGAAATTACTTGTGTTGAATATACGATTACTCAGCTTGGGGGTTCCTCGGTGGGAAGGAGGTCGCCGACGCGGGGATCAGTAACCTCGGACTCAGAGACCGTAAGTTCCCATCCAATTTCTCAGGACAACGCGGCTCAATGTGCAGCAGAAATATTCGCGCTGGAGTGGGTGCAAGAGCACATCGCGGCGTTCGGTGGTGACCCCGCGCGGATTGTATTGTGAGTCCACCGCAAACATAACTTCCTCTTATCTAGTTTGTTTGACAACTGTTTTTTTTTCAAAGTGGTGGTCCCAGCGCCGGAGCGATGTCCGCCGCCATGCTTCTCCTGTCCAACAAACGATTCGAATCCAGTGCGCTCGTGCGCGGCGCATTCCTGGTGCGTCACTTGTGTCCCCTATCTCGCTCCGAACCACTCAACTGACGGATTTGAACACACAGCTCTCCGGCTCGCCCATAACCACCGGTTCCATCGCCGACGGCCAGTCCCACTACGACAACCTCGTCGCCGCGAATAACTGCACGCACGCCGCCGACACGCTTGCCTGTCTCCGGAGCGTTCCCTTGCCCGCATTCACACGTACCGTCGACAACACGACGAATCTGTTCTCGTTCTCGAGTGTCCAGAATATCTGGCGTCCGCGCGTTGATGGGGATGTGATCGTGCAGAATCCGCTTGTTTCGGTGGCGAGCGGGCAGTTCGCCAAGGTTCGAGGCTCCGTGTGAGAATATGACGAACTGAGGAATATTGATGCGTGTGTGGCAGATTCCGATTATGACCGGCGACGACGATGACGAGGGAACGTGAGTATCTGCCGGTCACAGCCTGCACGGAAGGTAACCAACTCCCTTCCTCCCAAAGCCTATTCTCTTTCTCCAATGCCAACATTACGTGCGCACTTTATTATTCCCTTTTTCGCTCTTCCATTTGACGCCGGGTACTTACTACTCAGTACCAACGACGAGTTCGTCAGCTACTTGCATTCAAAGTTAGTTTCCTTTGTCTCTGTGTCGATGCTTTGGCTGATTAAACGATAGCTTTTTCTCGAAGGCCACACCGGCACAACTCGCCCAGCTCGCGGTGCTCTACCCGGATGATCCGGCTCAGGTACTTATGTATCAACATCTGCCCCTCCTCAAGGTAATTGACGCCCCGTCCAGGGCTCCCCCTTCGACACCGGGTCTGCAAACCAGCTCACGTACGGTGTTCCATTTACTCCGCATGCGCAACCGCCGACCTTGAATTCATCCATATCAGCCCGCAGTTCAAACGCCTCGCAGCCTTCCAAGGAGACTACATCTTCACCGGGGCTCGCCGGTTATTCCTCGAATCCGCGTCCAAAACGCAGGATACCTGGAGTTGGTGTGCGTGCTCTCTCTTGTTCCTTTTGCTGACTTATTGATGAATTATACCGCCGCCAAAAGTGAACAAGCGCGGGAAATCGACTCCGCTCATCGGTGCCGCGCACGCAAGCGACGTCGGCATATGGTTTCCGTCCGCCAATGCAACCGACTTTGTTGCGCCTGACGCGTTGAGTAAGTTCTCCCCTTATCTCTTCTCCCTACCTAATACACCCCGAACTCGTCCCCGTCTAAGTCAACTTCATCAACCATCTCGATCCAAATGGCGGACGCAACACCTCGGCCGTGTTTTGGCCGAAATGGAATACGCCGTCGAACAATGGCTCGACGTCGCTGTTGACGCTGAGCGATCCAGATGAGATGAGCGTGGAGGCGGAGAACTTTCGCGTTGAGGCAATCGGGTTTTTGTTCAAGCTGATGTTGAACGAGGCTGAGAGCAAGTAGCGTGGGCGGTGGGAGTAGGCTGGGAGATACGATATTTATTGGCCGACGCCAACACTTCTTGTTACTGAGAAAATAAACAGGCGCCAGTTTGCATCCCGATCCATCAAGCATCCTCTATCTTCCTACTTTGTCCTGCATCTTCCACAACCTCGGGGCCCGTGGATTTTCGCACCATCACGACGACGACGTGCATCAGCGCTCCTCGGCGAGACGGTCACTATCAGCCGATTTGATCAATGTACTGTGCGCACGAAGTGCTCAGCGTGAGATTCATATCTCACTCTGCAAGACACGCGGGAAGAGATCTTGATCTTCTCTTTGCCTCCCATATAGAATGCCCGAACCAAGCCCGAACGCAATCCCCTTATCCACCCACTGCGATGGCTCTGTCCCTACTAGCCGCCGAACTGTTCTCCATCTTCGTCGCCTGCGCGTTATATGGCATATATATCGTCACTGTCGGAATGGCTGCTCGCGTCTTGCTGAGGACAAGATCGGGCAGACCTGGCTCGAGACTTCTAGTGGGCGCCGTCACGCTCATCTTGTTTGTGAACCAGACTCTGGACCTTGGTGTTGGCATGGACATGCTTGTGCGGGCCTTTGTTCCCCACAACGGACCAGAGGGGGCGGAACGTGTATTCAGAGATACGTCGAGCTGGCAAGCGTTCGCTAAGGTTGGAAGATCGACCATCCATCTTTTGCTGTTCTAACGGATGAACAGAGTTTCTCTGTGGCCTTACAAACACTTACGGGCGATGCCTTGTTGGTAAACCACGTGGTTCAATAGTTTGTTTGATGTTCACTTTTTTTCGCAGATTTATCGATGCTGGTACATTTGGTCCAAGTCGTGGCGCATAATCGGCCTGCCAGTGCTTCTATGGCTCGGATCTTTCAGTTGCCAAATGGCCATGCTGGCCTTACTTCACACGCTGGGAGAGGAGCCGGTGAACTCAGGCCGGCTTTTGCCATGGGGGCTCGCCTTCTGGATCCTCACGATATGCACGAACGTCATTGCAACATGTACAGGACCTTTTTTTTTCACTGGACAAGCTGTCACTGAGGCTGTTTCTTTTTTTGAAGCTTTGATCGTTTGGCGCATCTGGGGGGTCGAGAAACAGGGCAGAGAGTTCCGCTCCGCTCCAGACGGAAGTTCTACCGACAGCACCTTGAACAACGCAATGCGCCGCATAATCGAGTCCGGAATGATATATACCGTTGCCTCTCTTCTGGAAGCGATCGCGTACGCAACACAGAGCTACCTGAATTACCCTGGCAGTAGTCTGGTGAGTTTTACATGCCAACCTCAGGCCGTCTGAACTCACTACTGTTCTCGTCAAGGTCTGTTACAGCATCGGTATCAACCTAAACTTAATCATCATTCGTGGATCAGCAAACCAGTCCGCTGAGGGAACACAAATTCACTTTCCCCATGACTCGGTAGAACTCCAGTTTGCAGGGACACAGAGTATGGGGCCGCCGCATTCAATGACCTCGAACGACCGGGGTAAAACCGAAGTCTTCATTCTTTCTGCCCACACACATGGAAAAGACCCAAAACAAGTACAAGAGCCGCCTGATAATGAAGCTCAGACATCAGACCAGTCTTGGGATTACCGGTGATGCTGCGACGTGTCTCTACCTCTCAGTTGTATCTCAGTTGTATGATAAAATCTTTGGTGATGGTATTTCATGACATTCATGTGCTTGGATCAGCGTGAATCGACGTCGTCAATAAGGGCGCCTGCTCTAACCGAAGGGGTGAGTTATGCAGGTTGAAACAAACATAGTTCTGAGCGATGCGCAGTCACATTCATATTCAGAAACTAGGTTTCAAGGATCAGCTCGAGATCAAATCAATTCTGGGGAAAGTCATGTTCAGTGCGAACATCTGTCGAGAACTTGGCAGGCGTATAGAAAAAACAGTTCCTACAAACCAATTTGAACGAATATGCCAGACATCCTGTCCGGTGCCGCAGCCCGTGATGTTGCTAAGACGTTGTACGCGCCGCCGGGACGATTATGCCATTTGCAGGCAGGGGCATTGGTCACAAGCGCCGTGCCTGAGCTGGCAATTCCTCCGCGGAAGGTCGTACGGTAGTCCGGGTACAGGTAGTGCAGATGGACGCTACCGCAGCCTACAACATAACTGTTAATGTTTATGCGTGGCGGAAGGGACTATCTTCAAAACTCACCGGCAGATTCCCCTGTGATGGTGATGCGCGAGCCATCGCCGCCAAAGGCCGCAGCACTATCCTGAATCCATCGGAGGGCGTTTCGCTGATCCTGGAGTCCGACATTGAGAGCAGCCGATGGCGCACGCGCGCTGCCAATCTGGATAACACAAGGCGTCAGATATCAGATCAGCTTCGCAGAACAAGAAGCGCTCACAAAACCGAAAACCTCGGTTCGGTAGTTGAAGTTGATATAAATGAATGGCTTGTTGGTCGCAACACTTTGGCAAACCAAGCTGGTGCCGTTCCACTCCGAGCCGGAACCTGAGAAGTAACCGCCGCCCTGGATTATAGGTGAGAAGGGATCGTGGCGTATACCAGTCAAAGATACGTATATACATGTAAATGTCAACCAAGATGGGCAGCCGTTCCACTGCTGCAGTGCCTGCAGGCCGCCAGACCTAGATCAAGCCAGAAAACATGAGAGGGAATTCGGCAAGTATAGAGCAAAAAACCCACGTTGACGAAAAAAGCAGGCTTCACTTTGGTTGGCGCCTCTGAGGGGAGGGCCAGCCAAGACACCGGCCTCCCCGAAGGGCGACGCAGACTAGGGGCAGTCCAATCTAAGATAGAGCGAGAGCTTCGATTGTACGGACAGAAACGAAGCTGGGAATATTGCACGCTGGGGTCCCGCTAATGCGCCCGCGTGCAGTCAAGGAGGGTACGACTCCGTCCTGGAGATGAAGCTCGTTCGATTCGGGGGCAAGACGTTCTCGCTCTGCTTGAATTCTTCTTACAATCTGCACTGATTTTCCGCGTCATCCGACGGAAAGGCTTCCATGATCGACAACTGACGAAGGAGTTTGAAGCTGGGCTCAATGCTCCTGGGCGAATCGATTCGGAGTGGCAGTTGGCCAAGCGGTTTGATTGCTTCGTGGGCAGTGTTCGATCGGTGTCGGAGTAAGATCGCATAGGAACATATTTTCACAGATACGGATTTTGGGGAAAGCTGGCGGTGGAAGAAAATGGGAGCAGGCGGCTCATGTGATCCAGGGTCAGCTCGGCCAATAGGAACCGCAAAAGGGTCGCGAGAGGCATGGAAAAAAAGCGCCGAGCGCGATGGGCCAGTGGCAAGAACGAACTAGAGATGTCACTGGTCTTGGTTCTCGAAGCCTCCAGAGTCCGAGACTCCGAGTGAGGCAGGCGGTGGTGCCAAGGTGGTGCAAAGTTCAAGTTGAAAGCAGAACTTAGAAGGTTCTGGAGAGATGTCCAGGGGATACCGCAATTGTTTGCGACAAGTACTCCCCTAGACCGGCAGAGACTCTGGAAAAACGATGATGGAAGTTGAGAACAAGCCGGGACTTGTTTTGTCGTGTCATTTCTGGACGACATTGCCCAACAAGCACAATTTCTCCGTGTTTTCTCTTTCTCGTTTCCCATGCCTTTTCGTCGCCCAAAAAGTCGGTCTCGGTCTCGAAGATGGTTCTAAAGTCCTCACTGCGGCCTCGAACTACTCCCCGTCCGAATACTCGACTGGTAGCCACGCATCGAATGGCGTGGCGATTGTGGCAACGCGGCTCACATTGCGCAGGGACGCTGGATGACGAGGGAAAGAGATATGCATGTGAGGACGGTCATGAGCACCGTGCGTTCCCCATTCACCGGCCCTCTCCGTTTAATATCCGTTATTACCTTCATCATTCACTCACGATTATCTGGAACCAAACGGCTGTCTGTGCCGTCTGGAACCAAACAGCAGGGTCGGGATATGTAAAACTGGAAGATTCGGAAGACCTTAGTCTGGCTTCTTTCGACCGAATGTCCCGGTGAAGGTCTCTGCGACGCTGTTGAGCCGCGGCGCTGTTGAACCAAGGCCCCATCTTAGACCACGATAAGCCGGATCATGTAGTTTTCAGTCGACGCGCCATTTCCCGAGCACTGCCGAGTCGCCGACAACAAGTTCCCGGGCGTGTTAGTGACGTGGATCCTTCACTTCTGCGGTAGCTGATGGAGCGTTTCCTAGGGGCGTTGAAGTCGGGGGGCGTGGTAGTTGGGATCGGTATTCAGGTTCCCAATCTTTCAAATTTCATTTGGATATGCTTTCGAAGGACTCTACCTCGAGTTGTACTCAAGTGAGCCTCCGCCCCTCGAAAATATGACTTCCCCGTGGCTGCGATATATATGGAGCACCGCCAAGATCATTGCCACTACGTATCTTGAAACGAGCTCGATTCAGCTCGATTCCTCGTGCTACATTGACGAGGTGCTCTTTTTTTAGCTTTCGAAAGCGCAACCGTGGATCCATGCTCTGCAGATCGTTGCGATCCTCAAAAGCATTCTAGCTCAGCATGCGTGCCCTGAGGGACTGTTGAGTCGAACGTAACGACACAAATTCTGGTTACCGGGGGATTATGGCTCACTCTGAGGAATCGGAGTGGGTCTCCCACGAGGTTGTCCCCGGTGGCCTGCCTGCTCTGGTCCGAGCCAGGAGGAATATTGTTAGTTGCTTAGATTTTCCGCCCCCCTCACGGTAGTACGTGTGTTCTACGTAGTATGGGTAACTTTTCGCCTACAAAAGTTACGATGTCTTACGTAGTAGACTGATTGTTCCAATTTTGGGACCACGTCAGTATAATACACCTCCTCCTCCTCCTCATCGCTTCCGCGAGCGTCTCCATCGGCCGACCACGTTCACAGCCTCAGTTCAGGTGTTCGCAAAGCTCGTACCCTTTTGTTTGATTTGCAATGTCCGCTGGCGTGTTCGAATATACTGACGAGTCCACCAACCGATTTTCATTCCATCTTGTGTAGCTCAACGGGGGACCACAGGAATTACGCTCATCTCTCTTCTCACTTGTACTCACTATTCCAGATTGTTGCCCTTGCGCAAGCTGTCGTCGCTCCGACAGACTCCACTGTCGCGTGCTCGTTGAACGCGTTTGGAACGTCTCCAGGCACTCTCGGATCTACCTATGGAAGGAAGTGAACACCCTTGCACCACCCTTGGAAACGGTGCCAAGTCAAACCTATATACGCCCCGAGTCGTCCGAGTGCTCCTCCTTCCAATACTCAGTCCTGCCGATCGTCCGCTCGATGGGTCCAAGAATCTACGGGGCTCTACGACGGAGGGAGACCAGCCTAGCTAGCGCTATACCTCTCTTGTGCTCTCTGGAGTATGCTGTTGGTGAGTACGATCTTTCAGAAGACCGCCTGCCGCGGCGGAACATTCATCCGGATCCTCATGCGACGAGATGCCACGGTTGGAATACCATCAGACGGTTGGAGTTCGTGCTCACTTACAACTACATCTGGAAAACACCACATGCCTATGTAGAGCTATGTAGACACCAGTAGGGCTGTAGGTTCAGAGGCATGTACCCCCTATCATAGAGACGTGTAGAGCAATAGGCGGATAGAGCCATAGAGCCATAGAGCGATATAGAGCCACATAGACCACCGCCGCTCTACATAGACCACCGGCAGAGGCTTGCCGCACCCGCGCGTTGCATGGATACTTATTGGACCAGAGCGCATGGATATCACACAGATCATGATTGAGAAAATGATGCATTTACGGTGCTAGCAAAACACAGACTACGTCGACCAACACAAAAGAAAAGACAGTAATAAGAAAGTTAGGTTGATGCAGTAACAAGGAAGTCAGGTTAACGCGCAAAGACACGCGGAAGAAGATGCCAGGTGGATTCCGCCGGTCCCCGAGCAGACTGAGCTTGAGATTGAAGATATCTTGATTTTACTTTTGATTCCAAAGTGACTCGGAGAGCGTCCGCATTGAGGCCAACTTGAGGTACAGTCATGGATAGCAGCTTGAGGATAGCGAAGAGACTCGAGGAAGCCAGATCGAATCTTGAAGCCAGCTTGCGAGAGACAGAGAAGGGAAGGGAGAACGGGTCACAGGAGAGAGGCGGAAGAGGGAGATGGAAGGGGGAGAAGGCACACCAATGACTCGGGGCGTCTTTTATACGGTGCTGCCACGCCGTCTCGCAGCCTGCCAGCAACAAGACACGTGAACCTTGTGTGCCTACATCGGGCGGTGTAGCGGCAGTTACCCAGCGTAGGTGTGGTTGTCGATGGTAGAGCCGGAGTGTCTATGGCGCTCTACATAGGGACTTCGGCTCTATCCGACTCTATGTCGTAACCGGGAATCTATGGCGCGGGCCGGGCCCTATGTGCGCCAAAGGCGTTTCCAGATGTAAGGTCCGGTCATTCTGAGTCATTTAAACACAGGACTTTGCCAGTGTACATTGGTGCCTATACACTCAAATACTTCCCAGCCTCTCTGAACAGACCGTCTCTGTTGTAAACAACTCGTGTCTCGCTTTAGGATACTTCCGGCGCCCCGAGCGTGTAATCCTACCTACTGCGCGACGAGCATGTTTCTCGTCGCGTCGGATGATCGCCCATGATCGCTCATCGCTCACCTCATCAAATTGATCTTCGACTCATCGAGTCGATCTTCACGCAGCGGTTACATCGCATTGGCCCCTATCGAACCAGCACTTTGCTTCCGGCTCTGCTATTTCAACGCCACGGAGGACTCGAGTTCAGCATAATTCTTTCCAGCACTTTCCCTTCCCCCCTTGCTCGTTTATTCAGCCATGCAGTACATCTACGCCACTGTTGTCGCGGTCCTCATCTCGGTGACCGTTGCCTCGGCTGTTCCTGCCACCCTCGACGCCCGGGCGCCCAACCCAACGGACTGCATCGTGTTCGGAAAACACGTCGGCACGTACGATGGTACTACGACCTTCAGCGATGCGTGCGCTTCCATGGTAGGTTCTTCGAGCTTTCCCCACAACGCAACACTGATTTCTATACCCACAGACCTTCGCCTGTCTCAAGGAAAACGGCACCAGTATCTGGAGCCATCCCGCCTGCGTTGCGGCAGCGACCTGCCAGGGGGTTCGTCTACCCCCACTCGCCCCCGTTGTCGTAGCTGACTAGGACATTCTGTTTCTCAGACCAGGAGCGTAGTCACTCTCAACCAGTGCCAGAACCCCAAGGTCCTCGACGCTGCTTCGATCCCCAACATGGCATCCGCGGTACGTTCTGCATTTCCAATTTGAATGGACCGCAAAGCTCATACACTCATAGGTCTACGGTGCCATGGTCGGCGATTGCTCTTCTTCCAACTGCCCCATCACGCAGCAGAACTACGTCGATTTCGTCTTCAGTCAAATGTCCGCCGTCGGTGTTACGAACTGGCCCAGGTACGCAACCCATCGGATGGGACGCTTCTTTGTTGACCCCGCAACACCAGCGTCGACGACGTCGTCAATAACTGGTGGACCCCGATCGCCAACTGGGCGGCCGCCGGCGACAACATCCCCTACGCCAACTTCAACGACTGGCTCCACTTTTCGAATGTGTAATTAGAGCTCGTGTGTTAAACTATTTATCTTGCATCCTCTTGTTACGGAGTGATGTGTTGCACTCGTTTATTGACCAATACATCTGTGTGGCCCTTGGTGGTCTTACATTTTTGTTCTAACTTCTCCGAACTGAGTACTAGTAAGCACCACTGGGCTGGAGCCTTGTTTCCTCTGAATGGGTGACTTCCCGTAAGATATAAATATTCCAACGCGACTTTCGAGGGTGCCAGTGATGCGATCAGTCTGAAAGATATTGACAATGTCTGTGTTTCCCGCAAGCAGAATAATAAATCTATACATTGATGCAGCACAAAATCCGGGCAAAAGGATGCCGCACAAGGGTTACAAAGCTGGCTGAAACTGAATTGGCCCGGCATACAGTTACATGAACTCGTCTAAAGGAACATCCCGATACTTTGAATCCAACCGAAAACGTGTCGGGACAACTAATTTTGTATAGGTGTTATGCTGGACCAGCTGGTAACCTTGTAAAGGCTGCAGCCTTGAGAATCCAGGGTGTACCGTGCATTCCGAGTGAAAGAGAGGGCAGAGACCTCGTGACGGAGGCGCGGATCAAAGATATGTGTCCCGAAAGGGATATTCCAGGATACAAAAGTCTATTGGGGGGGTCCCTACCCCCCCAATAGATTCAGGATTAATGTGTTGATGGGAGAATAAAGGTTGACCACTTTGGGGTGATAGGATTGACGGGGTCCTAGTGATTGACAACGGCTAAGGTCGAAAATATTCCTGAGGAATAGATAAATCTTACGGGAAGTCACCCAATAGCAGTATGGAAATATCGGCAAACAGACATCATATTGATTTCGGACCCAAGGTAACGCAGGGAGTGGATAATGGGTAGTAGTTCGACACGTGGGTCTGTGTTCGAACTGCCGAGGGTTGACTCTTAGCAGCTCATTGGTAGGACACACGCCGAGCCTGTACTCAGAGGAACTTGCCAGCACCGGGGAATCAACCGAATTTGGCGCCGGCCCTTGAACATTCTGCTCCAGTGCTCGATACCACTCCTTTTGGCGTACTTCAACCAGGAAAGCCCATGGATAACCCGTAGCGGACGGTTCACCGTGGCTCTATTTGCCTGTTCCCGCGAGTTTGCCCGTTCGATTCGGGGACGGGTCATGATCCGGTTGTCGAGCGATTTTTGTTTTCTTCTTCTATTCGTTGTAAACGCCTCTCGATGTATATTCTCCCGTTCTTTCTTCAAGGTTGTATTTTCAGCAAGTACGTGGTTGGTTCTGAGATCGCCACGAATGGCGCAATCGTCTGCTTTGTTCGATGCCCGGAAATGTGGACGGAAGCTTGCACAATTCCGACTCACCTCGATATCACCGACGGGAAGAGCTTATCTCCCGGTTGCGCATTAAATACAGCATGCAGATATATGCATTGCCCGTTGTCGGCCTCAGTCGTGTGGACCTAATACATAGCTTGGAGCTGAAGCCTTGAGCTGGACGTTTTTCCCAGTAATGGTCATCCTTTTTATCGTCCACGAGAGAGAGAAACAGGGTTTTTACGTCGTAGAACCTCGGTATTTTGCTCTGAGGCTCCGCTGAATATTCCAATGCAACACGGGGGTTGCGCTCGACAGAGAGCCATGAACGAGTCGCACTAGCGCAGCACCGCATTTAAATGCAGCGGGCGAGCGAAGAAGCGCGTTCGATTCGGGGTGGGAGCATCTGTATGATTTTTTTTTGATGGACCTTGGACGCGGCGAGACAGACAGAACAACCGATAAATGGAAGCGGATTTTTGCTTCTTTTTGAGGCAGGAGTACCCAAGTTATCCAGCAAGGTACCCGATCCAAACCCGATCGTATTTTTAAGACCATAGGAATATGGCGGCAAGCACAGGTGCACAGAGACGATTTTTTCTGGGGGAAGCGGAGCAGACTGGATCTAAGAGTGCGTCAAGAGTCACGATTCAGACCCAGAGAGGCAAAAGGCCCGTATTTTCGAGAATCGAGAATGTCGCCGATTCCGGCTGGCGCCGGCGAATTTCGGAACCGTCAGTTGAGTATCAGCTTGCGGGAAGAGTCAAAGGGCAGTGCTCGGAAACATCGATCCGTTCTTCAAGACGCCATAGGGAGCCGTCTTGAAGCTTTAGCGCAGAGGATGATGGAATTCAAGAGAAAGTCGGAGCTTGTTTGGTCCTGCGACATTTGGACGCCGCCGCCCAACATCCCTCAATCTCTCTTTCACCGCCATCCCGTTTTTCCGGTTTCTCGCTTTCCTGGCTTGATCGTGACACATGACATTCAACGCCGCTTCGGCGATCGTTCCCAAGACTTTCTGTTCCTAAACACCCCGTCCACCCCGTACTGCTGGCCGCACTGGCGACGTGGCGGTCCATCGCGCTTGGATCGCGCCGCGCTGCACGAAAAGGAAGCTGGACATGCACCACACCGATCCTCGTCCTTCAGAGCGCCTTGCAGCGCATGAATTTAACCGCTGCCTCCAAGACTTTAGCCCGTTTTTCTAACACGCCCCCTCCGACGGCTTCTCCTCTGCCACTGAGTCCGTTGGCACGCAAATACTGATTCAATATCGTAGCCGTGAGCGTGCTCTGCGAGGCTCACGTTGCAACCGGTATCACGGCCTGTTGGAGACGGGGAGCCATCGTGGTGGGGTGAATTTGGTGAGTTTTTAATTTTGCTTCAGTGGGAGACGGTTGATGAGGGCGTGCGCTGTTGAATACTGCTCCACCCGTAGGTATCCTTGATGACACGTCTGCGGGCGCGACTTTATCGCACGTGCATGCTTCTACCGGCGCCCGTGAGGGTGCGTTCGCGTCTCCGGTTCTCGCCTCCGTTCCCCTCCTCGATCTCGCCCTACATAGCGCGGAGCCCGTTTCGCGTCTTGCATACCCAGACCACCGATTTTCCTCCGCCCCTCCTGGCTCTGTCATTCCTCCCCACCTAAAGCCCTGCTCCGTTTCGTCAAGGAATATATCCGTGCTTCATCCATTCCTCGTTCCTATCATATCTCCAGCCCGCCCTTCGCCGCAACTACGCTGCGTCTCCCTTCTTCCCTATTTACTTACTTCTCTCCTATCGCTCCGCCGTCCGCTCAATCATCCTGCCCCACTTTCTATTGCGCACCCTTTCTGTCTCGAAAAAACCATTCCTTCTGATGCCTTGCCTAATTGACGTTGGCGCTTTTTGTGCGCAAGCTGTCTTTACTAATCGCGGAACAAGGTTGTCTTGTGCTTGCCAGGCTTCCCATCGAGGGGCCAGAGATCTACGGCGGCTCTCGGATTCGGGGCGCGATCTGTCTACGTATCATAAATTGAAGAAGGAATAAAGTGGTCTTGTTCTCGCGTCCGCGGGACAAGGCTTCTTGTGCCTGTGTTGCTGCACCGAGGGGAGAGAGAGCGGGCACGTGCTATGAATCGGCGGCGTAGGATCATCAAAATATCGTTGAGTCATGCAGAAATGGAACAAGAGAGTTACGTTCTTTCCGTCGCTCTCGCGTGTGTCTCTGCTGGGTTTCACATCTTCACGGTGATTTATCAATACAGCACTATTTTCAACGTCGCCGATCAGCCGTACAAGTCCCGTCAACCCGTAACTTCTCTTTGCCGTGTGGACTCTGGGGGTCTGACCCTTTCCAGTGGAGTCACTGCTCGTTTCCTCATTACCCGGGCGACGGCTGGGAATGTCCGGATACCGTGAAGGCGGAATCGAACTACATATGAAAAGCAAACAATCTGGAAGATCATCCGTAAATAACAAGAAGAGCTGTCTTTACAAGCGCGCACCTTATGCTTATACATGGGTGTTCTGATCCCGCAGCACCAACGAGCCCACTCCTCTCGCTTTCGTACCATCATGTCTCTCGACACCATAGTGCAACTCGCTCTCTCGGCCGCTCCTGTCCCAGGACTCTCTCCTGCATTCACAGTGCTCGCGTTCATCATAAATGGGATCCATGCTGTCAAAGCCAGCAAGAAGCAACTAGATGCCCTGGCGGAAGCTGTTGCCAAGTTTTTGATGGCACTGAATTCAGCCTTCGAGCAGGCAGAGCTTATCGTGGCAAACTGTGAAGGGCAACTCAGGGATTTGAAAAAGTGGGAACATTGCTCTCGCACTCTTATCACTACTTACCTTTGGCCTCAGGCTACTCGATGAAATCCACCAATTTGTTGAAAAGGAGCGCAAGAGAAATTTCTTCAAGGCCTTCGTGAATAATGAACATCAAATCCGCAACATCAAGCTTTTCTATCAACGCATTGAAGCCAGTTCCAATGCATTTCAAGTGATATGAGCACCTCTTTCACCTGCCGAGGCTTACCATTGGCAACAGATATCGAGTGCAATAAATATCCAACATATGTTAAGCAAGAATGAACTGGCAAGGAAGGAAGACATGGATTTCCTGCACGCTCGTTTGCAGGTGTTTGAGAAGGATAACATGCAACTGCGGGAAATGCTAGGTCTGTCATCTGTCTCCATTGGCAATTTGACTTTGATCTCAAGTCTTTGTACGTAGACCTGAATCAAACAAATATTTTGGACATCATGGCTTTCCTACAGAGAAGACTGGGACGTCAGCAGATGCATCAGATTGACAGGCAGTTCTGTTCGCATACTCTTGAGTACCTGGCGTCGATGTCTGGCCAACAGCTCAAACTGGAGGATTGGACCATACCATCCTTGGAAATTGAGTATGGACCACAGATTGGTTCTGGAGGATTGTGAGTTGATTTCCTGCTCAGCACTTGCACTGACAATTGCCATGCAGTGGAACGGTATATCGAGGGACTTGGAAGGAAAGGGATGTTGCCATCAAGGTGCTTCGAAACGTTGCAGGTGTTACCCCAAGCCTTGAGGTACAGCACCCCTTCATAGAAGTCATCTTTCTGAAACTGTTTGCAGCTCATGCGGAAGGAGATTGATGTTTGCTCCACTTTTAGTCCAATAGATGACTTGCAAGCTGATTTCTGATCGGTGTAGATCTGGTTGACTCTTCACCATCCCAACATCATCCAGTTCCTTGGTGCAAACATCTTGGATGACACACCATTTCTTGTTATGCCTTACATGCCCTATAATGCTAGACAGTTTTTGCGAGAACATCCAGATTTTGATCCTATCAATGTTGTGAGTTTGTCGTGACTCGGTCTCATCCTTGAAGGACTAACAGAATTAGCTCTGTGATGTTTCGCTGGGGCTGCAATATCTCCATGCACATAGGATTTTTCATGGGGATATAAAAGGGGTGAGTATGGCTTTGGTTGTCATCCTCCATATTGATTATTTGAAGATCAACATCCTGGTCAAAGACTCTGGCCGAGCTCTCTTGTGTGATTTTGGTCTGAGCCGAATCAAATCAGAAATCACTACTAGCTCCATTCAAATAGGCCATGTTGTTGCAGGAAGTCGCAACTGGATGGCTCCAGAGCTGCTCATGGGCACATCTCCCAAAACGACATCGGACATTTATGCCTTTGGCATGACCATATATGAGGTGTGTTTAGTTGGTCCAGTGCCATTTAGGTCACTTGCAGATGATTCTTTTTTGTTGGCAGCTATATGCAGATGAGACTCCACTATCTGGCATTGAACACCCAGATTTTTCCAAGATTGTGTTTGAAACACAAAGACGGCCTGAGCGACCAGATGTTGAAGATACTCCCACACTCAATGACCAAGTCTGGGCTTTGGCGGAACAGTGCTGGCTTCATGATCCCAAGGCACGTCCCGTTGCAGGAACAATCTGTGACATCCTTGCTGGCATTAGAAGATCTGTACACTCCTTTGCTCAGATTGCAGATGGATGTGAAGCCGTCCAGCCCAGGATCATGTATGACGCACCTGAGGTTACATCTGAGACTGAGGTCATGCCTGTGGCCCACACTATGCGGAGCCTCATTGTTGACCCGGAGCCAGCTAACGGACAGTCCAGAGAGCGGACACTAGTACACATGGCAAGTTCCTCAAGTGTTGAGAAAACAGTTGAAGACCAGGAGGCCGAAATGAAGAGAGTCAAGAAGGCCCTTGGAAAGGGACACGAGAACACTCTACACATAATGGCCATCTTGGTACACAGCTATCTCAAAGGGAAGCAGTTTTCGAAGGCGGCAAAGCTGGGGAAAAAAACATTGGAGAAGCAGAAGCGGTTCCTGAACACAGGTCACGAGGATACTCTGCACACAATGTCCAACTTAGCAAATGCTTACCATGAGCTGGGGAAGTTTTCAAAAGCAGCAGAGCTAGGACAAAGAGCACTGGAGAGCCAGCTGCGCTTCCTTACAGATGGTCATGAGGACACCATGCACACAATGTCCAACTTGGCAAATACTTACTACAGCCTGGGTCAATTTGGGAAAGCAGCAGAGCTGGGAGAAACAGCCATGCAGAAGCAGACAGAGCTACTTAAAGAGGGCCATGCAGATACTTTGCACACGATGTCCAGGTTGGCAAATACTTACCACAGTCTTCAGCAGTTTACAAAGGCAGTAGACCTGGGGGAAAAGACACTGGGAAAGCAGAAACAGGTTCTTGGGGAGGCTCATGAGGACACACTGTGCACTATGTCTAACCTGGCAAATGGGTACAACTGTCTGAAGCAGTTTCCAAAGGCTGCAGAGTTGGCAGAAACAGCCTTAAAGAAGCAGGAGCAGGTCTTGGGCAGGAATGCTGTGCAAACTCTGCACACAATGTCTACTTTGGCAAATGCATATCATTGCCTAGGACAGTTCCACAATGCAGCAGAGTTCGGAGAAAGAGCCTTGGAGAGGCAGAAACAGGTCCTGGGGTGGAATCATAAGCATACCCTGTGCACAATGTCCACATTGGTTGATAGCTATTTCAGCCTGAAACAGTTCTCAAAGGCAGCAGAGCTAGGAAAGAAAACTGTGAAGAAGCAGAAGCAATTTCTTAGAGCGGGTCATGAGGACACTCTGCACACAATGTCTACGTTGATGAATACATACCACAACCTGAAGCAGTTTCCAAACGCAGCAAAACTAGGAGAGAAAATATTGGAGCAGCAGAAGCAGTCCCTTGCAACGGGTCACGAGGATATTGTTTGCACAATATCCACCCTGGCAAATATCCACTATAGCATGCAGCAGTATGTCAAAGCAGTAGAGCTGTGGGGGAGAGCATTGGAGAAGCAGAACCGAACCCTGGGGCAAAATCATCAAGAAACTTTGCGCACAATGTCCAACTTGGTGAATCCTTATGTTCACCTTGGGCAATATTTGAAAGCAGTTGATGTGGGGAAAAAGGCATTTGTCAAACAGGCAGAGATGCTTGGAGAGCGACATATGGACACTCTGCACACAGCGTGTGATCTGGCAAATGCACACAACCACTTGAAGCAGTACTCCAAGGCAGCACAGCTAGGAAAAGCAGCCTTGGAGATACAGGAGCAGGTCCTGGGCAGCAATGATATTTATACACTGCGCACAATGTCCACCTTGGCAACTGCATACCATTTCCTTGGGGAGCTTCTCAATGCAGTGGAGCTGGGCGGAACAGCCTTAGAGAAGCAGAAGCAGGCCCTGGGGGAGGATCATGAGTATACCCTGCGCACAATGGCTACCTTAGCAGATAGCTATGTTAGCCTGAAGCAATTTGCAAGGGGAGCCGAGCTGGGAGAGAGAGCCTTGAAGAAGCAGAAAAAGGTGCTGGGGGCCAAAAGTCAAGACACTTTGCACACAACAACCATCTTGGCATGTGCCTATTCTGGTCTGGGGCAGCATGCAAAAGCTCATAAACTGAGACAAAACATCAGCTAGGTAAGACCAGTATAATCACTTAGAAATCTCACTCACTTTGGGGATTTAGAAGAAGTAAGTCATGCAAAAAAACCGATGTTTTGTCCTCAAATCTTTACCTCTGTTTTTTTTTTTTTCAATTATTTATATCATGTCATTTCAAACCAAAGACTTGAGTGTCGGAAGTCCAATCGAAGTCAGTGGTATCAGAAATAATAGCTTAGTAGTAACTATATGTGTTTTTGTCATTGGGATGAGTCAAGGACATTCCAGGAAGCTTCGTAACAATTTGTGAAGGCAGAAGGAGGGGAAGGACAGCCAAAATCGAAACACCCAAGCAACAGTTTGACTGGGGAGCTGGGTCGTTGACTGTCATTATATTTGTGAGCCCCATAATACCGGTTAGTTGTGTGACTTTGTGAGCTCTATTAGCCGCAGGAAGGCACCGGGAATCTGTCGATTTACCATGGGTTGACAGCACTCTGCTTCTACGCTAGCTGAAACACAATTGGGTGACACAGATGACCAGGAGTAATATAGAAAGCCGAGAAGTCCTGCTGGTGCACGGCTATGTTAAATGCATGCACATGCATTTAACAGCGGCACAACACGCGGCCGTAAGCGAAGAAAGCGAGGGCGCGGCAGAGGGCGCCCGAAGAGCCTGTCACTGTTAATGCACTCAGAACCCGGGCGTTTTTCTGCTTTTGAAATGTGTTGGCCGTAAGCAAGAAAGCGAGGCCGCGGCAGAGGGCGCCCGAAGAGCCTGTCACTGTTAATGCACTCAGAACCCGGCCGTTTTCCTGCTTTTGAAACGTGTTGGCCTGTAGACCGAAACACTGCAGCAATGCGGTGTGCTGCAGAAGGGATATCACATCTTCTGGCGGCAGCGCAAAAGGCTTTCGATCCGCAAGGGAGCCCTTGGTCAAACCCAGGGTGGTCAAGTTGCAAGTGGAGCACGCAAGGAAAGGGAGCACCTTGTCCGCCTCATCGCAAGACAGATACTCCAGTTGAGGTGCAAGTAAGTCAGGAAATCAGCCTTTTCAATATACAGTCGGCAGAGTTGGGGGAGAGTGATGATGCTTCCATCAGGCGGTGGATCTTGCTGGCTTTTCTTCGAGTTGTTCTTAAGCTGCACACTGCAAGGATCGCGCGTAAAAGGCCGCCTGAAGTTTCTTTTTTATTCCAAATATTGTGGTACAAAAAATTACCTTTTTGTGTGCCTAGATATCAAGCAAAAAAAATGTCATTGAAAGGCGGCCCAATATGGCGGAAAATTAAGTGCAAAAAGGGTCCATTATCTGTTGAATAATCAGCCAGTGGTTATACGACCCATTTTCGCCCATATTTTTGCGTAGGCCCGATGTCTGATGGTGATGATTTTGGGGTAAATTTGAGGAAAGGAGGTCTGTATTCGTACGACATGGGTGTCCCAACATCTGTCCCATGACGGACGCCCCGCCAAGGATTTTCCAACAGTATTTACCGGTGGAAGCCGGTGTCAAACTGGCAAAAAGAAGTGTCTGGCGAGGGTCGGACAGAAAACCTGAGGCGAGGTGTAAGTAGGTGTGTTTGCAAACACTTTAAACCAGTACGGCAAGGCAGCTATGGACTGGCCCAAAATTGATGGCTGTATGATGTCAACACGCGGTCGAATGGGTTAGGGCCCAACCCGCAGCCTCATTTCACTCGGTTTCGAGCTCTTTTGTACTTTTGTTCCCACCGCGGGAGCCGTTTTGCTTCGAAAACGTTTTGCTTCGGGGAAGTTTCAAATAGACAGTTGTGATGTGAAACGGAGATGTGCGGGGGTCACTGCTGACTCACTGGGGGACCCGAGAAACATACAACAATGAAGATAATCGGACTTGGCATTCAGTCACTGATCAGGAAAACCTGGAACTGCTACAGAGACCCATGTAGACCCGGATAGACCCCATAGCTACCATAGTAGACAATGTCTATTATAGAAAGGTTGCCGGTGGTAAAATATCTTATAGACCACGATAGTCACCCTTAAGTCTTCATAGGGAGCCATAGCCATAGCAGACCATAGCTGAGATAGATGGTATAGCGCTCCCATGGAAGCCATTGGATAACCATTTTAGAACCTCGGAAATGAATGAGACACGATAGGAAAATTCGTCGAAAGAAATGAACATTTATTAATTAATAATCAAGCTGGCTATGTACACACTGCGAAAGTAGGAAGTTCAGTCGACAAAACATCCTCGACGTTGACCGAGGAAAGGGGATTCGACTGCTCGGGAATGCCGCTTGCGGTGTGTGGAAACAGTGCCAGGGCATTTGAGGGAGAGAGGAGACTGCCATAGGTAGCAACAAACTTGTCGGGCCGAGCCACATAGTCCAGGAGCACGCGGGAACAGACAAAGAGTACGCTCGAGGCCTTGGACAGTGATCGTCGAGATAATCATATTGGGGTAGCAATTTATTTTGGAGAGCTTGAGGAGCAACGAGAGGCCCAGGAATCATGAAAGAGAAGCCCATAAACACCAAGGCAGGGAGGGCTTGGAAGGGAGGCTTGGAAGGGAGGCTTGGAAGGTAAGGCTTGGAGAGTGGAGGACGCCGTGAAATCTATCAAGCCTCGAGGAGCTCGCAGAAGAGCACAGGCAGCCTTTTGAAGGTTCGTAGGATCGCCGTTTGAGGCTGCTACGGTGGTGGGAGATCCTGGTGCCCGAGTTTGAGGGGGGGAAGACGGGTACGGGTGGAGGGAATAGAAGAAAGACGACGAGACGACGAGACGACGACCAAGAGGTGAGCGAAACGTTATCGGCGCACACGAATCAACACACGTGATGAGACCCCCCCCCCCCCCAAATCGGGAAGTGCCACCGAAATTCCAAAGCCTTGCCAGCTCTCAACAACAGCTCCTTGGACGAGCCTTAGCTCTAGAAACCGGGTTATTATGCTCAGTGCTACCCCCTGATGATCCACTCCCCTTTCCCCGACATCCGTGCCCCGTGAACGCCCAACCCTGCCCGACCCAACTCTACGTGGTCAGTCTACAGTGTGAATCTGGATACCACCTTGGAACCCATCCTAAAGGACACTGTGCAGGTCCCACATACCTTCCAAGCCCGCTGCTGGGCCATACTGGCCTCCAGTCTTGTTTCAATTGACACGTTGTGAGGCTGGCACTTGCGCTGCGCGCTGCGTACCCCCTCATGTCCCCTCCGACCCGGCGCCCGACACCACAACCCGTACGGAAGGAACGACCCACTTGTCCCAATCGGGTACCAACGTTGCCAAATGCGGACTCACGACCTACGACGCCGCCAACCGACACACGGGCAAAAGACCAACGGCCCACCGCGAGGGTTGAACTCGCGACCTTGACATTAAGAGTGTCATGCTCTATCCTACTGAGCTAGGCGGACGATGCAGGCTCCGGCACAACGGCGAACGACGCCGCGTGCCCGATTTCACAGACCGCCGCCGACGGGTCCGCACACCTGCCCGACCCCACGTTCTCCACACTGTGTCCAGCACCGAGCACCGGGAGCCCAGGAATATCAAATTACGCGTTACACCACGAGGTGCGCCCGGCTAGCCGCGACACCGTTACACAAAAGGCTCGCGACGTCGCCTTCCGGGCAAACCCACCCAAGCACTCCGCGAACCCTAAACCAGCGATACGACACACCGACGCTATCCCCCACCAACAAGTAACGATTATCACGAGAAGAACGACGCGATTCCAACGTATGGCGGCCTGCCGGGGCGCGACACCGTGTGCACGGAGCAGGGCGCGGGAAGACATGAAACATGAGATCGTCGGATAGAGGCATAAGGCTGACGAGAGGGAAGGGAAACGTGACGCGTAGGGAAAAGGTATAAAAGCAGAGCGGATACAGGCTGGGTAGTCAGTCAATTACGGGCATAAGAAGCCTTGCCCACCACTTGTACCCACAAGTACCACTTTAACCCGTCTCACCCTTTGACCACACTCTCTCACTTGTCCTCAGGACATTTCACCGATCCCCCAGGGACAGACCTCTACCTCACCAGAGTCTCCCCGTTCATACGAAGCCCGGGCTCGCTCACCGTTGGATAATCACCTTCACAGGCACCGCGCCGTGTAGAAGTTGCCCAGAGCAGAGCCGTATAGGAACAAATCGCCGTTCGACCGACCTACCAGTAACACATTCATTCGCCTACAGGTGGCCCGGCGACCGACGTCGACGCTAAACTCGAGACACAGAGTTGTCTAAGCGGAAACCGCTGCGCCCAGAGATCATCGAGGGAAGGAACGCAGAGGGAGAAGCAACGAGAAGCATCGTTGTTTAGGGCAGAAATAGCTCCGTCCACCGGACTCTGACCCCAGGATAAGAAGTTCTGCACGTTTTACGCCGTTTATTTGCTAACAACAGGAACACCCGTTGAAGACTACCGACTCCCCGTTCACGGAGTACGACGCCGCGCGCCGCGCTCGCACACACACACACACACACTCCATCGACGCACGCTCGACACACACACCACACACACACATATTCCACGGCTCTAGGCTAACGTCTATCCTACCTCTCAAATAGACCCGACTCTAATCACCCCCCAGTGGAAGAACAAGCTAGCCTACGAGACAATAAATCGCTCAGTAGCAGCACCGCTGTCCTTATCACAACGTCACCGTTGCAAACCTTTCGTTCTTCGAGTCGCTACAGCTAAATAAATTACTTTAGCACCTTATGTACCTACTTGGCTGTTCTACTGTACCAACGAGGCTCTGAGTACATAAGTACTGAAATCTGCGAGAAACGGACTGGGACGCATTCGGGGATATGGCCCAAAAGGGGATGGCACAGCCTTGCCACGCGAGTTGATCTGTGTGCGCTGATAACGTTTCGCTCACCTCTTGACGACGACGTGGCAGATCAATGTTGTGGGTTGTTGTTGACAGGCTGTGCTCCGATTGTTCCGAGTGATCGCTTCGTTTCAATTGCCGGTCGGCAAACGACTTGTCGTTTTTGAAGCGCTTCATGAACTTTCATCTCGATTTCAGCTTTGCATTTTAGGACTTTCCAAGATCTTCCACTGCTTTATTCTGTTCAAGCTCTCAAGTCACATTTTGTGATGCACATCATGCACCGGCCCAATCGGGCACCTCTCAGCATTTCACAGCAGAACATGGTCCAAAAAACTACACGCTGTATGTGCCCTAGCAGCCGCACTCGCCAATTGCTTTCCTGTAAGACCTCTAAGTTATTCAAGATGGCCCAGCAGAAATACTTCATATGCAAGCCTCATAGAGTCCCATAGATCGGCATAGTTCTGCGTCAAACTTATTGAACCTCATAGCCCTCCCGTGAAGATGGATAGACCACCAAGGACACACATAGCAGCCCAGTATATTTCATAGACCAACAAAGTCACTGATAGACACTTATAGCACCCAAGGAGTCTTGAGAGACCACGATAGACCATCCAAGACCCATATAATTACCCTTGGCACTTCATAGTGTTCCAGGTTTTCCTGATTGGCACTGTGCCAGAGGCTGAGGTCCAAGACCAGAGAACAAACCGATGTTGCAGCCAACATCTCTCCCATGTTGCCAACTGGGCAAATTCTCATTCTGGACAGATAGTGGCAAGATCTGGAACCGTGTGAGAGGGACTGATTTCGGACGAATACTAGCTAGACCTCCTTTTATCAAATAGTCCTCAACTGGCAAACGGTGGTGTAATACGCCGGAGCAATCTGACAGGCCGGAAAGATTCACAAACAGAACTTTAGTTCTGATTGTGCTCAGGGCACCGAAAAACCGTGTCACATGCTAACATTTGCGCTTGTATCTCTCCTACGTCATTCCTGCTGACGGCCCGGCTCTGAGTCAACCGAATTGAACGAAGAAACAATTAGTGATTTTCCTGTGCGTCTCATCCGCAGTCTGTTATAAAAAATGAACCACGGTGAGGCAGCCAAACCGAATGCTATTCCGATCTCACTAGGAAAATTGTAAAGCTCCCAGTTGCAGGACTGCCAGTGGACTCTCTGCCCCAAAAAAGTGAACCACCAAAAGTGAACACGGGCAAAGGGATATCAGAGCTTAATTATCTGTCCAGAAGACCGCTTGCCGGCCACCGATATTCATCCGAAGAGATGCCGCGAGCAGAAAGCGGCGTCATCAGCAACACGTGTCACGTCGCGTCGCCGTAAGTATTTAGTCTAGTTGTTACCGCGGGGGTCGGATCGCGTACGGATTTGATTACGCGATCTCATGTAAGCAACTATCACGTGCAGCGTCTCCCCCTGCACAGACGACGCGTCCTGTCCTTCCTCACTCATCTCCGGCCCATCGCAGGGGCGGTTTGACGCGTAAACAAGCTCTTGGATGACTTCCCAGTCACAAGATCAATGAAATTGGTCCGCCCAAACCCTTTCAAGGTCCACCCGTACTGACTGACAATCGGAATCGGGAGATTCGAACGGCCTTCAATCCCGTGAACTTCGATTCTCGACTCTTATAGACCGCTCGTTGCCCCAACTTGAGGAGCAATGAGCTCTTGCACCTGCTCGGCCCAAAAACAAGACTCGGGTGTTACAAAGATTGAATCAAATTTCATTTTAAAGGGTACTGAGTGATAGCTATGTTGTACCGCAACACGATGATAGGTCCGCGGTGTGTCTGAGCGTGTACGGTCGATACAAGAACAATATCAACCAAAACAAGACTCAAAGCTGGATCACCGTAGATCTGGGGTGTTGCAGGGACTTCGACTTCGTTCGGCACAAAGGGAAAGGTGGGGATGAGGGAGATGCACAAAGCACAAATAAATCTACTTTGGCAAAAGAGATCTTAATCAAATAGCGAAGCGCGCGTCCAAGATCTGCAATAGAATCAAGGATTGGGTGGTGCGATAATACTTCGATAAATGAAAGAACTCAAAGCTTTAGTGGAAGTGCTCGAAGCAAGCACAAAGGGCGACGGCGAGAGCGAGGACGACGACGGGGACGGAGGCGGAGGACGGCGGCGAGAGCGGAGACGGCGGCGGGAGCGTAGACGGAGGCGGGAGCGTAGACGGAGGCGGGAGCGTAGACGGAGACGGAGACGGAGGCGGAGGCGTAGGCGTAGGCGAAAGGGTAGCAAAAGTTGTTATTTAGGGGTGGGCAGAGGGCCCTATATATACAGTACAGAAGGAGGCTGTGCACGACTGCGGAGTTACTCCACTACACAGCATGCGAGCACTAAATATCTACAATAAAGGTATAGACTACTTTTGCACAGCGTAAAACACACAAAACCAAACAACTAGAATGTTCCAGAGTTCCCTGGACCTGGAATGAGTCACAGAGGCACTGCAAAAGCACTGCGTTGCTGTGCTCCGCAGTCAATGAGGTCACATCACGTGTTTCGGGAATTGCCGATATTGCTCCACATTGTCTTTGTCCGTGCTCAACCATGGTAGCGGCGCATCATATATCCTCCCAACTGAAAACTTGACTGTCCTCAGTCAACAGAGAACGTACAGAGTCGAAATCAAGTTGAGTCCTCCCAACTGAAATCTATACTGGTGGTTCCACAATTTCCTGGACTGGGTCAAATTCCTTGTCTTCGGGATCCTCGAGTTCTGACTGCTCCAAATCGCGTAAACGATCTGTAGAAATATCGAGAAGCTCCTCGAGTGGCGGCAAAGGAATACTTTCGCGGGCAAAGTATGGAATGACGCGGTAGGCTGCAATTGGGCGGTGAAGCACAGAACCATCGAGTTCACAGATAATATATGCTCCTCCTTTGTTTCGCGAGATGACAATCAAGGGGCCAAGGTACCGGTTGCGCATTTTTCGATTCAGCGACTTTTCGATAGCCGTGTTTCGGATGAGCACCAGGTCTCCTCGTTTGAAATTGTAATCTCGGATCGTTAACGCATGGTCACGTTCGAATCGAAGTGCGGCTTGTAAGCGGGCCTCGTAAACTTGGGAATGGAGGTCGGCTAGCTGGCTGCGGCGCTTCTGGAGGGCAATGGCTCGACGGGCGATGAGCTCTGTGGTCGAAAGGATGGAATCGGGTGGTGGTAGAAGGTAGGTGGCTTCAGAAATATCCAATGGTAGGAGCGGATGGGTACCGGTTACGGCAAAGTACGGTGAGCAACCCATTCGTTTTCGGACGGTGACTCGGTCTGCCCAGAATACTGAATATGTAGCAGTACTCCATTTAGACTGTTCTCCATCGCATGCTTTGAACAAGGCTTGGCGGACATCAAAGTGCGGACGCTCGGCGATACCGTTTGCTCGGGAGTTGTACCCAGAGATTCGGATGTGCTTTACGTGGTACTTCTTCTCCAAATATGTGAGTGCCTTGACGAATGGGGTGCCATTATCTGACACAATCTCAACCAATGTACCCCATCTGCAAAGGATATCCTGGAAGATCCAATCACCGATAGTCTGTGCATTCTCCTTTCGCAGCATTCTGAACTCGGGATAGTGCGAAATTGAGCAGCGGCCTTGGACAATATACTTGAATCCACCACTCGTAGGCAAGTGCATGGTATCCATGTATACTTTCGCAAAGAGCGGCGCTGGTGTGGCAACGGTGGGCGGCAGCAAGACATTTTGTGTTTGTCGGACCTGGCACATGTGACAGGTGCGAACCAACCAACGGACATCATTGGCTAGGCATGGCCACCAAAAGCGCTCTAGAATCAACGCTCTTGTTGCCCAAAAACCTTTATGACCAACATCATCGTGGGCTGAACGCAAAATGAACAAGCGGCGGCTGGGCGGAACAACGAGCTTGTGATGACCTTGTGGACTCTTCTTCCACAAAACTCCATCGGCGAGGTAGAAGTCGAGGCAATATCGAGCGAATGAACTATACTCCTCATCTTCCATATCAGCGGGACGTTGCAGGTTCTCGTGCCAAGCTCTCACGAGCTCAACTCGAAGGTCTGCGGCTTTGGCGACGTCGCTTCGTGGAACATTATCGTAAGACAATGAGGGTGGAGGCTGCTCGATATCAGGGACAATTTCGGATGCGAGAGTCGCGATGGTGTGCTGCGCTCGGGGGACTGTTGGCGAATCATTAATCATGTGCAAGAAACCGTGCACTTGATCAATCCAGTCGTCGAAATCATCTTCTGGCTCGTCTTCATCACCGATCTGTCTGGGACGTCTTGAAAGACCATCGGGGCGATGTGAAACACCTGGTACGTGAACAAGCTTGAAGTGGAAGGTAGTGATGGCCAATATCCACCGGTTGATACTAGCGCTCGGAGCGAGATCCGGATTCGCAAGCATACCCTTGATGTAACGGGCATCAACTTCGACGATAATATTGCGAAGACCAATCAGATACATCTTCCAGGCTCGCATGGCGCGGAATAAGCCATAGAGCTCGAGCTTGGGCTGCGAGAAACGTGATTCTCGGTCGTTCAACGTAAGCGAACCAAATCTGGCGTAGAATCGGCGCTTCAGGTCGTCGGGATCGCATTGCGCAAGTAGGAATCCGATGGCGATGTACGAGGTGTCGACAGACAAGATGACTGGAGCGTGGGACTCGTGATCGAGTGGTCGTAGGGCGGGGGAATGGATGAGTGCGTCCTTCAAATCTTCCTGTGCGAGGATCTGCTCGGGACCGAAGACGAAAGGCATATTCTTGCGGGTGAGAAGGGTGAGGGCGTGGGCGCGATGAGCGAAATTCCGGATGAAGATCCTCACAACTCCGACAGTACCGAGGAATGCGCGGACTTCGGATAGGTCACGACATGGACCCCACTTCACAATCTTGATTACTCGAGACTGATCAGGGATACGACCTTCGAACGTGCACACATGGCCAAGGACAGTGATGATTGAACTGCACAACACCGCTTTGTATCCAGAGAAAGTACCGCCACAATATTTCATGCGATGGACAACTCGGTTCAAATTGTTGAAGTGCTCCCAAACAAAACATCTAATGCCAGGGTTCTCGGGATGAGTCTCGTATGATCCATCTTCACGTTGGTAGCGAGACGCTGGACCGCGGACGGGGACATCATCGATGTACGGAATGGTGATCTTCGGAATTTCTGGGAGAAGAATGTAGGTGACGTCATCATGGAAAATGGGAACGGAATTCGTCCATCCCATAGGCAACGTAACGAGGCGAAGCGCTCCGTACGGCGTCTGGAAGGTGGTGAAATCGCGAGACGATTCGGCAAGAATCCGTTCATCATATCCGACGTACAAATCCAACATTCCTCCACAGGCTCGACCGGCAAACTGCTCAGCGACTTGATCGGTGAACGGCGGCACTCCTGAATGCTGGATGGTGACTGCATTCAAAGGCTCGAGGCTATGAACGAGGCGAAGACTTGTTCCATCTTTCTTGACAACGCAAAACCACCGAGAACGATACGAGGAATTGGACGGCTCGTAAACACCTGCAGCTATCTTGGTTCTGATAACTTTGCAGACTTCGTTGTAAATTCCGGGTGGAATCGGCATGTTGCGCTGTACCCATGGCGTATGCGGAATCGTCGGCATATCCACTGGTGGAAAGAAGTCTTCTCGAAAACGACCGCGCTCGTTGTCATTCCATGCAAATGCATCGCGATTCTTCAACATGAAATCATGCATCAGGTCACGCTCAGCTTTCCACAGGAACTTCTCGGAGTGAGCTTTGTCGATAATTTCGCGTCGTTCCTCGGTATAGCGGCCAGCGGGAGCGAAAGGCGGCGGATTCGGGTCGAGTTTCGGCAGGGACTCAAGAGGATCACCAACAATGTTACGCACAATGCGAAACTTCGAGGGCAAATCTCCGAGAACGGGCCTAACCTTCTGGGCGACTGGCTTGTACTTCTTCTTGGTACCGGCGAAGGTCTCGTGGATGTTCGGAGGGAGAGGCGAAGGATACGTAAAAATGTCCGTAAAAGAAGAATAGTCCGTAGAAGTGTCAAAAGAGAAAGTGTCCGTAGAAGCATTGTCAAAAGAAGTGTCCATAGAGTCCGAAGAAAAAGTGTCAAAAGAAGAATCAAAAGAGCTGTCCGTATAAGTACAAGGGGAAGAATGATAAAGGGACTGAGAATGCAGAACGGTAGCGTAAAGAGGTCCAAGATTTGTACACGCGGTAAGGTAAGAAAATTCAAGATCAAGAAGAGTTGGATCCGGCGGCAGCGAGGAATATGACTCAAGAAGCCAAGAGTCAGAGCTTTCATCCACGGAGATGACAACTGCAACTTCCTGGCCATCTTCAATCAAATCCTCTATTGGCGAAAACCCTGTTGGCGGATTCTAGGCGGGCCGCGGGGAACCGTAGGTACAGTCGAAATATTGCCTGTATTCGGGTCGCATATCGTAATCGTCTGATCTTCGTTGGCGTAATTGTGCACGATGCTCTGAGTCAAAACATCGAACGGTCGACCAAGGAGAATATCATACGCGGGATTTCGAACGACGTGGACCTGAAGATACAAGGTAATATCTCCAATCAAGAAGGGTGTGTTGCGAGCTAGACCAAGCGACGGAGTAATTGCACCATTAGCAGATTGCATCTGTAAAACAATCCGCGGATCATAGGCAATACCTAGCTCGTGGGCAACGGCTTCGGACATCGCGATAATCTGTGATCCGGGATCAATGATACATTCAACAACCTGCTTGTTATCGATGACGGGCAATATAGACCGGATGGCGCTAGACTCGAGGGAGACAATAAGATTGTCGGGTACGGCACCGGAAGCATAGAACATCTCGTACGGATCCTTGACCACAAAGGCGCCGGGAGGCAACTCGGATGAGGATCGGTTGGAATCAACATAGGCAGCTGGCATAGCATCGAGGAACGCGGATATGCGATCATCTTTAGCCTGCTGTTCTTCCAATGTATCTTCGACGAGGGACGGTTCGGTGGCGTAAGGGAAGACTTCGGCGACGGAATCAACCAAATAATTCGGTGCTGTTGGGTCCTTGGGCTGGTCCTTCTTTGGCGCGGGAGCAACTCTGCGACTAGTTGTAGCATCTCGAACCTGGGCACGAACTTCGGGTGACAACGAAAGTAACTCTCGCTGAGTGATCGTGACAGGAACTTCCATTGATCGATCAAAAACTGCGGAAGCAATTTTATCATCGAAAACGGGAGCTGTAGTTCGATACGCAGTGTCCGGTTTCTTGGGCTGAGGCGGAAGCGCACCGACATTCCGATCCTTTGGTGGCGCATAGGCGGCATCGCGGGCTCGGGAATATGGATGGTCGGGGGCTAGATGCGGTGGCGGATCGCGAACTCGGCCGGGTGGAACTGGATCAACTGGCGGCGGAGGGCGAATCGGCTGTGGAGGAGGCGGAGGCGGAGGCGCTTTGGCTAGCGGAGGCTTAACAGGGCGAATCGGCTGTTCTGGTAGTTCAACCGGTTCTCCTGCAGCGGCGGCGGCTTTGACTTGTGCTCGGGTGCGAAGTGCATAGATTTCGCGTTCAAGACTCTGAATCCTCTGTTCAGTAGTCAGCTGGAACGAGCTGGCAACCGTATGTGGGGACTGGACTTGTGGACGCTGGTCTTGTGCAATATCGAGGACAAGCTGCGCTGAAGCTAACTGGCCTGGGTTCTGACGATGCCATTCTTCAATTCTGGCACGTAGATTGGCTCCAGTTATTCGGCGAGGAACATACGCTCCAGACGGAAGAACGATTCGACCATCTGAATCTCTCCTGCATTTCCCAGCATCAATGTCCGTTTGAACAGTTGGGCACCTATTGATGTAATGTGCGAGATCACTGCAATAGGTACAACCATCCGGACGTTGAGGCGGCGACAGGTTATACTGGACAGCGGGAGCGGCGTTAGACTGCTGACCAAGCTGTGACTGAGTTGCAACAAACTTCAGTAACTGCTGGACAGCTTCCAACACTGTTTCTTGCTTGACTTCAGAAGACGCTGAAGCTTTCGCGGTGGCGGTGGAAGGCGGAACAATAGATGTATCAGCAAGAACAAAGTCCACGGCATCGTAGATGTCCTGCACAGAGTAAGGATCCTGAGGGTGAACATCAGGGCGCTTAATCTGCAGACGACGATCAACACGATCCCATAAACTCTGGGGCTGAATGGCGCGGCGGAATGCTCGACTTCTCTCTCCTTCGGATAGTCGCTGCTTGTCAACCAAATATTTTGAGATGACAATAAACTGTCGATAGAATTCACGGAAATCTGCCTTGAAATGCATGCCAATACGGCCGTACTCTCCAATCAGAGCATCCAGATCACCCAATGAGTACTTGCGATCAGTATCTGTACCTGGGTAAAGGTTCAACACTGCACGCTTGAATTCCTCATAGGTTTTCGTGGCATCCGTAAACTCATCTAAAGTTTCCCAAACATCCTGATCATCAACAGTCAGAAACCGCGTAGCGTGCTGCTTCTTTTCTGTTGAATCCGTGACGTTGGAGCGAGTAAAGAGATATTGAAGGTCGGAGAAATACCGAAGTAACTCGCGGGGCTTCTGGGAATCGAATTGCGGTGCATTACGATCTCCACGCGCGGGCATACTAGGTGGCGTAGACTGCGACATAGTTGTATTGTTCGTGGGCGGATAGAAGAAGGAATCGAGGTTGGGCGGAGAGGACGTGGGCGGAGACGGAGACGGAGACGGAGACGGGGAGTTAAGATCGTAGTGGTGCGAGAGATAATCAGGAACGTGGACTAATAGCTCTTCGGTGAGACTACTAGACGCAGATTTAAACGCTCTGATAATTTCAGCACGGAGAGTACGAGCTTCGGTAGGACGGGCGCGAGGTGTAGGTGCAGAATCAATTGTCGAATTGACCCCCGCGTGGGGCTCCAAAATATGATAGGTCCGCGGTGTGTCTGAGCGTGTACGGTCGATACAAGAACAATATCAACCAAAACAAGACTCAAAGCTGGATCACCGTAGATCTGGGGTGTTGCAGGGACTTCGACTTCGTTCGGCACAAAGGGAAAGGTGGGGATGAGGGAGATGCACAAAGCACAAATAAATCTACTTTGGCAAAAGAGATCTTAATCAAATAGCGAAGCGCGCGTCCAAGATCTGCAATAGAATCAAGGATTGGGTGGTGCGATAATACTTCGATAAATGAAAGAACTCAAAGCTTTAGTGGAAGTGCTCGAAGCAAGCACAAAGGGCGACGGCGAGAGCGAGGACGACGACGGGGACGGAGGCGGAGGACGGCGGCGAGAGCGGAGACGGCGGCGGGAGCGTAGACGGAGGCGGGAGCGTAGACGGAGGCGGGAGCGTAGACGTAGACGGAGACGGAGGCGGAGGCGTAGGCGTAGGCGAAAGGGTAGCAAAAGTTGTTATTTAGGGGTGGGCAGAGGGCCCTATATATACAGTACAGAAGGAGGCTGTGCACGACTGCGGAGTTACTCCACTACACAGCATGCGAGCACTAAATATCTACAATAAAGGTATAGACTACTTTTGCACAGCGTAAAACACACAAAACCAAACAACTAGAATGTTCCAGAGTTCCCTGGACCTGGAATGAGTCACAGAGGCACTGCAAAAGCACTGCGTTGCTGTGCTCCGCAGTCAATGAGGTCACATCACGTGTTTCGGGAATTGCCGATATTGCTCCACATTGTCTTTGTCCGTGCTCAACCATGGTAGCGGCGCATCAACGAGAGGCTAGAGCACGAAATGAGGGCGCACGCACCTCTACCAGCTTTTGCGCGACGTCGGTGCGCCGATATGCCTATGCGATGGATGCGCGCGAGACTGGAATTGTGCGGGCCCGCCTCGTGTATGCCGGCGACCGATGTACAAGCTGTACATGCGTTGGACGTGGCAACGACGGCGATGTGCGGGACGGTGTCCACGTGGGGTGTCGGTTCCGAATCTGCTGTGCACCTTGAACGCGATAGCTCCGCCCTCTGCATGGGACGCGTGGGCGGCAGGCGACTTGCACGTCAGGTGCGCGAGCAAACAGGGGCGAGGGGTATGCGCACCTTCTCCCAGCATGCCCGCACCCCTGCGCGGCGGCCCAATCGCAAGCAGAAATGCGGTCGTGTGCGCGTGACAGCGAGGAAGAAGACGACGCATCGCACGTTCACGTGTCGTGCCGAGTAGGTCTCGCCGCTGTTGTCGCCACGATACATGTCCAGTTTGCACATCGACGTGCGGTTCACAAAGAAGGAGGGAAGATAGTGCTGTACACGCACCTCCCATGTGTCCTCCAGAGCCCGGTAATCGAGACACTTTGCACGCAAATTGGATACGATGGCCTGCGCTCCAGTCCATTTTTGTGCTGCAATGCTCGCGTTCAGTTGCACGGAAGTTGGAACAGGAAGGGCCGTGCTTATGAGCTCGTTAACATTCCGGCGTTCCAGTTACGAGCTCGGATTACGAGGACGGCGAAAGTTGGCTGAAAGGTGAGATTCCTCCAGGCTCCAGCAAGCTCGCTGCTCGTAGCGGCGATTTTGAGGGGAGTAATGGGATTTTTTGGACCAGAACCGTGTCTGAGAGTCCAGCCGCGCGTTACGGTGCAGTTTCGGGTGGCCAAAGAGGAGGGGGGAAGGTGGAAACACGTCGTCTGCGCTGGCGAAAAGAAGCAGCTAGTGGTGCACGTGATATTGCTTACATGAGATCACATAAGCAAATCCTTACGCGATCCGACCCCCGCGGTAACAAACAGACTCTAACATGCGAGGTACGAGCATCCGTGTTAGAGCGTCTGTCTACGAGAGACTAGTAAGTATTCTCGTTCTTTCGAGTCTCGACGGTTTGGACGCGTCAAATATTTGTTCCGTGCATCGTAAAATATGCACGATGGTTGTGAGTTGTACTTTCTTTTGTTTGGATGGTAGTACATGGTGGACGTGGGTATACACACAAATCCGCCAGCGCGACGCAACACCTCTCTCACAGTCTCGTGCACCTACTAGTACCTGGCACGGCGGACAATCACCTGTCACCTGCGAAAAAGTTTACGCGGTCACAGGACGCACACATGAACCGTCACCTTGCAAAAGCAAAGCCGCTTACCCCTTTAGTCGTGATTTGCGGCCACGAGGCAGCCTCGTGGTTTCCCTTTTTTTTTGTTGGTAGAAAACAAAGCTTTTTGACAAGTCCCTCAATTTGCCCGGAAGTACATAGACAAAGATAGGTACAAGGGTTGCTAAGATTATAATACAAAAATATGGATAAGGGTTAGCGGTCAATTACGACTAAGTACATTTGAGAATGAAAATTGACAACACACAAACCGATGCTACAACGCAGCAGGGGTAATAGGGTATGTAAAAAGTAGAGTAGCCTGGCAGTTTATGAGTGTAGAATTAAGTCGTAGAAGTCTCCGTCGATGTCCGGGCGGGGCAACGTCTCCCGATCCATCTGCTCGCCGCTGGCGAGCAGGACGTCGACGACCCGCGAGTCGACGGCGGCAAGGCCGCGGATCGAGTCTAGAAACATGTATTCACGGTGAGCGACGTCGCACGGGCACTCGAAACGCATGCGCGAGCCACCCTGCTTGAAGAGGCGCAGGTGGACAAATCCCTCTGGAAAGTTACGCGTCTCAGAATATAGGACCTGGAGGAGATGTAAGGAACATACCAACAAAGCAACGCCGCGCGACATGATACGCCGCCATCCAGACAATGGTCCGCTCGCCCTGCTCGCATTTACGATACTCTCGTTGGCGGCGAGGCAAGCAGTTTGTGAAGCCCGCTTTCAAGGCCGTCCGAGCGATGAGGGCGTCATCGTTGATCAAGCCCACGCGCCAGAGACGCAAATCTTCGTTGTCGACGTTGGCCTGGAGGTACACCGTACCATCGCCTTCGCGTTTGTCCGGATGCGCAATTTTTTGGTACCTGTAGGCGCGAATAATGGGCGCATAGTGCGCGCGGGTGCTGCAGCAGACGAGGCGTTTTTAGACGCCATTTAGCGAATCGGGAGGCGGGGCGTACGCGGCAGCGGCGGATTGCATGCTCGATCCGTTTGCAAAATTTTCGACGATACGAAGCGCCGCACAGGTGCAGCTAGACTTGTGGGAGCCGAAACGGGCCTTGTGAGCGGCCAAAAGAGTTTCTGGGGCGATCCAGAGCAGAGATGGAGTGGGAGGATGCACCCCAGAAGATCTGAGGAGTGCTTTGGGTGAAGAGGGAGGCCAGAGAGGTGAGAGGGGGAAGAGATGGTGACAGCACAGCAAGTGGAAGCTAGCTTGACAGTGCGAGAGAGTTTAGGACACAGTAGCGGGAGGCGCACCGTATCCGTCTCGCCGCGTTCGCTGCGGGCGTCGGCGGTGGGAACGTGAGGGCGATCGACTTCACTCAAAGCGCCTACTCCATGTACAATACAGCAATGCGCATGTGCGCCATCGACACATTCCGCTTCCTCATCGCCGGCCACTTTTACGACTTCCTCCATCCCGACACGTGCTTCGTCAAAGATTCGGGGCTCATGTCCCGGATGTACGACCATTTCGCCCACCGCTACCTATACGACAAGTGGGCGCTGGAGGTGCGGACGGCGGGTGCAAACAAGACGAACGCGGAGAGGAACAAATTTACTCAGGCTCGCTCTCGTGTAAGTTCTCACTTGCATGCTCCTAGCTCTATAAAGTGCGCGAAACGTATATGAAGGACACCAAGGTTGTCAAGCGACTCCGGCTCATGTTCTCCGCCAAGGCCACCTCGGACGACGAAAGCACTCCTCAGGGTCCCCGCGCCCTTGCACGCCCTGAAAGGTCTGAAGCCGCCGACCAACTCGTTCGAGCCGTGGATCGTCTCCATCTGGAAGACCTTCTCGCCGACGGCAAGACCAAGGCCGCAAAGCACCGCCAACGACGCGTAGCCCCTCCCTTTGGCGAGCGCAATCCTGGCTACTTTCAAGAGGTCAGTTCATCTTCTGCTTGTCGCACCCAATATCCTTTTGCTAACAAAATCTCCAGGTACCCAAAGCAATGCCGATTCAGTACTACTCGCCCGACTGGTTTAACAATCGACCTCCCCAGGCGCGGCGCAAACTCAAGGCCCAGCTCACTGTTGTGTTCCCCCCGGGCACCACCAACTTCTTCCACCGACGTGGGGACAACCTTCTGACCCAAGCCGAGATGACGAAGAAGTTCGGCGACACCGTCTTCGCCGCCTACGATCTCGATTTTGGGACGGACGAAGCCGAAGCGTCGGGCAAGGGTGTCGGGGAGGATGATGACGATGAAGGCGAGGGGGACATTGTCGGCAGCGAGGACAGCGAGGACGACAGTGAAGCGTCCGACGCCGGCAGCGTGGCCTCCTTCGTCGTCGACGACGGTGCCTCCGACGCTGACCAGGACGCAGACGCGTACGGCGAGCACGACGACGACATGTCCGGCGAGGACGAAGACGCGGACGGCGAGGACGACGACGACATGTCCGGCGGCGCGGCCTCGGGCCAAGAACAGGGTGGGACTTGGGATGGTAAGGCGGCTTTTGCTGCCAAGTACGACGTCCACATGTCGGAGCGCGAATCATCCAGCGGCGAAGACTCAGTCTAATCAGTATTAATGTCGACACTTATAAATTTCATGTTTCCCTTTTTATTTACATTTTCGCAGCTACTTAGAATGTGTGGCTAACTCTATTAATTTTGTTTTTCTCCCACTTTTGCGCAAATCGAAGAAGCTGTCAAAAAACTTCGCTATCGTACCCAAAAGGAAATGCCGCTAAACACGAGGCTGGCTGCGGCCACAATCAGTCCTAAAGGGGTACGCGGCTCGGATTTAACAAGGTGACACTTCAGGTACAGTTTCTATGACCGCATAAACCCGTTTCGCAGGTGACACCTCATTGTCCGCCGTGTGGACGGCCCGTAACGAATGGCCCGGAAATATCTCTCTTCTCTCCTCTCCCCCGTGCCTTCACTTCCCGGTTTCTCCGGCGGCGCATAGTGGCCGACGGCTATCTGAAGATGATCACGAGCACGGAATGGTACAATGGCTTCCTTCTCAAGTCCTGCGTCCACGATGAGCACCGAGCACCCTCCCTTCCCCGAAGACGTCTCCATACACCTGCTTCTCGTAATCGACTACGAGCTAATCCAGGCCGGGGACAAGCATGAGATCGAGCGCCTGTGGACGGCGGGAACGACGCTCGGCTTCTGGTAGTGGGTGGCAATTTTTACGACTGGGGATGCCTGTTTGATGCCATGGTGGACATTGTATTAGTCTCAAGAACCATGGAGTTGACGAAGAAGTCAATGGGATGTTTGAGGTGGGCGTGAAGACGGTGGCATTGCCCCTTGCGGAGAAAATGAAGTACGAGCAAGGAGATGAAGGGATGTCGTTTGGGTACGATGGACCGCATTGCCTTGTCTCTCCGTCCCAGAAATGATAGTCACTCAATGCCAGATACAAAGCTGCCGGTGCGAATGTGGTCGATGCCACCGGCACCAAAGACATCACGCAATTTATCAACATTGCCACGGACGATGCCCTCGCTTGGCCGGTGCAGGCACGAAGGGCATATCCGTCGACAGTCAGCGAGCGCATGGTCTCTACCATCGGACCCTTCGTGGAAAAGTCGCTCGCTGTGAATGACACGCTGATCAATGTGTTTGACGCCAAACTTGGCCTGGCGATAGGCACGCTCGCGAAGGCTGCACCCAAGAGGAGAGTTTAGCGGAAGCGCGACACGATGCACGTACAGCCCACCGGTTCTGGACCGGCGGGTTACTGCTATCAGTCCACACACCGGTGCGTTAACTGTGAATAGGTTCTTCTACTACGATGATATACTGACGAGGAGAGGTTCAGATTTTGGCTCACTGGTGTGCTTTCTCCACTTGTTCAATTCAATCTGACGACTCATAATACCTCATTGCAGTCGTTCCTCCACAACCGGTTGGGTGGCCTTCAAGTTCTGGTCCCTGGAACCGACGAGTGGCAATACGTAAAGGTCGTGCTGCCTCTTTTTTTGTCCTTCGGAGCATGGCGCCTGACGCATCAAACTTCAGCCTCTCCCCGGACACGCGATATGCAATCTCGGTGACGCCATGGTCATATTCAGCGGTGGTATCCTCAGATCGAACCTGCACCGTGTCATGTAAGTTACCCTTCAACGTCCCACGCCCAAAGCAGCAATATTTAATCTAGAAATCCTCCCGGCGCCCAAGCCTGTCTTGATCGCTACTCCCTTGTATACTTCACGCGTCCAGCAGACTCCGTCGTCCTTCGCGCGCTCACGGACGAGAGCCCGCTGATTGCAGATGCCGTTGCGCATGCGGCCGATCCGAAGAGGTTCAACCCGGAGGTGACTGCCCAGGAGTGGCTGACGCGCAGGGTCAAAAACCGGCGTGCAGCGAATCAGAAGGTGCGTCTCCTCCCCTTCCACGTCCTTTTGGGTCTGGATTACTTATAACGATTGATTCACGCATATGGACCTGGGTTATGGTTGGACAGTGGAGGAACGGAGCATACGAATGGCCCTTGAGGACTGCCTCTTCGAAAGTCTTTCGTTGAACGAGGCTACGCACGTTCCAGTTCCAGGTGCAACACTGAATCTATGTTTCAATTTTGAACGCACACTGAAACCGTGAGTCAGAGAAAGACGCCGTGTCCGGCGAGCACAGCCGAGGACATAATATTTGATCCAAGAATCAACAGCTATAATCGAAGAAACAACGAGCGTGCTCGATAAAGTGGGACGGATCATCGAAAATCTGGACATCAAGACCCTCTTCTATTAGTGCCTGTATACCATCGGACCGTTCTTGGGCGTCGATTCCCGCAGGTTGAGAGAGGACCCGCAACGAGGACAGCCGGCAATTTCGATTTCGACCAGGTGCATGCGAGAGCGGATCATGGCAACGAAGACATTGCCCGAAAAAGCATCTGCGCCAATCCCCTCCTTCAACGCGCGGCCGTAAGCGAAGAAAGCGAGGTTGGGGCAGAGGGCCCCGAAGAGCCTGTTACTGTCAACGCATTCAGAACCCGGTCGTTTTCCTCCTTTTGAAACGTGTTGGCCTGTAGGACTAAATGCTGCAGCAATATGGTGTGCTGCAGAAGAGATATCACATCTTCTGGCGGCAGCGCGAAGGGCTTCCGAGGCGTAAGGGGGCCCTCGGTCAGGACCAGGGTGGTCAAATTGCAAGACAAGCGCGCAAGGAAAGGGAGCGCCTTATCCGCCTCATCGCAAGACAGATACTCCAGTGGAGGTGCAGCGAAGTAGGTCAGATAATCGGCCTGTTCGATATACAGTCGGCGGAGCTGGGGGAGAGTGATGATGCCTCCATCAGGCAGTGGGCGGAACCAGTCCTCGATGGCCAAGGCGCATTCGACCAGGTGTGATGCTGCCCGTAACGCAGGGAGGAGGTATTCGGCGTACCCCGATCCCCGGTACCGGGTGACCCGATCTCAAGGAAATAGGAAGGGGGGCGAAAACTGATCGAAGCTAGGGTTTGTGACGAGAATCTGCTGCAGGTTTGGGGCGACAGAAAAGGTGTCCAGTGCGGGAGAATGATCATCAACTCCCTGCCATCCGCTGTCGATTTCTAAGGCATTCAATCGAGACAGCCGGCCTCGCGCAGGAGACAGAAGCTTGAACAGTCTGTGATAACTATCGTCGCGACATACTAGACGAAGGGATGCCCAGCGGTCGGATTGGGAGAGGAGAGCGTCCCAAAATGAGCAGCGACATCCATATGATCCCAGTCGGGATGATTCCACTCGAAATCCACATGCAGGGGGACATTGGCAGATCGAACGAGCTGAGCCTGGACCAGACGCAATGGTGACGTTCGCTCGTGTGGGTGATCCAAGGTGTGAAAAAATGCGATAGAACTCCAAAGGGACGGAAGGCCAAGGGCTAATCCTCTCCATCTTCCACAAACCTGTCCCAGATACCATGGCGCTCCTGAAGGAGGGGATTCCACGGCGCGTCTCGTGCATAGCGTAGTCCAGGATAGGATTTCGCAGATGAGCTCGGGTGGCACACGACGAACGGGCGCCAAGACTGAAGTGTGTTGCTGAACACGTTCAGCCAGGTCGTCTCGCTCCGATACGAGTTGATCCAGAGAGGCTCTCAGAATGTCAATCTGGGCCGTCAGAGAATCCAGCCCGTGCCGGCCGTTCCTCGCAAAATCGACAAAAAAGGGTATTTCGGCGTCAGCAGGAGGATCATTGGTCCGGAGGAGACGATCCGTGACACTAGCGGAGAGCGGAGTCAATGGCATGCCAGACAAGTCATCGCAGTCGGTGGGAATTGCTCCACACAACACATCTCCAGCAGGCCATTCTGGGCAGGAGGTGTTAGTCTGTATGAGTCCCGAGGGAAACAATTACTTGCTTGTGCCAAAATTGTTGGTGATTTTGTGAAACCAGTTGGATGCGGGCGGAGGTTGGCAGTGGCAGGAAGCAACGGAACTTGATGCGCTGACGCGGCCCATACAAGTACAAAGGTCGGCACCGCTGCCGTCGACAGTGGTCGACTTGGGTTCGAAATCGGTTCGACGTAAGCATGCTGCCGCTGCAGAGAAATTCCTGGTTTTGACGATGGGGAGAATGAGGCTCCAGATCGAATCTGCGCGGTCAATATCTCGTGGAAATCGTTGACTTGTTGGACTGCACACCCTATCACGCTTCTTGGCGACGGACTTGCGAAAGACACGAGAAGGTTGATAAGCTTCGACGACCATCATGCACGCTTCGTTATCGTTCATAAGAATAAAAATACACTGTAGCTACATTCTCATATGCAAAGCAGTGGATTCACTGCCATCACTGCCAAACCATCAACACAAAGCCCGGGGGAACGGAGAACAAAACGAACGCACCCTGCCCAAAGTAAAATAGATGTGCGGCAAGGGGGTCCAAGGATAAGAATTTTCAACATCGGGTCTTCGTTGGTGCGGTTTTGTATGCTGATCACAAATATGGTGTTCCCCAAGTGTGAGGCGAAGTCGTCGTGGAGGTTGAGCCCAAAAGATTATTCCCATATCGGGCCTGATAAGAGCTGATAAGATGGAACAGCCACTCCAAATCAGGGAATATATCATGTGTCATGATCGTCGGCGTGACTTGGGAGACAGAATTTTTGTTCCACAACCCACTTTTTATTCAGTTGAAGCCTCGGAAACATGAAAACAAGTGCCTAGAAGCAATTAGGTGAAAAAAATCGTTGAAAACAGTTGATTTGGAGCCCATACAAGGCAGTTTCCCACGGTGGAGGGGGGGAGGGGTCGCTGACCCCCTGGAAAAAAACTTTTGTACGTGATATCTTTTTCTCTTATCGTTGGACCCCCTTGATGTGCGGCGTTGATTCCCGAGGACACTGCGCATATGCACGAGGTTAGCAACAGGTTCGCCGGACGGCGCAAAGAATGGGAGCGTACAAATGGAGTCGCTGCAGGAGGGGTCTTCGTCGCCGGTGCATTTGGTCACTGTCGTCTCATCGGCTGTGAACAAGCCGGGGTCCTCGAACTGCCAGTATTCCGTTCCGCTGGTGGATGATAGTCAGTCAATGAAAACGGTCCGAGGTAGGAAAAAAGCCGCACTGATGCTGGTATCCTAGGAATTCAGGGAGCATGGTAGGTACACCATCTACGAGCCGAGAGCCTCGTTAACCTTTGCATCAGACATATATACAGGTGGAATCACGTACCAAAGGTATGAACGCCGCGGAAAATATTGGCCAAGCCGAGCGTAGACTCCACGAAGGCGGCGTACTGCGGGTCGCCTGTCCGTGGTTGCCCTGAAAAGGTGTTTAAAATTTGGAGGAAGATATGTGTTATTATGAACAAACCAAATGTGTACAATTTCAGAGATGCCTTGGGGATGGCAGTCTTGATGGATGTGGCGCCGAGAGATGCGAGGGCTCCTCCCAGGCTGTGACCTGCGTCTTCATTAGACTGAGAGCAGAAGTTACGGCGGGACTGTCTAACCAGTGACAACCACACTGTACGTGGGGAACTTCGCAACCTGAGCCCTGACGGTGCTCAGTACGGTGTCCGCGACATCATTGTATGCGTCCAAAAATCCCGAGTGGACCTCGAAGGACTTGCTGATGCCGGGTGACACGAAGGGTGTAAGGAAGAGGTCAATGTCTAAGGGATGAGGTGATCAGGGCCCGGGTGACACAGCTGAGCATGATATACACACCAGTCACCGCATCCGCCAAACTGAAGGATCCACGGAAGGACACAACAATCTCCTTCCGGTCGTTGTCCCGGGCAATGAACCCCTGCGTATCTCCAGCTGAGAACTATTTATGGTGTGAGTGGAGGCGGCAATCAAGGTGAGGAGGTAAATAAGCCCACCGATTCGACCAGGGTGTTGCCGAGGGGACTCAGACAGATCAACTGGTACGACGCAGAGGAGTATTTGGTGTACCGCACGAGGTCGTCGTACAGGGAAGACGAGATAGACCGGGACGTCAGGACAGGGGATGCGAGCGACGTCGAGATAAGCCAGGCGAGGAACAGCGAGGTCGACGCGAAAGCTTTCATCGTGTGTAGAAGCTACTCGGAGAGTCGACTGGACGGCGGAGGATGAACCGGAGGTTGCCTGCTGAACCACGGCAATAAAACAGTCAGCTTTTGAACGTTGACGGAGACAAATAGCCATCACAGCGCCTGTACGATGCACATGGTCACTTTATGCGACTTTGTCACCTGAGGGCTCTGATTTGTAGTGATTACCCCGCTTCCCCAGTGACTGCCCCGCAAGATCCCATGTTTTGATACGATCTAATCTGTGATCGACGCTTCAATTATCCAGCATTTGATGCGTTCCTCAAGACCGGTGACCAACGCGAAAGGATATTTCTCGGATTGTCGAGTATTGGCGACCCAGAGTGCGACAACCTGGACTTATACAACCAGGTACACCTAGGAACAGTCAAAGACGCGCGAGTGCCTGCAAGGGCTGAAGCAACAGTTGGCTCGATTCAAGACATCTCAGATCCGATTGCCCGGGTCCCGGAGGCGGTAAGTTGTTGAAACGCTGCTGAGCCAATCACGCCACGGCGACGGGACCTTGGTCCGAAAAATCGTGGGGATTTGAACGAGGAAAAGAACTTGAAACCGGAAGTTCGGAAGGCTGCAGCTGCACGATAGCCGGTAGCGACGAACCGAACAGTCGCCGCAGAAACAGAAACAGACTGCGATCACCGCCATGGATAGCAACGAAATTTTGTCTGCGTGCTGCGACCGGCTGGCATCGGCTGGCATCCTTTTGACGGCCTACGTGGCGGGGCGGCGGCCTTGTGAGTCGAGACTGCTCGTGAACTGAATTTCAAACGGCCTTGAACGGATCCATCAGTGGGCCTGAGGTTATGTCCGCGCGTCTCACATACCTGAAACCAGGGACGCGGGGATCCACTAGATGCCCCGTTGTCCAATGTATATATTGGAGACTCTGCGCAAGCTCTGGCAAAGCTCTGGATCGACTTGGTCGACAGTACTTGATGAATGGCGAGGTATGTAATAGTAGAACCCGAAAATATCGACATTGCTTGCGTTGGTCGAAAAGACATCGATAAGTGGTTGCAATTGAAGGACAGCTAGCGTGATGGCGGCGCTATCTGGTGTATCGCAGGTTTAGATTTAGTTGGACGTATGGCAGTCAGGTGGTATCAAGAATAAAGTTGCAGCGAGACACTCAGACAGTCCCTGGGTGTCAACACCAGATATAACAGAGAACCGGACAAAGGCTCGTCGTGGCCAGGGAATTGTTGCATTAGGGGTGCTCAATTCTTAGTTCGAGCGAGTTCAGTTCGGATTTTAATTCACTATTTGGTTGACCAAACAAGGCTAATCTGCACTCGAAAACGGTTTTGCGTCGCAATTCCTTATCGCACACTCTCGTTTTAGTCACAATGCTACAAATCGACATACTCTCTCACACCTCCACCACATTTCGGTGCGAAAAATCCGAGAGTGGATTCGAGAAAAGATGGTTTTGTTTATTTGTTCCGTCCAAATATTGAATTAAAATCCGAACCGATCTAGCTCGAGCTAAGAATTGAGCACCCCTATTTGGGCAATTGCAAGAGCTTGGATCGGTCAGTAAAGCGCTGGTGCTTGCTTGGGTCATGGACGAAACAAAGACGCGGAGTATCAAGAGCGACGTCATAGAACGGTCCAGACCGTCGACCCGTTATGATCCGCACTTCCCCGGTTCGGAGCGGGTGAACAGGAATCGAATTGCAAGGACAGAAGCGAGACAAAATATGTACAACCTCAAAAAATTGCAGCGACCGCCAGTGTATCAGATGCACAGGAGTGGGTCCAAAGCCATCACTTTCAGAGTAAAAATAAGCGAAATAATCAGGATTCAGTGAACTGTGACTCACCCTGCCCGAAGTAAAATAGATGCGCTGGGTTAATTCCAGTTGAGACTGTGGTGTAGAATGGGTAACCTTCGCATGGAAAATTCGCAAGGTAGAGACCCACATATGGAGTCGCTACACGCCGGGTCCTCTTCGCCGACACATTGCTTCACGGTCGTGGGCGGGGAAGTGAACAGGCCTGGGTCTTTGAATTGCCAGTACTCCGTCGCGCTGTGGCGGAGGAAAGCCTTGTAAATATAATATACGTGAACAGACAACTCCCACGCACTGGTGCTCGTATCCTAAAATTCGAGGGACCATAGTGGGTACGCCGTCTACATGAAGGGCAAGTGAGCGAAAGCTTCCGATTCAGCTCGGATGACTTGCCAAATGTGTGCACGGCTGCGATGCCTGCCGTCTGAGGAATTGTAGAATCGTAATGGATGAGTTACTTACCTCGGAAGATATTGTTGACGCCAATCGTAGATTCAACGAACGCCGCAAATTGGGCGTCTCCGGTCCGAGGTTGTCCTAGTGATACCAGTTCAAAAAATGCGACGAGATTTTGGGCCGGGATGATTTACCGAACGTGTAAAGCTTCATCGAAACGCCCGGAAGCATAGGCTTCAAGGAACTTGCGCAAAGCGACGCGAGTGCGCCGCCCAGGCTATGGCCTGTTCAAACAGCGTTAAACAATAGTTGAAACTCGTCGCTGTCGGTCTACGAACCTGTTATGACGATGTTGTATTTCGGAAATTTGGCAAGTTGTGCCTTGACCGTAGGGAGTACGACTTCCGCGACGCTGTTATATGCGGCCAAAAATCCCGAATGAACATTGAAGGACTTGTGCAGTCCAAGCGACACGAAGGGTGTCAGAAAGACGTCGAGATCTGTGGAAGGTGAATCTTCGGCGGACACGCGAGCTGAGGGTACGTGCCCGTGGCGACGTCCACCAAATCGAACGATCCACGAAACGAGACGACGATTTCCTTCCGCGTGTCGTCCCTGGCAATGAAACCGTGGGCGTCACCAGTTGAGAACTAATGAATGCAATGAGTGTAGCTAGAGAAGCGGAATGAAGACAAACTGACGGATTCAACGAGGGTGTTGCCGAGCGGAATCGGGCAGAACAGTTGATAGGCCGCGGCCGAGTACTTGGTGTAACGAACGAGGTCGTCATACGTGGACGAGGAGATGGCCTGCGACGTCAGCAAAGGCGCAGCGATAGACGAGGAGAAGAGCAAGCCGAAAAACAGCGCCACATATGTGAAAGCGTGCATCGTGTGCCGGCGATGGTTGCCGGCGAACGGTGTAAGCTTTTAAAGCTTTCAAAGAATCCCAGTGGCTAATTCGGCCAAAGGATAGCCCAATTGGGTGGGCACGGGCTCTGCCTTCTCTTCAACTCCTACGAAGTCGATGTCGTGTGACCGGAATCCGGTCCATGTGTGCTTGCACATTATGTGTTCAATCGCCAAGTTAGACAGTATCCGGCGTGAGGACCGGTGTTGTAATGAGCCGTTCTCAGGTCAACTGCCAATATAAGACCAGGGGTGCAGATACGCATCGTGACCGTGATCGGCTGGACCCCCATCTTGGGAAGACCTTTCTGGACCTTCTGAGCGATACTGGATATAAACTGTGGAAACTCGCACACCGTATTCTGCCGCCTTTCGGTCGATTTTTGCAGCTATCGCACGGCTAAGCGACAGTGCTTTGGGAGTTTCGTAGGCAGTTACTTAGAAACCGTTTTGAGACGCCAAGGAGCAGGCAAACTCGGGATTCGGGCGAATCGCGATAGACCGAGTCCAAGGTCTGTCCAACATTGAAGTACTGAGCGAAACTTTGCAACCTAAGAAGTCCGGGCCGGCGCGCGAAGAGCGTTTGGACCACCACAATTCCCGCCGTACCTCAGGAGTCAGAGCACGGACAAAAGCCGTGATAACGACATGGTCGTTAGATGCAAGAGCGACCCAGTCACCCAAACTCCGATTCCGTGCTGATCGCAACAGCGAAGTCACGGTCACTGTCACGTCGGAAGAAGCCGCTTCCTTCTTCCTTTCATCTCCGACCACGCAAAAATCTATCAAGTCAGACGGGCATCACGAAAGTGGCTTGCTTCTGGCGGATTGCCATACTCTGGTACTGGAGTAACGTACCAGCGTACCAAAATTGGAGCCCATACGCTGGCAGTGAACAGCACGTCGCCTATTACCGGAGGCAAAATCGAGCAAGAATCGAGACCCGAACGAGTCCCAGCCTGGCAGCGGGTTCTGGATCAGGAAAGTCTGATCATCACACTAAAAATATTAATCAGACCACAGGTCCACAGCCTTCACTGACTCATTCTTGACAGCCATGTCGTCTCCTACGCAGAAGGACTTGGGAGGGATCGCGTCTTTTCCAGCGGAACTCCTCTGCATCGTTTTCTTATTCGCACATGCCTCACCCATCGCTCGGACACCTACTACGCTTCCGCCCGTGCATACTCTGACACACATCTGTAGATTTTGGCGCAATGTCGCGCAGAATCTCCCGGAGCTGTGGAACGACATACGTCTCTTCCACTGTCGTCCTGGGCACCCCGATATGCTGCAAGAATACGCTCGCAGATCCTGTAACTTACCGCTGGATATCTTGCTGGACATACCGTTTGACGTCGCCGGCAAACACTCGACCAGATTTTGGAATTTAATCATGAAGATCTGGACTCTCGCTCCTCGCTGGCACAGCCTTTGCATTTCCAGCACGGCCGAAAATCTCTCGTCGATGCAAATTGTCGGCCGGAAGCCGGCGCCATTGTTAAAGGTACTCGAGCTTCGAGTTAGCGAGAGTATGTCGTGGGCTCGACCTACGCTCTTATTCGGGTCTACCCCCGTCTTAAAATCGCTTCTTCTCCACGGCATCTCACTCGAGAACTTCGAGGTCGCGCCCTTCATCAATCAACTGGAAAATCTTGATCTCTTCACGACTTCGGATGCATTCCTCATGCAGCTCGCTGAGCATTTCGACACATCGTCGGACACCCACTCTATTCCTTGTCTTCGCCATCTTTGCCTCCGCTCCACTATTCCACGGCTCAATGGACCCGTTGGTGCTATACTCCAAGCCTACATCTGCGAACTCCGGACACTTACCTTGGGAAACTTCAACGAACATCATCTCTCCTCGCTGTTCCCGCTGCTCAGCAGCACAGTGCTCGAGGAACTCCGCCTGAACGACCTCAGCCGTGAATGCTGGGACGGCTTTGTCCGCGCACTCGACACCGACAGCCTCACATTCCCCGCCCTCCGCGTCCTGAAGCTGTCCTCCATCCCCAGTGCCGCGCTGCCCGCGGATGGACACTTCGGCCGTGCCTTTCCCGCACTGGAGCACCTCAGTCTCCTCCACGTCGATTGCAGCACCTTCCTTGCGGCGTTAGCCGACCCCGGCTCTAGGCTCTGGCCGCGCCTACGCAGTGTGGTTCTCAATAACGCCGACTACCGTGTGCTGTGCTCGGTCGTTGAGGGCCGGATCGCGGCGGGGGTTCCGCTGGCAGCGCTGGAGGTTGACTCGCCGAAATTCATTGACGCAATATCGCTTCAGTGGTTACAAAAGCATGTGGCGCTGACGCGCAATCTGCCATGAGCGCTGGCGGACAAATCAATCATTGGATATATATTCGAAGTGAGCATACTTTGGTTTCTCATAGTTGCTTGACGTTAGTTTGACGACTATATATACTTAGCAACCAGCTGTCTTCTTGCCATTGGACCAAGCCTTCTTTCTCGACTCTGGTGCCCCCAGAGCTGTGTTTTATTTCTTTTGTAATACCGCCCCAAAGTTTTGGGGTATCGTAAAAACCGCGTGTTTGATCACAAGAGGGCTACCAACTACCTGCCTACGGAGGACGAGCTTGCGCAGCTACGGGAGCATCTGAAACCGTACGAGGAAAGGCTTGCGCGCATCGAGGCACTCATTCGCGAATACAACGTTTCCCGACGCCCTTTGAGCCCGGATGAGGGGCTGTGCCTCACTCTCCATCCAAGTCTGTGGCTCGGGGAGGCTGAGACGCTGGAGCAATATAAACGAAACGGCCAAAGATTCAATTACGCATCCGAACATTATACAATTATTAACTGATTACTCTCCAGTGTCTCCACCCAGCCCAACAATCACAAGTCATTGTCATCTAATCCAAGTCGTTGAGGCTGACTTCACGCTTGAAGAGGCTCTCGATCTTCTCGATCCCTGCCTCGGCCGCGTCCGTCGCAGCCAACCCAGCCCCCAGGCCAAGGATACCTTTGCCGATGGACCCGAGCGCCCGGGGAGAAGGAGAGTTGCTGCCGCCCTGGAGGGTGTTGACGTACTCGAGGAGGGTGTTGACCTCCTCGTCTGAGAGGTCTTCGAGAGCGCGCCTAGAGCTGGAGCTGGAGCTGCTATCGCCGCTTCACAAAGCATCAGACACTCAGAAATAAACGATAAAACAGGGAACATAAACTCACCCAAAAAGTTTAGAGATGATAGCGCCAATTCCCAGTCCACCAACGGCGGTACCGACTCCGTCAGCGACACCATTGCCAATGACGCTCCCGAGGCCCTTCTCCGCAGCCTTGGCTGCGTCTGCGGCCGCTTCACCCGCGAGGCCCCGACGGCTGCCGCTTTGGCCGGCAACAGCGTTGACGCCCTCTACGGCAACACCGCTGGCTGCGCCCCCGATGACAGCATTCTTGATCACGGACTCGAGGGATTCCTCACCGGCCCCAACGAATTTTCCGAGCAAGGACGCGAGGCCGCCGCGGGCGTTGAGGTCGCGTCTGAAAGTAAGGATGAGCGGGTAAATCTGTACGGATCGAAGCAGATTGCCTACGAGGCTGGGGCGGAGCTGTCTGAGCTATCAGAACTGGAGCCCAAAAGCCCGGCCAGCCCAGCGAGGGCGCCACCAGAGAGAAGTCCTTTTCCCAGGGACTTGACGAGATCGCCGACGGCACCGGCTGGGAGACTGAGACGCGCCTCGAGTTCACGAGCCTCCACAACCTGGCCGGGAAGAGGCGCCGACAAGACTGGAGCAGCAGCGGCGACAAGAGCAGCAGAGACAATGGCAGATTTAGCGAACATTGTGGAGTTTGTGAACAAAAAAGTGATGGGTGGAAAGGCAGTTAAAGGGTGAATAAAGTCGGATGCGAAGGAAGGAGTGGATTTCGAAAGATAAAAAGACTTGGAAGAAAGGTCAGTAATGCGGCTGGACAGACTGTAGGGGGATGACCTACTACACAGTATCTGTGAGACCGAAGGAAGGAAAGGCTGAGGATCCAGGTGGACCCCTGCTAGAATTTATACCTCAACAGAGCGCCGAATCAAATTCTGGAAACACTTCTCTCGGTCGTCTCGTAGATGGGTTGCGTTTCATGTGGGTAGCTCCATTCTCCGATTACATCGGCTGGTGAGGTACAATCGCAGAGGTAGGTCCCTTAGGTGATGACTGAATTACTCGAGCGTTTGTCTAGCCAGGCCCATCAGCACACGGACCGCCAGGATTGTGCAAATGTCAAGGTCACCCTGGCACCCAGGGTTCGTTGGCTGTCCGTGATCTGCTGCGCAGCGTATTTCAGTACTGCCCTCCACATGCAGCAATGCTGAGTACGATGATCTACGTCAAACGGGCTTTCCTTTCTCAAGCCAATCTCGAGCTATTTTCTGCCGAGTGGTTCAAAACCTTTGATGCATCAATGCGAACGTTCCAGGCGATAGGCGAAGTTGTCATTTTGGACCTGGAATAGAGGGCCAGGTCGATATTATCCTGACTAGCTCGTGGTGATTCTCGCAAACTACGGGATATACGCGCCGTTACCACAGCCCTGAGCCTTGGGGTGACGGACGGGGATTCGCCTCGTAATTGTGGGCGACGAATTGACCGGACCACACAGTGCTAAATAGATTTGACCAAACCATGCCGTTCTGACCATGCGGGCGAGCTCCACGGGGAGTCCAATAACGGCTTCTCAACTAGTTTAATTGGAACCGCCGGAAGCCGAGGCGCCCAAGGGCTGTCCGTGGCATGTCCCTGGCACATCCGCGACCATGGATGCTACTCAAAACGCGCCCAACCTTGATCCAAAATATACAAGGGGCTTATTTATGATAGTCTTCACAGGGAATGCTACGGATATATTGTACAATTCGCCCACGTCACTTGAACTGAATCGTCGCCCCCTTGTTCAAGTCCACGTTCAACCCCGTCAAAACCAACCTCTGTTGCGCGCTCGCATACGTAAATTTCGGCGCCTTCCCGCTCACCGACACCGACGAGGGCCTCTTCGCGACTCCGAGGACCGTCACCTGCGCAAGCTTCTGCCCGACATTGAACGTACCGGCGCTTGAAATTTTGACGCTGCCTGTGCTCGCACTGACGGTGACGATAGTGCTTGGGCCAGGGGGATCAGAGACGCCGTCGTCTAGATAGGTCGTGCCGAACGCATGGCCGTCCGCAGACTGGGTGACAAGCAGTGCGAAGGCGCCTTGGCGTGTATCTTCGACGGTGTACGCGGGGGTCTCGTGGAGCAGCAGGGCTGCGCCGTCGCGGATGTGGACGTTGATGTGGCCGAGCGGGGCGGCGAGTGTGGTGTTGGTGCCCGAGTTCGCTTTGACCACGTCGTGTGTGTACCAGTCGCGCCAAACAGTCTTTCCGCGACCGGGGAAAATTCCTGGCATACTTGATGAGGATTATTGATCGGGGAATTGTAGAACAGGAACCGACCATCAACACTCGATACGTTGGGTGTCAACACAGGTGTGACAAGAATGTCGCGGCCAACGAGGAACTGACGATCGAGCGCAAACAATTCGGGTTCGTTGGGGAACTCCCAGAATAGCGCGCGCACAGGCGGCGTCCCGCTTAACGATGCATTGGCAAATAGCGAGTACTGAGGAATAACCAACCGATATTCAGCAAGAATCGTTTCTGTGAAAACCAACTCACCCAATAGGGCAGCAACGCATACCGCACCGCGATCGCCGTCCGCGACGCATTTGCGACACTGTCCCATACATACGGTTCCTGCGAGATCGCGCCCTTGACGTTGTGGTTACGATAGAACGGCGTGAACGCGGCAAGCTGCATCCAACGATTGCATAACTCCTCGTCCGAGTTATCGTTGAACCCGCACGTGTCCGCGCCCACGAACGGGATCTGGAACATCTGGTGCTGCAGCACGCCCTGGATCGAGAAGTACATGTACTGCCACTTGCTATAGTTGTCGCCGAGCTGAGGATATCGTTAGGATCTTATTTGGAGCGATTGAGAATGAGACGAAGAGGATTTTGACTCACCCAGTGTCCAGTCCACTTCCCTGCCGACGCGAAGGCAGAGCGACTGATGATGAACGGACGCTGTCCCGGAAGAATCTCCTTCAGCGCCTTGTGCGTCGCCTCTGCCTCCATCAGCCCCCACAGGTTGTGCGTATCCAGCTCGACGTAGCCGCCAGCGTGCGTCGCATTTGTCGCCAGCGCGTGGTTGGCGAGCTCGCCGTTCGCTGTTCTTCGTGTTAGCAATAAGCCCTCATGCATGAGGGAGTAAACACAAACCGTTGTGGATTGCATACGGCGGAGCGTTGAGCTCGACGCCGGTCTGGTTGCCTGCGCCGACGCCGCGCGTAACGAGTCCAGGAGCAGCCGTTGCACCATACGTCAACGTGCCGTTGACGGTGATGTTTCCGCTGGGTCCCGAAATTGTCGCGTTGTAACCCTCGGGGTACTCACCAATGAGGTTTCCGGGCTCCCCAGGTAGGATGAAGGGGGCTGAAGAATCAGTATAAGTCATGGGCTTTAGATATAGATAAATCGCAGCGCGTACTGGAGGTGTTGCTGATGTCGATTCCAGTTCCGCTAAACGTTCGGATAAGTTGAAGGGAATTACTTGCAACCACTCGAAGCTACGCACCAAGAACCATCGCAGAACGAGCTCGCTTCGTTCATGTCCAACCAGATGCCTACATACATGATCGCAAATCAAGATCATCAATCTCTCCACTGGGAGACTCGATAGTGACGCACCACTGAACTCAACTCCGCCCGCACTCCAATTCTTCAGGGCTTCAGTCCACCAGCTCAGTGTGTTCTCCGCAAACCAGTCAGGGAAGACCTGAGCGGCCACTAGAATTAGCATTGGAAGCGTTCAAAAGATAACGAGACGGACCGTATAACCAGGCCACACCTGCCCAACGTATTCCGTGCCGTCTGGATTCTTGATGAATACATCGCTGAGGCAGAGGAAATGTTGAGAAGTGTGCGGATATAAGGAAGAGCGCTTACAGCTCGGTTCCCTTGCGGTAGGGGTCGTACTAGGGGCCGTTAGGTCAGATCAGACTCGAATGACTTGGAGATACGCACAGAGTCTGTGCTGTTAACTTCCTTTGCGATGGCAGCATCGACGATAGGGATATCTACGGGCTTGTCAAAATCGATGCTTGAGTGCAGAGTAAAGCACTGACAATGCTGGTTGTTACTCCGCTAATGATTTCAAGTATCAGCGTTCATGTTCATCTTGAGATACGAGTTACTCCTCACCAGCTCCTTGATCCAGTCCCGCATCTCATCACCATTGAAGCTCACAGGATCCGACGTGAAGTCACGGAACGCCTTGTACACGTCGATATCGTTCCACATCACCTCCAGCGGGATGTTCGCGGCCCGCATCTTGCTCACCACGCCTTTCACCTCCGCGAGGCTCGTGTAGCCCCAGCGGCAGAGGTGGAATCCGAAGCCCCAGTATGGCTGCCACGTCGGCATGCCCACGACCGCCGCGTACTGCTCCATTACGGCCTGCGGGGTCGGCCCCGCGAGGAAGTAGAAGTCGAGCGTGCCGCCGAGTAGGCGATACTCGATCAGCGAGACGTTCGCGCCCGGCGGCGTGAGGAGCATGATATCCGCGCCGGTGGGGCTAATTTATGTGTATCATGTGAGGTCGGGCCGGAAGATAGGGAGAAGCAAGACGCACTTGAGCAGGAAGACGCCGTGCGACTGCGAGGTGCTGGTGGTGGAGTTGAAGCGGTGCTCCATGTATATCGGGTGAACGCCATAGCTGATTGTACGTGGAATTAGAGAAATAGGGACCGGAAACAAGTTTGGACTTGCATATTTTGGTCGATGGGGTCGGCAATGTCGCGTGCCCAGTCATTTTGGATCGTACCAACTCCACCGTCGGTGCCGACATCGCGCCTGATTCCGCTGCTCGAGACAACTTCACCGAGTCCATACACGTTGGCGCCGAGAGGCAGAGCGGACGCAAGCTGGAGGACGCTTAGTATCGCGCCAGGAAGTCAAATTGAACTAACTCACCTGCAGGTACTGATTCTCGAATATCAGCGGGAAGCCCGTCAAGGCCGTGGAATTGTCGCCGGCAATAATGGGCGCCGTCGGGGTAGAGGGCAGAGAAGATATGCGGGTATCAAAGAGCGGGGCAGCGTGCGGAACAGAGCGACGCGTTATCCAGAAGGCGAAAGGCGCCGCGTCGTAATTGAACACGAGGTCGGAATTTTTTGCGGTGCTGGAGCCTGACGCCTTGGGACGGGTGAATACGGAGTCAGGGAGGGTGAATTGTGAGTTTGCAGTATCGAAAATGTTGACATGAAGTCTGGTGGGGGGTGTAAGACGTGTAACAGGTGAGGTCTACAATTTTCGGCGTGCTTACCTCGTCCCCGTTTCGTAAGTAACTTCAATCGTCAGATTGGCTACGTCCGCTCCGAACAGATCGCAGGCAGCCCCCGCCAGGTTGAGCTTCGCGGTCAATCCGTTTTCAGTCGTGGCCAGCCCTTGAAGGGAGTATCCAGGGCAGCCAACACTCGAATTTCCTCCAACAGCAGCGGTATTCTGCGCGTGCGGGCGGGTGGTGAGTGGGCGTTCGACGACATCCTGAACGGAATCAATAATGACCTGTGGTAGGTTGTCCGCAAGTGCGCTGCCAGCGAGCAGTAACGCTGCGCCAACGAGGCGTGGGTGAAGCATCGCTGGGGTGTCTCAGACACCGACAAACAGGAGCCACCTTTTAAATGGATACGGCATGAAGCAGCACGCGCTGTTTCACGTACTTCGGGAAACGGTCATGGGGTTGATCGGTTCTTACCCCAGTCGTATATCCCGCAAATGCCGACTCCGTGTTAGCAAGTAGGAAAACTGTTCTCCGCGAGTCCTGGTTGACTTCGAAGCTTGGAGAAGAGAAATGAAAAACGCGACCCCCAAGGATTCGCAGAAAAATTGGGTCCTTTTTGCCAGCTTGAAATCACTGTCAATGGTTGCCCAAGGTTGCGCGGTTGACCAACTCAACATCATGATCATCTTGGCGGTAATACATTCCATTGGCAAATTTCCATTCCATTCGTGAAATTTGAATAGCGTCGAACTTCGAAGTTGAGCAGTGCAACTCCAATCCAACTGTTGCGATGGGCGAACAAAACAAGAAAAGGCTTATTCAAAGCGGTCGGCTTCGGGGATGATCAGCTTCAAGTTGAAATACAGCATTTGATTCTTTGAGAGGCTCGAGAGCTGCTATGACTGAGCATGACATCACGATCCAGTACGGCCAGTGCCAGGAAAATACGGTGAGGAACAAAACTTGAACAAGGGGAGGTGGTGAGACTGAGCATGACATCACGATCCAGTACGGCCAGTGCCAGGAAAATACGGTGAGGAACAAAACTTGAACAAGGGGAGGTGGTGAAGGATTCGGTGGCGACGTCGCGGGAGGAAGAAGGAGAGTGAGTCACAGGTCACCGTCACGTGGACTCGACGCGTCTGTTACGCCAAAACAGGCCATAACAATACGGGTTTGAAGTTGAACTTTCAGCTCTTAGACTCCATCCTCCTGGATTTTAGACACAGAATTCCCCTAAATCCGGGGGATTCATAACGAATGCAGAAAACAAAGTATTTTTGCAGGTTGAAAATGTGGACGCAACGTGGACGCGTACAGACTCGGAGTAATTGACGCGTACAGACTCGGCGTACTTGACGCGTACGGTCACAATCAACGAGGTGTCCGTCATTCATTCGGAGGAGCTAGCATACATACATACTTCTCACACACAAACACATCCAGAAGTCGTTCGGTTAGATATTCAAATCATCAGTCCCAAGTTGACATGGACCGCTTTCACTTGGGTGTAGCTGAAGGCACAATCAGTGGTTTAGAAGGACGAAACAGAACCAAACTCACGTTGCGAGTGCATATTCTCCATGTTCGCGCCCCATACCACTAGACTTAAACCCGCCAAATGGAACCGCAGAGTGAACGAGCTGTGCGCTGTTCACGAAGGCCATGCCGGACTCGATGGCATGCGCAACGCGCAGGGCCCGGGAGACGTTCTCCGAGAACACACACGCGGACAATCCGTATTCACTCGCGTTTGCGGCCTCAATAACCTCTGCGATAACGTGAGTTTACGTACGACAATCCGGGTTCAGAAATACGAACCCTCCTCCGTCTTGAATTTCATTATAGCAGCGACAGGGCCGAAGATCTCCTCCTTGACGATCTTCATCTCGGGCGTGCAATCGGTGAAGATAGTGGGCTGGATGAAATATCCCTCCGTTCCGTGCCGTTCACCGCCAACGTGTACCGTGGCACCACTCTGCTTCCCGGACTCAATATATCCCATGATTCGCTGGACAGGTTGAGAGTGACTAATGCACGGGTTAAAATCTCACTCACATCGAATTGAACTTGGGACACCTGTGCGAATGATTAGGAAGGATCTACTGTTAGAAACAGCGTGGAACATACTTGAGGCCCGTGTCTTGTGGTGGGGTGGAATGGATCGCCAGTAGCCTCGGCAAGGCCTTTCACGGCGGCGGTGAACTTCTCCATAAACTCATCGTATATTCCCTCTTGAATGAAGATACGCGATCCAGCAACACACGATTGTCCTGCATAGAATGGTGAGCCGTAATCTTTCAGGAGGAACGACCGTCTTATACCCATGTTTCCGCTAGTATCATAGTGCGAAATTAGCGAACCTAGCGGGAAGAAGCAGTCACGCTACGCACTACATGGCCAGCATTGACCACTGAGCAGACCCAAATTTAAGGCAAAGTCGGAGACGAAATGCTATCCAGAACACGCACCTTGAGAGTTTGTTCGATGTTGCAATCATCGAATATAATCGTCGGACTCTTGCCCCCGAGCTCGAGGGTAACAACCTTCAGGTTGGATCTGGCTGCGGCCTCCAAGACCTTGCGTCCGACTAATGTGCTACCTGTAAAGGAAATCTTCGGGATCGACATGTGCTCGCTCATGGCCGTGCCAACGGTCATGCCTGCGAAGTGCACTGAGAACTGCCGAGGAAGGGCGGGATTTCAGAGCGTACCGTAGCCATTGATGATATTGACAACACCCGGAGGGAAACCAGCCTCTACTACCAGCTCTGCGAACTTGAGAGCCGACAATGGCGTTATCTCAGACGGCTGTCGCCGAGGTCAGCGTGGCTTCATTCAGGTTGAAAGGGTAAGGCACGTATATACCTTCAGTATGACACAGTTTCCCGTTGCAAGCGCTGGAGGGACTTTCCAGGACAACATCATGACTGTGATAAACGTTAAGCAACACAGGCGTCCCGATTTTGTGGGTTACGCACAGGGATAGTTCCCTGGTTCAAATTTCCGCCCGTCAGTTCGAAAAAAATGAATGAGATCAATAGTCAACGAACAAGGAATGATTTGGCCCTGCGCAAGTTCTGTTGGTTGAGATACGGGAAGCATGCGTGCATAGTACGCACCACAACACCGAATGGCTCGTGCCGAGTATATGCGAGCCTCGTTTCACTGGTTTCAATCGTATTTCCTTGAACTTTATCGGCCCAACCGCCAAAATAGCGGAACCATGCAACAGCTGACGCTACATCTCCCTTGGCGTTCGAGAAGGGCTTGCCTATTCACGACCGGGTTTCAAACGTCCTCATCCTGCGGATTAATCATTAAACATACCGACGTTGATAGCCTCTAGCGCAGCGAACTGGTCCGCGTCTCGTTCTATCAGGTCGGCGAGGCGAGTGAGAAGCTTGCCACGTTCGACTCCAGGGCACTTGAGACCCCAGACAGTTTTGTACGCCTATTGAAGGCGCGATCAGCGAGATGAAGATTAAACTGATGGACAAGTGCCTTATGCGCGGCTTTAACGGCAATATCGACGTCCTTCCCTGTTCCAAGAGCGACAGCAGCAATCTTGCCGCCGGTAGCTGTGTGATGTAGTGCGGTGAATGAGTGGAAGGAAGGGATTGGAGTACCAACGTACCAGGGTTGATGATGCTGGTAGGGACGACTTGGGTAAGTATTCGCGTGAGGACAGCATCGGATGCACCACTGACTCGGTCATCTCAGGTTCCACCGGATCAACCCATTTTCCGTCAATGAAGAGTCCAGTGGGGACAGCGATGGACCCCTTGAACGCTGGGTTATCGATTTCAACAGTGGTAGTACCGGGCATTGCAGGGGAAGTGGGCGTAACTAGGCGCGGGAGTGGTCAGAGGGTTACATGCTTTTTATACGTACTCCGTCGGTGACCGGAAGAGCCCGCTGGAGCTGTGAAAATCCAAGCCTATTTTCAACCGTTCTTGCCGCGCGTGACCTTCCTAGGATCCTTCTCCGTGATCTGCTCCTTCCACACGTCATTTAAACTGCATCCCCTCGCCACCAGTTCAAGTTAGCAACTTTCATCTCACTAACGCCGTTCATCCCTCATCCGAGTCTGCGAGAAAACAACAGTTAATGGTAGCCACCAGCGCTTGCGGAGTCGAAAATTCGGGAAGTCAAAGAAAAGAACCCCGACGCACCGTTAGATTATCAGCCGGGCACATGTTCCTCTGACAGATCAAGGGAATGGATATTGGAACCGTGCCTACAATCCTTCAAACATTTGACTAGGTGTGCACTGAATCAATGCCTATTATTGAACATCAGACGCGCAGAATCTCCCTGCTGAATGTTGAGTGATGAATGCAGCCCTTCGATCACTCTTAAGGGAAGGATTTCCCTCGCGGGAAGGGAGAAGTTGAAAATTGACTGATACGTCTTGCGATTGACCCACCGTCTGGGGCGGTGCCCGAGAATATCTTTTCGAGCCGAGGGTCCTCACCCGGGAATGCGTTACTAATACAGATAGTACACAGTTCGCCGGCCCCAGGTGGGTTTGCTGTGCGTCAGGTACATGTATTAGCAGCGCCAACTCAGCGCCAAACGTAATCGCAAGATGCTTGTTGACCCAAGCCATGATCGTACCAAGGTACCAAAAGGAGGGAGAACAAACTTACAAAGGCCGGAGAATTCATCAGTGACCCGTGTCCGAATCAAACGGCGGACGAGCTTCCCGGTGAAGGGTTGAAGTAAATTAGAACCAAGTGGAGCGTCATCTGCAACGGAAAGGATTTGGAGGGAACATACAAAAAATCTGCATGGCTGTTCGAACCACTGACCCGTGCCCGAATCGAACAGGCGTATTCGCAAGTATTCGCGTACGCCAAAACACCTCCAAACTGTTGCGGCGCGGACCATCCGCTACGGGCCAATGGGTTTTCTGGCTTGCACTGCCAGTGCCGATTGGCTGCAAATATGCCAGCTTGGACGGGAACGCTTGTCTGGTCACATCGTCAAAGGAGAATTCCTGAACGAAAGCTAGCATTTCCAGATAGATAAACGATGCATACGGAGGACGTTGAGGAGGGCAAGCACAAGAAAAACGTACCGCAAAGACCTGAAAGTGACCCGTGCCCGAATCGAACAAGCACTTCCACAAGTATAATATACGCGTACAATCAAGACAAGTTGTTGCGATGCGGACCATCCGCTACGGGTCATTGCGAGTTAGACCGAGCTAGGCGTAAATGAGTTACTGCGAGAGAGGATCGATGGCTTGTCATTGGGCAGAATACAAACGCGGGGCAAGTGTTGAACCGCGAGATGATTCCCATGGCTGACTCCAAACTTAAGCATGCCAGAAATTTGACACCGGTCGCAGGTATCCTGGTCAGTGGAATCATGCGCACTGGAAACACACAGGAAAAAGCTTCAACGTGAAGGCGAGACGGAACCTGATTGATAAAAAAAAGGGCATATCATCGCAGTCTCTCGTAGACAGACGCTCTAACAAAGAAGCTCGTACCTCGCATGTTAGAATATCATCGATGAACTGGTCTAGTAACCCGTGCCCGAATCGAACGGGCGAACTTCGTACTTAGCAGATGGTATTGGAAGCAGCTATATGCGAGCGCGGACCATCCGCTACGGGTCGTTAGATTCAAGGCAATGAAAAGGGCATCAAGACGCGAGCAATCAGACGCGGTGCGCGCTCGCTGGGCAGCGCCAGGTGAACGTTGAATATCAATTTCCCAGCACTAATTTTAGGGAAATGACGAAACGAAGCGGGGAAGGATCTGGACCTTGACTTTGGCGTTCCGGTGGGTATAATGGAGGCACAGACAAGAAAAATGTATCCCACCAGCACGTCGATGACCCGTGCCTGAATCGAACAGGCGACCTCGCAACAATGCAAGCCGCGCAACAATGCAAGCCGCGCAACAATGCAAGCCGCGCAACAATGCAAGCCGCGCAACAATGCAAGCCGCGCAACAATGCAAGCCGCGCGAACGCGGACCATCCGCGACGGGTCATTACTTGCTGTTCATTACACCGCGCCTTGGACTCGTCCTTGCATCAAAGACATCTAACGCAGAATAATCAAAATTCACCAGTCCAAATGTCCAAATAACACATACTACGTCTCCCCCTCCTTCGCCGCCTCCGCCTCCGCCTTCCCAAACGCCTTGAAATCAAACCCAGCCTCCCAGCCCCTCAACCCCGCCTCGTACGCCTCCCACACGGCCCGCCCGCCCGCTTCCCCGCCCAGCTCGCCGTCGTCTGGTATCTCGATCTCGGTTGTATCCTTTCTCTCGGTGGTACCTTCCTTGGTCTTGCCTTTATCTGAGTCCGGCAGAGGATCGGCGACGACAGAGGAGGCAGAAGGCCCGGGCACCCCCAGCTTCACAACCGCACACTCCGCGTACAGCGCGCCAGGCTTGAGTGCTTCCTCGGGCTCCGCGTTGACGTCGAGGGTCTTGGTTTTGGGGGTGTCGGATTTGGCGATCTGCAAAAAAAAAACATTCAATTTACGGTTCCGAAGGAAAGAGAGATTTGTGCACAGAGAGGAAGTGGGAAGGACAAGGAAGGGGTAACGGTCGGTAAAGAGAAACGAAACGAGGATACGATATGGAGGTGCGGAGAAAGGAAGATAGGAAGGACGAGGACAATCGTATGGAATGTACGAGTGGAGAGAGGAAGGAAAAGAACGCAAACACACCTTCACCGGCGTCGGCAAGAACAGCACATGCAGGACGCTCTGCAGCGTCGCGCTCGCGGACTTGGTGAGCAGGAAAAGGAGCGGGTAGAGCAGTATATAGCTGCGTAATAAAACGGCGTCAGTCCTAGTTTTAATTCGCGGGTTAGGGATGGAACGCACAACAACCGTCCCCACCACGACCTCCCCTCCCTGTCCTCCCCATATCCAAACAGCGGCGCAACCGTCTCCGCGCGACTCAATCCCGGGGAGACGCTCACAGCGACAATGTTGGATTTTTGAGTGGCCACGCGGCCCGTGGCGGTGGACGTGCCGTCGGATGGGTTGGGGACGGGCGCGGAGGGGAGCGCGTCGAGGACGCGTTGGAGGTGGCGCGCTAGGAGGACGGTGCGTAGAGCGCGGGTTGCTTCTGCCAGCAGCGACGACTCTGGAAGTGGTACCGCAGACGAAAGAGTAGATGCGGGCGTAGATGGCGACGCAGAAAGGTCCGGAAACACATATCGTGCATCCTGAAAGAACCGCGGCGCCGCCGCCGCATAGAACCGGTTCACAACGTGCACGATCCGAATATCGCGCTCCACCGGCGCCGTCAGCATCGCAGGCAACAACAGCGTCGTCAGCAAAAAGCTCGCCAACGCGCCTTCGTCCCTCTCTCTTTGCTCCCTCTCCCGCTCTGCCCGCCCCTTCGCGCCTCCCCGCGAGAACTGGGGTAACGCCCCAACGCCAGCGTATTCGTGCGCACACACAAGCGCGTCGAGGCGCGGGGACGCGGTTGTGGGATTGGTGTTGTCGCCCGTGACGAATCGCGCGGCAAAGGCGTGGATGGAGGGCGGGGAGGCGAGGTCGCAGGTTTCGGCGTAGATGTTCTCGTTCGACGTGGTGCCGCGAAGGAGGTCGATGTACGTCGACACGAGAGGCGAGGATACTGCGTAAGGTGTTAGTGCTATTATGTGCGCCCCGCGATGCGCGAGGGATTCAAGCAGCGTCAGACCCAGCGGTGTGAATCCGCCCTGTAAAATTTGAGTGAAATCCAGGGGAGATTGGGGGAGTGGGGACGCACGGTGACCACCACTACCCTCGCATGCATATCTCGTTCCCTCGTCGTCCATCGTCCCTGCGCAATCCGCCGTGTCGCCAGGACCGCAATCAACGTCGCGACGATGTGGACCGTATATTCCGACGGAAAGTAACTTGAGGCTGCGGCAAGGCTGCGGTAAGGATCTTCAAAACCATCTTGAAGGCGGTGGTAAGACTTGTGGGCTACGAACCGACCAGACAAACGAGAATGGGATGGCGGTGAGAGAGTTGGGCTTGTTGGGCTACGGCTTGCAAGAGTTACATGACCAAATATGCTTCGGCTTACTGTACTACTGTACTATTACAACCAAAAGTTCAGGTGACGGGTGACGGAGGGTCGTGAACTGAACCATTTTGGTGTAGGTGACGGTGACTTTCCCTTTTTGCGTCCAAAATAGGCTCAAAACGCCCAAAATTTGCGGCCGGCATTTGCCGGGCGTCCATTTATGGTAATTTGATGTGATTGCCGAGGAATGAACAACAAGTTCTGCGAACAATTTCGGTGACGGTGACATGGCGTGAGCCTTTGGTCGTAATAGTACAGTATTTCGACCATTTGTTCAGTGACGGGTGACAGAGGGTCCTGAAATGAATGAATTTGAACCCAGTGACGGGTGACAGCCAGGTTTTCAGGCTCATGACTTATGTCTGTGGTTGTGGGAAAAGAATCAAGTTTTCAAGCTGTAAGAAAAGAGAGAAAAGGAGGAGAAAGAGAGGGAGATATGAAGACTCACCAGCGAGTACAATCCGGATTTTCTACAGCATGAAACGGGTCCGAACACACACAATACGTGATTATGTGTCTTGATAAAAGTGCCATATCCAGTAGATTCACACGAATCAAGGGCTATCGTTTTCGGGGCTAAATCCGAAAAAACGATAGCCAGCAGCGAATAAGAATCAAGAACTATTTATAGGGTCCTCGTGACATCTGTCAAAGACGACGCGTCGCGTCCTCGCCGTCTCCCTCCGCCATTTTTATCTCTCTCTGTGCTCAGAAATTGCGACCGTGAGCTGACAATCTACATTCTTGAGGCTGAAATCATAGATTTCTGACTAATTCCGGGGTGCCAGGTCAGCTTTCATTGTTCAATGATTGATTGATTTTGACATTCTCTTCTGGCACACGCCCTCGCGGCGGGCAGAACTTTACTTTACTTAGACATCTCGGGATTTGACACACCATATGCCAGAACCAAGATGTATGCATCAGTTTGTATGCTTGGTTGTTATCAGCTATGCGAGGTAACTCCTCGCGTTGTTCTACATAATTGTGTCCTGCAAGGATACAACACAGCTTGGGGACCATGTTCAATTCTTAATGCCCTTCGTGCTCCCCCTCTTCAGCCTTTGACTTCTTGGAACACTACAACGTGAACTCCAAGAGGAAAAGTAAAAGAGATCTCGGCTCTGAGTAAATCAGTGTAGTTATAAAGCAGAGTGCATTTTTTTGGCTTCTTGAGATACATTGAAGTATAGAGCACAAAATCTGACAACGGTACTCGGTGGATTCTGCGCAGACGAACATGGTTGTTCGGGGTGTTTGTCCGGGTGTCTCCGAATGCGGTGCAAAAGGATCAACCGGGATGTCTGGATCAATCAGGATCACGTCCGGGTGCAGTGGCTATCTTAGCCGAGCGATAGCCAACCACTGCCACGCACACCGCAGGATCGCGCGTAAAAGGCCGCCTGAAGTTTCATTTTTATTTCAAATATCGTGGTACAAAAAAATTACCTATTTATGTACCTAGATATTAAGTGAAAAAACCTCATTGAAAGGCGGCCCAATATGGCGCAAAATTAAGTGCAAAAAGGGGTCCATCATCTGTTGAATAATCAGACAGTGGTTAAGCGGCCCATTTCCGCCCTTATTTTCGCGGATATAAGGGCGGCGAATATAAGTGAACTTATTTTGTAACTTGATATTACCTAAAATACGCTGACAATTACATGCCAAGATATTGCGGATATCAGGGCCGAAAAAAACCGGCCCGATATCTGCCATATCACGCTCCTTTTTAACCATCGGCGGATGATCCACCGACGGTCGGCGGATCATCCACCGACCATCCACCGACGGTCGCGCACCCATCCGACGCTCATCCAAGTGGTAACAAAATGAATATTATAAGCTTCAGAAAAGTACACTAACTGGTAGAGAGATCTAAAACAACACAACGGCCACCGTAGAAGTTGAATCGAGCATAGTGAGACGATATATCATGAAGTGGGACAGTATCTAGAATATCAGTCATCTTCGATGAGTACGTATAAGCAGGAAACAATGGCCTATAACGCGCAAACGGATCTCGCATCCCCACTTCCAATGGTGCTTGGCGCCGAATCTCAAATTTCACCTCCTCTCCTACAGATAGTATTCGCTGAATGCTCCCAGGAATGACCTCACGAGAGGTGCGCGAATAATAGAGCACGAGACTGTTGCCCAGGTGCGTACTCACGCGAGAGAACGTGATGCAGTGTCGTCTGTACTGTGCGCGCTCGCCCTCTGATGCGAGCGGAGGGGAATCCGTCGGCGCATTGTACGCTGGAAAAGTCTTCTCGAAGAGAGTCTTCAACTCTCGGAAGACTGCAGGACAGTCGGGCCGGCGCAACCATCGGCGTATACTTGCTCCACGCATGAACGATCTAGAGAGTGTGGCTTCGAGCTCCCCGCCGATATGACTGTTAGTGTTGATTCTTTCGAGAAACCCGATGACGCGTTCAAAGGGAAAAGTCCACCACGAGATAACAGGCCCGAAGAGAATGAGAAAATCGAAGATGTGGAAAGCCATGTGGACGTTTGGCCGCATAGCATGGGATTGAGTGTGGGGATGGATATCTGGAAGGCCGTCCACCCAGCACTTGAGGAGGTTACGGTATTTGGTAGCGCGTTCCCGGGTCATGGTATACCGACAGACAAGGATGACGGCCGTGAACAGCGCCATTGTGTGGTCCAGCATCTGGAGCATTCGCAGCGGTTGTGTCGATGGGTCATGATCACCCCAAATGAGGATAAGGGCGATGGGTAGATGGATGGTGGCGAGCACTCGCCATTCGGCGGCCTTGATTGTTCCCGCATTGCTATCGCCGTAATTGTGAGGGACTGAGCCCACCCACCCAGGCGTGACAGTTTGTGCAATGACGCGCTGAATGAAGTGGATGTTTGAGAGATTGATGGAGCGGGGGATGTACGTGTCGCTGCTGGAAGGCTTGGTGCGACGCTAAGGGCGATCAATCAGCATGTAATAATCGACAAAACTCCTTTACTCACCCAGGTCAGAAGCTGGTCGCAGCAAAGCTTCTTCGACGCAATGCGCTCTGGCGTCATGTCCAGTCCGAGCGAAAAGATGACCCAGCGAAGCGGCTGGAGGTTGTTCTTCATCAAATTATTGTGCATCTGCGCCTCAGTGACAGCTGGAACGAATTTTGGATCGGGAGCGTCGGGCATCAACTCATCCTCGTCAAGTTCAGCGTCCGACTCGTCATCATCGTCCTCTTCGAGCAAGGGTTGGACGAGTTTAGTCTGGATGGTGCGAATCATGGGCAGCTCCCTCGCTTCGTTCTTCAAGCGAGCCGAAGGATGGCATTGCTCTGGGGTATACTCCAACCAATCCTGCTCAAACGCGGCACCCATCGTCTCCTTACGTTTGGCCAGCTTGGTATCTATTCGCAGCACTCGACGTGAATGATGATGGACAAGGCCCTCGAAGATACAGTGCATTGAATCGACAACAGCCATGCGAGTGGGGTCCCAGTATGGAATACGCCAGAACTCGGACCACCGAACACCGTACCTGGCAAAGATCGCGTCGCGGGCAGCCTGTGACGGTGCATCTCGGTACGCATACGCTTGAGCTCGCAGAACCGCAATGTCTCGTCGCGTCCAGCCCTCAAAGTCCGTTCTATACATCGTCTTGACACCATGACATTCGCAGATCGAGCAGTAATTGTGCGAGTTTGCAGCTGCGAGACCTGTGGCCTTTCGCGTAGCGGGTAAATCGTTGACGTTGATTACAAGTGCGATGTCGACAGAACGACCAGAGCGATGGAGGGCAGTGCGGGAAAGCCGGAAGCCTCGCTCCCATCCCAAGACAAACTTGTCGATGAGAGGGCGGAAGTAGTTGTCGATCTGGTCGTAATTAGGCTCTTGAGGACCCAGAATGATGCTCAGCCACATGAACTCTGGGCGATAACGAATATCTCCGCTGAGATTGAGATTTACGACAGCCAGGATGCCGATGGAATTGTGATTGCCTCGTTTCCTTGTCCCATCCGGATTGAAGAAGTCGAGCATAACCTCGAAAGCGAGCCGGAGCCGACCATCCCTCTGTATGAAAAGCTTGTCGGGAACAGGGCCCTTGAAGCTGCGGAGAAACGCGGCCTCAAAGACGTTGTGGACTCGCTCTTCGGAGACGGGCGCGGGGGGGTCCTTCGAAAGAGCCTCGCGAACCGCCGCCAAGGCATCATCGCAAGCTGCCTCGCACATTCGTTCGACTTCAGCGTCAGAAAGCATAGCCGCAATGTAATCGACGAAGGAGGTGAATACGAATGGCTTGATGGGCCGTAATTTTCCTTGGCGCAGCTCAAGGAGAGGAGTTCCGCATGCGGTGCGATCGCCACGGGCAGGATATATCCAGCCTTGGCATAATTCGGGGTAGGAGGCGTCGCCCGTGAGCCGATTCTCCGTTGCTGGGTGTGTGTGATGGCAGGACGGACAAGTCGCGTAGATGGTGGTGGCAGGATCGATCTTAAATCTTCGCAGTGCAGCTTCCAAGGACGTAGGCAGTTGTTTAAGAACGTGCTCGTGCGTCGCACTCGCCTGCTTATTTCCACCCGAACATGCGGACATCGTCGTTTGAATTATCATATTAACGAAGGCAAGGATGAAGTCGGTAGATACGGTGCTGACGCCGATGACGACGTTGCAGATCACTGCAAGAAGAATGGAAAGTTGAGCGACGAGGCTGTACTTGGCGATAGGATTCTCGAAGTGATGCTCTAAAGGTCGTTCAGTGAGAAAAAGTAGAAGGCAGTTGGTCAGAAACGACATACCAGCGTCGTGAGGAACTTCATTCGACGGCGGGGGAAGGAGAAGGCCGACAACATCGATGACCGAGTCCAGGACCGTGGCTTCTTCTTTCACATTCTGCAACAGCGCCTGAAGCCTCTGATCCTCGTCAAGGCTGCGAGATTTCCTCCTCCCAGACTTTCGCGTTCCAAGATTGGGCGGCGTGATACTGGAGAGAAGCCTGCCTGCCTCAATTACAACGGAGGTCGCGACCTCGAGAGCGGCGGTCATTGAGATAACCGTTGCAGGACTGGCCTGTAGCGCGCGTTGCAAATCGAGTTCTGTTTGCGCGTCGCGAATTCGCTGCAGCACGTCTCGCAAAAGAACTTGGTCATTCTCCCGCGCCTGCATCGCACCTGGCCGGAGCGGCAGCGTGTGAGCCTCAGCGATAGCTTGACAGCTCTGGAGAGCCTGCGCGGCCAACATTGGTGTAAATGCCGTTGGAACCTCCGGTGCGTCAGATTGAAAGTCTTCGCGCGAGCTGAAGAGTTTCGAGTGGATCTGGTCATGAGGAGGAGCGCCATCGTCCACAACAACCAGGCCAGTAAGAAGGCTGGCAAGCCTTTCTAGCTCAGCGTCCGCGTCGTCCGCCTGTGGCTCCACAACCGCTGGCATAATCTCGTCCTCGTCCACCGCCAGCTGGGCGAATGTGTCGGCCAAGTCCACAGCCTCGGGCTCCACGACGGCATCGCGCTCAATAGCAGGGGAAGCAACTTGCCGCTCCAAATGGGCAACGATTTCAGCATTGTGTATCACCCGCATAGATTTGGGGACACGATGAAGGCGATTGCCGTTCAAGGGGCATTGCTGGCATGAATACGTGGGGGCAGGCATTTCGTCGACGGCAGACGTCTGACGATTGGGCCGAGTGAGCGAGTACTGGATGGATTCTTCTTATATCTGACGGAGTACAAGGCAACCAAGGCAACCTGAGTCTCTATTGTACTCCGTATCCCCGTTTTGACATAATTACATCCAGAATATCACGAGTACTAGTACATAGGCAACAACGTGGAGCCAGTTGCCACTGATGTGCGCCTCCAGAAGAAAGAGCGTGACGAGGAGTTGTACCGGAATCTGAGGCAAAAAGTGCCCTGCGAAAATCATCAGAATGGGACCAGGGACCGAGCGAGGCGCAGGAGACTTACCGCGAGCCGCGGCCGTGGGGGTGGGATCGGGAACGACCGCCGGAGCTTCATCGGGAGAAATGCTGCAGATGGGGCAGATATCGCAATTGCGACAGAGGTCCGGAAAGTCTGAAGAGAATGAATTTCAGGAACAGAAATTCAGAATCGGGACTTACCGGAGGCAGAGCAGGCCGTCTTGAAAGTTTTGCTGGACTGGTATGATGCTGTCCTGGAGGACGGGCGGGAGCAAGATTGGTGGTGGTGGTGATTTGCGCAGCAGCAGTCCATCGTTTGAACGATACGAAAAAGAAAACAAGTTCAGGGGACTTTTAAGAGCTACAAATCATTAGAAAGAGTACAATGGAACCGAAAGATGACCAACGTTAACGGAGAAGACACGACAATAAGAGATGCGGCGATCCCAAAAAACAATAAACCTGGTAGCACCATCGGCAGCATGAAACAATAAGCCCTGGTGCGACGAGGCGACGG